>CM070822.1:39894170-40452950 GCA_036326025.1 Chrosomus eos
CAGCCATTCTCATTATCTTTCTCTCAGCTCATTATTCTGCTAATGTGACACGCCCACGGAGAGCGCGCTATTCAAACACAAATGATCTGAAGCAACACATTGAGGCGTGTAAACGCCCATAAACTCTGAAAACACAATATATTTAGTCAGATTAATGTACTGTCGTCTTGCGAGGCTGTGAGGAATAATTCTGGGACATTTACCTCAGAACAAGTGCTGGTTTATTTTCACTTCGAGGAGCAACAGATCCAGCTGAGAAGTGTGTAAGTGTTTTATTCTTGTGCTTTGTTCTAATCGCGATATAGAATAACGTTAGTGTCTGTAAGGCAAAAATATCTTACTGATTAAATTTTAATCATGTTCATTTTTCAATGTTTCTGTGTGTGAATGAATTAATGAAAGCAGAGATGCGCACTGTTGCAGACAAAATAAAAGACAACATTTTGTTGACTAGTTTTGGATAGATTATAAAGTTTTTACTCTAAAATAGACATCAAATAAGCTTTTGTTAGCAGTTTCTGCTCATATGTTAAATATATGTAGCCGGGTGATAGATGCCTTTTAAAGTTTGTTTTTTCTCCTTACCTGTTAAAGATCTATTATTTCATGGTTACTGTTACGCACCCTAAAGTCTAGACACAAAGTCTTTAAAGGGGCAACATTGAGGTCGTGATCAGAAGGTGGTGTAATTAAAATGGCAAGAGACGACACAAAAAGGTATTGTAAAAACAATAAAGTACGGTTTATTGTACTTGTGAAATATTAATGCAAAAGATGAACAATAATACTAATAATAATGATAATAATACTTGTTGTGGACACAAAGAAAAATAAACAAAATATACAGATTGAGAGTTCAAAATAAGTAACCCAAGAGAATAAGGACATAAATAGTGAAGTCAAATGAAAGAAAAGAACAAAACAGACTCCGGTTATCTGGCCCCAACCTCTTAACTTACTAATAACAAAAAGAAAAGAAAAGACAGGAATCTTCAGAGCAAAGCGCCCTCTGTAACTACTCTAACTAATAACAAAACATATAAGGGTGGCGTTCACTTCCTTACCCGTTGTTTGTATACATCGAGTTTGCCAAGTGTTGCTTTGTGTACGTCACGTGACATATTACCTGTCCGAATTTCTCTTGGTAACCTCAAAACACGCCATCATGGCAGAACACATTACTGAGATTACACATTACTCACTATGTTTAATTATAAAAACAGGAAAAACTGAGATTACCTGTACTTCCCTGAGTCATCAACAGGTGGCACTAGGTGGATTGCGTACGATACAATGCGTGTGCGCTCTTGCCTCAGTTTTTTGTTGAGATGTGCAGTGGGTAGTGTGAGAGACGCGCACTCGAAATGGACGCCTGACTGTAAAGTAAGTGTTTTACATGTATATATGATTAATCTCGTCAAATATAAACAATATCTTAAAGCATTGTCACGTTATGATTCCCGTTTAAAACGTAACGTCAACAGTGAACTGTTTGTGCAGTAATGCCGCGTTCCAGGCAACCTGTAACCCGTGTTTTTCCAACTCGTAACTGGGAGTACATCGTTCCAGGCAACCTGTAACCCGTGTTTTTCCAACCTTATACCCGTGAAAGTGCACTGGAACGGCAGTCAAACCCGTGACATTCCCCCCGTGAATTCGTACTAGATAGATGTACTAGTGGGAGTGGCTTCTGGAGCTGTTCAAACGCGTTGCATTGTGGGAAATGTGGTTTACCAAACTAATGCGCTATAAAGTTACTTTCTGTCATAACTCGGTCAAAAAGGCACCAAATGTGAAAATTTTGACAGATTTCGAATACATATATGACCCACTTTCAATGAAGATCAAGGTTCCCAGGGGTGAAATGCTCCTTTAAAAAGACCTTGATTTAAGGTAAACTGCTGTTTTAAAAGACCTTGATTTAAGGTAAACTGCTGTTTAAAAGACCTTGATTTTAGGTAAACTGCTGTTTAAAGGCCTTGATTTAAGGTGAACTGCTGTTTAAAAGACCTTGATTTAAGGTAAACTGCTGTTTAAAAGACCTTGATTTTAGGTAAACTGCTGTTTAAAGGCCTTGATTTAAGGTGAACTGCTGTTTAAAAGACCTTGATTTAAGGTGAACTGCTGTTTAAAAGACCTTGATTTAAGGTAAACTGCTGTTTTAAAAGACCTTGATTTAAGGTGAACTGTTTAAAAGACCTTGATTTAAGGTAAACTGCTGTTTAAAAGACTGTTAAATAAAGTGCCTTTTTGAAAATCTGTTGTTGTTGTTGTTTTGAATATGAATGCATATTCATGTTAAAGTTATCATTATCTTGGATATACTGGTGCAAAATAAGAATACCCTTCCTTGATGTTATTTGGTGTTGTAGATAACTTATGACTGCTTGATTGTACACATTTGGCGCTTTTCCACTGCATGGTACGGTACGGTTCGGTTCGGTACGGCTCACTTGTGGTGCTTTTCCACTGCATAGTACGGTACGGTACGGTGCGCTTCGGCGCGCTTAAATGGTACCTGATCTGTTGAGGTTCCAAGCGTACCGTACCGGTACTAAAATGTGACGTGAAACACTGCAGATCACTGATTGGTCAGACAGACAGAATCGTCACTACCAGCGTCATTGGATTTGCGACACGAGACACTAAACACGCTATACAGAGTCATATAACCAGTAGACAACAGCCAACACGGTAGCACCTGTGTTTTACTTACTTGAAAAAAAGAAGAAGAGATCAACACTTTAAAAAGGAAATGGCTGAATCGTGGTCGAGGTGCAGACGTCCCTCTCGTTGGTTGCCTAGGAGCGGGTCCAGCGGATGGGGCAAAACAGAATGAAAAAGTGTTCCAAGAAGTAGCAGCTAGCTCAGCTAGCCGCACACGGCTATCACCGGACCTACAAACAGTGTAACGATCAGTCCCACCCACTTTGAATGGGTACTAACTGCAGTGGAAAAGCAACCGAGCGCGAACCGTTCCGCGCCGAATCGAACCGTACCGAACCGAACCGAGCGTACCATGCAGTGGAAAAGCGCCAATTATTACTAACTAGTAGTATTAACATATACCATGTGTCACTTTTTTATTGATTTATGGTTCTGAGTTGTGCTCCGCTGTCACCGTGGCTGACAGTGTTCATGTATCATGAAACCAGCGCTTCTGATTTATGATGGGTAGCTGACAGGCTCCAGTATGTCTGGTAAGTTTTACGACGTGTTGTTGTGTGGTGGCGATGCGACATGTCCTCCCGTGCTGATGTCAGGGTATGTTTTAAAAGACAAAAACCTTTTGTTTGTTTTATGACCATCTTTTGGTAGATTTAGGCACCCCTTGTCACTCACGATTGACAGGGAATGTCAACAAAAATCTTGGCTCCTTCCAGTCAGTTGGGGGGAAACTTTTGCTGATTGTATTTACCTTTGATTGTTGGGGGTGAAATTTACCCAAGCAGGTATCACATAATGCTTGCAACCTGAGTGTTGAAAACCTTTGTTGTAGGGTAGCCTATATGTTATTTGAGTCAAAACATTTGATTCAAGGCATTCAGGAATACCATTAACCCTACGTGTGTGTGTGTGTGTGTGTGTGTGTGTGTGTGTGTGTGTGTGTGTGTGTGTGTGTGTGTGTGTGTGTGTGTGTGTGTGTGTGTGTGTGTGTGTGTGTGTGTGTGTGTGTGTGTGTGTGTGTGTGTGTGCACCTCAGTAGGATCAGTATTACCTGTAGTTTATGTTAATGCCTAAGACCAACAATTTGACACGTTTCATCAAGCCAAAGAGTCCCAATTACCCACATACCCTGTACCAAGGTTATTTTCGTAAACGAAAACTGAAACTAAGACTAAAACTATTGGTCAAAAAAAACGTTTTCGTAAACTGAAATAAAATTAAAAATTCATAATAAATGAAAAACTAAAACTAAATGAAACTAACAAAAGTTACTGAAAAACTAACTGAAATAAAATAATAAATAGCAAAAATAAATAATCGTTTTCGTGATTAATAAGCTCTTTACTTCAGCGGAAAAATCTGACCTGTGGCTGTTTAAGGAAATGCCTGATTTGGCGCTTCATACGCGTGAAGTTGCTGAGGCGATTAACCGCTGTCCTGTGACGAACTCAGTGAAGGACCGCAACGTAGAACACATCGCTAGTGCTAAGCGGCTATTCATAAAGGATGCATCTTTTGTGGTGGAATGGGAAATAACACAAGGTAATAAGACGCAAGTTGGACTTCTTTAACTTGAGCACAGCATTTTTAGAATGCTTGCGAGACGCGGGTGCAACACCAAAACAAGTTCGTCAAGCACAAAAAAATTTAATGTTCTATCTAGGCTACTGTATGTTTGAGATGTCATGTTTTCATGAAGGTTGAAAGGCTGAAAGGTGCTGTTATTAGGGGCCAAGCACCGAAGGTGCGGAGGCACCTATTGTATCTGTTCCGGTTCTTATTATTATTATTATTATTATTATTATTATTATTATTCTTCCGACTGGGGGTCTATGGCAGCCCATAGAACCGTGTCCGGGAAAGTTGTTTTGGTTTGACATTCTGATAGAGGACAGTCCCAACATTAAGTACACCAATTTTGGTGTCTCTAACTCATTCCCTCTAGCGCCACCAACTGTCCAAAGTTTCACTCACATTTATGCTAATAACTTTTGATCCGTAAGGCCTATCAACAAAATTCTTTTTTCCTCTGATTCCTGAGCTCATGACGATTGCACCCTATGACGTCATTTTCCGTCATGCAAATTTTTCCGCCATTTTGAATTTTCAGAAAAACCTACTTTTTCGAACTCCTCCTAGGGCGATGCTCCGATTTTCACCAAAATTGCACCAGATCATCTTCAGACAGTGGGGACAAAAAGTTATGGAATTCAAGTTGATTCGCTTAAAAGTTTTTGAATGACGTGCAAAAGAATTTTACGTAGAGCTTGCGAAAACAAACTTAAGGCTGTATCTCCGCAACGCTTTATCGTATTCAGACCAAACTTGGTACAAGTCATCACAAGCATGACCTGAGGCAACATACAGCGTTTCGGCGCAGCGCCACCTACTGGTCCGGAGATATGAAAAATGGTTATTTTTGCTCATAACTCCTGAACGGTTTGTCCAAAAATCATAAAAGTGGCCTCGTTAGATTCAGGGCGTCATACCGAGTCGACTGATATCCAATTTTCCCAGATCGGCCATTTTGTCTGTCGGCCATTTTGAATTATGTGCTAAAATGCTGTATTTTCTGAACGCATGAACGGATTGTTACGAAACTCGGTATGGGTCATCCGTACGATGCCCTGAAGGAGCTTGAGAAGTTTCGAAACAGCACCACCTAATGGTCAAAAGTTATAAAGAAATTTCCAAAAAGGCTAATAACTTTTGAATAAATCTGCCTGTTGAAATGCCACTGGTCTTAATAGATTCCTTGGGTCAAGCTGAGAACATAGATACCAGGTTTTCCTTATTTGACCGAACTTCCTGTCCGCCATCTTGATTTTCAGTCAAAACCTACTTTTTCAAACTCCTCCTAGACCGTTTGTCCGATTTTCACCAAAATCGAATCGTATCATCTCCAGACCGTGCCGACTAAAAGTTATGGATTTCGTGTCGATTGACGAAACCGTTTTCGTATAGCGCAGCAGCAAAGTTGAGGCATGCTGCCAAAATGACTATTAAGTCTTTATCTCTGCAATGCCTTGACATTTTTGACACCAAACTTTGTATGTGTCATTGTCACCTCACTCTGACCACATCACATCAATTTGGTAACTGCGCCACCTATTTGTCAAAAATGATAAACCATTAAATCATCTTAAAAGTTACTGTATATGTGATTTTTTTAGCCATTTATCCAAAGTTCTCTTAAAATGTCTTTAATTGCTTATTGCTGCAATTGGTCTGCCACTCCCACCCATGATGGCATCTGTTGCCGCTTCTTGCGCTTGGCCCCGATAATGGCTGCTTGCAGCTATATTTATCTTTGTTTTTACAAAACATTTACTGCTAATAATATTATTATCCTTGTGGAGACATTTCCACCGCAATGTAGGCTATGGAATACCAAAGACACGACACACACACAAGCGCACGCACGCACACACACACACACACACACACACACACACACACACACACACACACACACACACACACACACACACTCTTATCTTTGTGGGGACTCTCCATAGACTTAATGGTTTTTATACTGTACAAACTGTATATTCTACACCTAAACCTCCCCATCACACACACACACACACACACACACACACACACACAAAACACACACACACACACACACACACACTAACCCTACTCCTAAACCTCCCCATCACACGCACACACACACACACACACACACACACACACACACACACTAACCCTACCCCTAAACCTGCCCATCACCCACAACTGTCTGCATTTTTACATTAAAAAAAAAACTAATTCTGTATGATTTATAAGCTTGTTTCACTCACTCAATCACTCACTCACTCACTCACTCACTCACTCGTAATGGTTGTAATGGTTGTCGGTACACGATCCGTTTCACGCATGCGCGTAATGACGTAGTAGAAAACGTCACGGTTTTCCTACACTATCGGTACTACGCATGCGTGGATGAAACACTTGACGGCCAGGCGGCACAACTTGCGGCATACCGGTATTTGTGTAACATAGACATATGTTTGTGTAACGTTAGTTGTATTGTTTTTAACATTTTCACAGCGGGTCTATTTTGATGCTTTTAAATGTAGCTTACGCTATGCATTACCATGTGTTTACGTGGTTGCCAATCCAAAATAATAAAGGGAGTTGTGAGTTATGAACATACATGTTTTCTCCATACTCTCCTTTGCTATATGGTATTATGCTTAACTACTTAACTTGCCGTGTTTTGGTCTGAGGACAGTACTGTGAGATGGTGTCCTTTTTTTTAAACTTAAAATTAAATTAATTTATTAAATTAAATAAATTATTAATTTATAATCGGCTATTAGATAACGTTTAAGTTGATTAATTTTGTATTAGTATGGGTCTATATAGGCTAATATATTATAATCGGCTATTAGTTAACTTTTATGTTGAGTAATTTTGTATTAGTATCGGTCTATATAGGCATATATATATATATATATATATATATATATATATATATATATATATAATCTAAATGAGGAAAAGAATCCCTTCAGTGTTGTTTACAAAGACAATAAAGGAACATAATATGCATTTCTGCCTAGACTATCTGCACTTACTTGAAGAAAGAACTACAAACAAGTTTGGGGAAATGTTATAGAGTATTTCAAACTGACAATTGAAATGACTTGAAAGAAGCATGTATACACAGAAGTGACATGGGACCAGCGGTGGACAGTAGTGAAGTACACTTTTTGAGTATCTTTATTTATCTTTATAAAAACTCACTCTCACACACACACACACACACACACACACACACACACACAACACACACACACACACACACACACACACACACACACACACACACGAACACTCTTTCCGCTGTAACAGCTCTCAATCCACCTCAGACGAACACTCTTTCCGCTGAATCAGCTCTGTTCATTTATACGAACACTCTTTCCGGTGTAACACACGAACACTCTTTCTGCTGGAACACTCACAGGAACACTCTTTCCGCTGTAACAGGTCTGTCCACTTCAGACGAACACTTTCCGCTGGAACACTCACAGGAACACTCTTTCCGCTGTAACAGGTCTGTCCACTTCAGACGAACACTTTCCGCTGGAACACTCACACACAGGAACACTCTTTCCGCTGGAACACTCACACACAGGAACACTCTTTCCGCTGTAACACTCTCACACAGGAACACTCTTTCCGCTGTAACACTCTCACACAGGAACACTCTTTCCGCTGTAACAGGTCTGTCCACTTCAGACGAACACTCTTTCCGGTGGAACACTCACACACAGGAACACTCTTTCCGCTGGAACACTCACACACAGGAACACTCTTTCCGCTGGAACACTCACACACAGGAACACTCTTTCCGCTGTAACAGGTCTGTCCACTTCAGACGAACACTCTTTCCGCTGGAACACTCACACACAGGAACACTTTTTCCGCTGTAACACTCACACACAGGAACACTCTTTCCGCTGTAACAGGTCTGTCCACTTCAGACGAACACTCTTTCCGCTGGAACACTCACACACAGGAACACTCTTTCCGCTGTAACACTCACACACAGGAACACTCTTTCCGCTGTAACAGGTCTGTCCACTTCAGACGAACACTCTTTCCGCTGGAACACTCACACACAGGAACACTCTTTCCGCTGGAACACTCACACACAGGAACACTCTTTCCGCTGTAACACTCTCACACAGGAACACTCTTTCCGCTGTAACAGGTCTGTCCACTTCAGACGAACACTCTTTCCGCTGGAACACTCACACACAGGAACACTCTTTCCGCTGTAACACTCACACACAGGAACACTCTTTCCGCTGTAACAGGTCTGTCCACTTCAGACGAACACTCTTTCCGCTGGAACACTCACACACAGGAACACTTTTTCCGCTGTAACACTCACACACAGGAACACTCTTTCCGCTGTAACAGGTCTGTCCACTTCAGACGAACACTCTTTCCGCTGGAACACTCACACACAGGAACACTCTTTCCGCTGTAACACTCACACACAGGAACACTCTTTCCGCTGTAACAGGTCTGTCCACTTCAGACGAACACTCTTTCCGCTGGAACACTCACACACAGGAACACTCTTTCCGCTGGAACACTCACACACAGGAACACTCTTTCCGCTGTAACACTCTCACACAGGAACACTCTTTCCGCTGTAACAGGTCTGTCCACTTCAGACGAACACTCTTTCCGCTGGAACACTCACACACAGGAACACTCTTTCCGCTGTAACACTCACACACAGGAACACTCTTTCCGCTGTAACAGGTCTGTCCACTTCAGACGAACACTCTTTCCGCTGGAACACTCACACACAGGAACACTCTTTCCGCTGTAACACTCACACACAGGAACACTCTTTCCGCTGTAACAGGTCTGTCCACTTCAGACGAACACTCTTTCCGCTGGAACACTCACACACAGGAACACTCTTTCCGCTGGAACACTCACACACAGGAACACTCTTTCCGCTGGAACACTCACACACAGGAACACTCTTTCCGCTGGAACACTCACACACAGGAACACTCTTTCCGCTGGAACACTCACACACAGGAACACTCTTTCCGCTGGAACACTCACACACAGGAACACTCTTTCCGCTGGAACACTCACACACAGGAACACTCTTTCCGCTGGAACACTCACACACAGGAACACTCTTTCCGCTGGAACACTCACACACAGGAACACTCTTTCCGCTGGAACACTCACACACAGGAATAGGCTTGGGAATCGGTTCCAGGTTCCGGTTTGGAACCGGTTCCGAACGTTCCGATCCATTGGAATCGTACACGTCCACACGTTAACGATTCCACTAACGATTCCGAATGTTCCGTTCCGTTCCATCCATTCCCGCGTCGCGGCATGACGTTACAGTGTGCGACTGGACTTTTAACTCCCCCAAGACGTAAACGATCGAGAGTGTGGCTTCATTTTAAATGCAGACCGGGGGAAGCAAATCTGGGCGACATCTACAGCTCCAATGACGGCATCAAAACAATGAAAGCATGGCGAAGCGGCTCTCCACGGCTCTGCTTTCGTCGGCGAAAAAGTTAAGAAACTCGACGCTATAAGCCCTCAGTACCGAGCCAAGCAGTTCGCACGTGACTTATGCAGTGTTTTCACATAGACTAATTCGCGGACACAAAATCAACTCCGGCCGCCATTTATATGGCGTTTCGTTCATTTTATAATGCTATTTATAACACGCAGCGTATTCTTTCCGTTGTATTTCCTTTCCCCGCTCTCCCTCCGTCTCTCTATCACTCACGCGTCTCTCTCTCTCTCTCTCTCTCTACACACACACACACACACACACACACACACACACACACACACACACACACACACACAGCGTCTGTCTATGAGGCGCCAGACTGGACAAAAGCGAAGCAAACTCGCGAGTGACACTGGGCGAGAGAGAGACAGAATGTGACTTTTATTTAAACTTATATAAACTAATATAATTTATTTTACTGGACAGTTTAAAGCTCATAAACATATTTTGTTGTTACTTGAAGAGTGCAGTGTCAAGTGGCATCATGCAGTATTTGTCCTGAAAAGGCTAAATGTCTGTAATTTAAGGTCATTCCTATTTTTTGTATACATTTTAATCATTAACTTTAAAAGCACACTCTTTTTATTACTAAAATAACAGTAAAGGGTAAAAATAATGAATTCCCAAAAAATAAAAAAGGAAAAAAACGGAATTTGGGAAAAAATAAAACGAAATTTGGGAAAAAATAAAACTGATTTCATAGGGCCCTAAATATTGCACACTTGTTTTTCATTCTCTAAAACCACTTTAAGTTAGACATTCAAAGCCAACAACTCTCAAAGCCACACTGTAAGTGTTCAGCAAATGGTACAGGAATCGATATGGGAATTGATAAGGAATCGCATCGATAAGCAGACTCGACAATGGCATCGATATCGATAATTTCTTAACGATGCCCATCCCTACACAGGAACACTCTTTCCACTGTAACACTCACACACAGGAACACTCTTTCCGCTGTAACAGGTCTGTCCACTTCAGACGAACACTCTTTCCGCTGGAACACTCACACACAGGAACACTCTTTCCGCTGTAACACTCACACACAGGAACACTCTTTCCGCTGGAACACTCACACACAGGAACACTCTTTCCGCTGGAACACTCACACACAGGAACACTCTTTCCGCTGTAACACTCACACACAGGAACTCTCTTTCCGCTGGAACACTCACACACAGGAACACTCTTTCCGCTGGAACACTCACACACAGGAACTCTCTTTCCGCTGGAACACTCACACACAGGAACACTCTTTCCGCTGGAACACTCACACACAGGAACACTCTTTCCGCTGGAACACTCACACACAGGAACACTCTTTCCGCTGGAACACTCACACACAGGAAAACTCTTTCCGCTGGAACACTCACACACAGGAACACTCTTTCCGCTGGAACACTCACACACAGGAACACTCTTTCCGCTGTAACAGGTCTGTCCACTTCAGACGAACACTCTTTCCGCTGTAACAGCTCTCAATCCACTTCAGACGAACACTCTTTCCGCTGAATCAGCTCTCAGTTCATTTAGACGAACACTCTTTCCGCTGTAACACACACACACATACTAACAAAATGTATATGGGTGATTGTGCACCCCAACTCCAGCATTTACTCTCAGGTTGAGGGTGTCTTTGCAAATAATCATGAAGGTTTCCATGTCCTGAATGTTTTCAAAAATGAACGTGAAAGGCTCCATGGCATAGCACTTCATCGACTCCATCAGCACCCTCCACGCTCTCATTTGGTCATCATGATCCATCAACATGTATGATGGTTCTTGCACCTGGCCAGTGAAAAGCCCAAGACTGTTCCTCACGATGTATTCTGCCTGGTACATATGTTTCAATGTGAGGGGCAGCTCCTCCACTTCTACCTGTTCCTCCTATGATAAAATAAAATACCATAAATTAAGACTACAACATAAGATGTTTTGGTCTTTCAAACGGGGCCTAAAGACCTCTTTTCAGCAAAAAAAATTAACAAAATGTCTCTTGGAGATGGCTGCAATGTAACAAAGGGTGAAACATTGACAACGTTTACATGCACCCTCATAATGCGATTATAATGGGATTTTAGCAAAATTGTGATTATACTTTACCTCATGTAAACACAATACTTAATGTGATTAAGCTCATAATCGCATCAACTATAATTGTATTAAAACAGGTGGCGTACGCCGTTTTTCGTAGTATGCGGCCAATGTAAACACTTTAATCGCACTAACTGAAGTGCGCGTGTGTTTTTGTCAAGCACCTTAAGCGTGTATTCATGTTAAACTTGACATTGGGAAGTTTTCCCTGAACTCTGTCAACACGACTCGCTGCCTCGCTGATTCGAACAACTCAAATTACGTGACAGCAGTGTATAAAACTGTTACAGGCACCGACATAATATTTCTGTCTTCATCACGTCACAGAATAACAAAATACGTCCATAAGAACCCGTTTGTTATTTAACGTACATAAATTAAAACTGGACAGTATATAAGTTCATCATTTGTGCGCTGCATTGGGCTATGTGTGAATAATCAGAAAATAAAAACTGCATGTAAGAGTGAAGAGGTTTGCTCCAGTCATGTAAAAATCTTACTGCGATTAACTCCTTACTCTGATCATTGGAAACAATCGCATTATTGGTGTACATGCAAACGCTGTGAATACTTCCCACAATAATGTATGTGCACTATTTTTTTAGCCTGTGTGCACTAAATGTATCCTGTCCCAAATGTTTTCTTATATACCTTAAAATGTAACACCACTTGACCCATGGTGAAACACTGTTTTGTCTCACTATACACACACAGTGTACTGTACATGGTTGAAATGACAAACCCACTTTACTTGAACTGTTTGTTACGATCTTCTATTTTTGAATATATCACGTGACGATATAACATGTTATAATGTATCAGTTTCAAGTTTTACATTTAATTCAGTAATTCACACACTTTTCCACAATATTCACATTTTTTGAGACCTACCTGTATAGAATGCATACGTGAAAATGGTTGTCGGGTTAATTTGGCCATACCTTGACTATTTGGGGTCGAGAAATCATATAAATAGGTGGTAGGGTGCCTGCCATCAGCTGTTCTGCCTCATCTTTCCAGAAGGCAAAGCGCTGCCCGAAGTTCTGCCCATGCCTATTCAAAAGTATGGTACTTTTAATGTAGCATAATTGTAAAGCAGACCAATGTTTTACTGCTTGAAATGTGTCCTACCTTGCGATCGAGAATTTCTCCAGAATCTGGAGACACCACCACTTCCGAATAGATGGTATGTCAGTCTGTAATACACATGTAATATTGGAGTCTTGCATTGTTTGTTTTTTAACATTCTTTGATACATATACATTCCATGAATTACAACTTACATCCAAAAAGTGAAACATGGCACCAGTACAGATGCAGAGGACATACTGTTAAAGAGAAAAATAATTATTACGGAGATTTAGGACAAACAGGAAAAATTGAGTAGAAATTGTATAAGTTTACCATAAGCATGAATATCCCACAGCTCTGGCCATCTGACTGAACGGGAAATGGCTGAAAAGTAATATACAGTTACTCAGATGTGATGTTGACAACCATATATAGTGTCCGCTGAGCAAAATGAAATGGCAAATTTTACATAGTAAGTAAAGTTACATCAAAATCTTTGCCCGTCTTCTCCACCAACGGTCCATTAGCCACTGCTCCTGCAAGTTGTCTGGAAAACATTATGCAAAACTGAATCCATAGAACAAGGCTTTCCCCCCATCCTAAACCCAGAGAACAGGGTTTTTACTCAATACTAAAGCCAGAGAACAGGCTTTTACTCAATCCTAAAGCCAGAGAACAAGGCTTTTACTCAATCCTAAAGCCAGAGAACAAGGCTTTTACTCAATCCTAAAGCCAGAGAACAAGGCTTTTACTCAATCCTAAAGCCAGAGAACAAGGCTTTTACTCAATCCTAAGCCAGAGAAATGAAGCTTAGCGCTAGTTCTGCCAGAAGACTCAATCGTTCAGTCATGTATTACCTTCTCACTATCCAATCACATCCTAATAGCCAGTATAAAAGGTGGTACTTACTCATGTCTGAGTTCTCAGATGCTGTCACTTCAACCACCTCCATCCTCCCCATCCACCACCAGACGGACCTTCCTTCATCTCCTACCATTCTACGCCGGTCCTCCCCACCAGATGGGACCTTCCTTCATCCCTACCATTCTACGCCGGTCCTCCTCACCAGACAGGACCTTCCTTCATCTCCCTACCATTTACGCTGGGTCCTCCCCTCATCCTTCCATCACCTCAGACGGGCTCTCCCCTCTACCCTGAAGATACCAGATGTCCTCTCCTCCTTCCACCCCACCACCACCAGATGGCACCCTTCCTTACTTCACGGGGGTGGGCTGCTTGCTGAGCTCGTAAATAAATGTTATTGTCTCAGTATATTCTCCCGAGTCTTTCTGGTAGAACAAGGCTTTTCACTCAATCCTAAAGCCAGAGAACAGGGCTTTTACTCAATCCTAAAGCCAGAGAACAAGGCTTTTACTCAATCCTAAAGCCAGAGAACAGGGCTTTTACTCAATCCTAAAGCCAGAGAACAAGGCTTTTCACTCAATCCTAAAGCCAGAGAACAAGGCTTTTCACTCAATCCTAAAGCCAGAGAACAAGGCTTTTACTCAATCCTAAAGCCAGAGAACAGGGCTTTTACTCAATCCTAAAGCCAGAGAACAGGGCTTTTCACTCAATCCTAAAGCCAGAGAACAAGGCTTTTACTCAATCCTAAAGCCAGAGAACAGGGCTTTTACTCAATCCTAAAGCCAGAGAACAGGGCTTTCCACTCAATCCTAAAGCCAGAGAACAGGCTTTTACTCAATCCTAAAGCCAGAGAACAGGGCTTTTCACTCAATCCTAAAGCCAGAGAACAGGGCTTTTCACTCAATCCTAAAGCCAGAGAACAGGGCTTTTACTCAATCCTAAAGCCAGAGAACAGGCTTTTCACTCAATCCTAAAGCCAGAGAACAGGGATTTTACTCAATCCTAAAGCTAGAGAACAAGGCTTTGCCTGAACAGGATATCAGTCCATTTCACTCAGTTTGATCTGTATTTGTTAAGGCTGTTACACAGTGTCATCACATTGAAGATTTTCAGAGTGCTGTTCAGGCTTAACTGGATAAAAAAAAATGTAGAAAACACCCCTATCATGTATTAACTTTAATTCCCATAGTAGCATGTAACTACATGTACTTTATGTTCTTTGTTAGCCTTAATCGGTCACACGTCAAACCTTGCTAATGTCCTCTGCTTATGCGTTTCAAACCTAAATATGGTTCGGTATTTCTCATCTCCAAACCCATTTGGACATAATGAGTCCAGAAAAATAGCCTCCTTCTTAGCAACTAATAACACCTGTGAAGAACATACCCTATTAATGTCAGCTATAGGGGGACCAACTGGTTTAAAAATAAAGGAAAAACTAAAAAAACAATGTAACTGTACACAAAGCATGTAGTGGCTTGCTGTTTGTGACCCCCTAGACCATGCTGGCAAAATGATGATATCTTTAGATTCCACATTGTCCTATGAAAAAAAATGTTTAGATCTCCTTGGGACATATCTTCACTTAAAGAGGTGTATCTGTTAGACTTGTCAACACATTATGCAACTTACCGGCAAACTAGGTTCCCCTAGTTTCCATTTAGGGACTTCAAATAGGTCAGCAATGTGGACATCCATTCCCTGAATAAAATTGTATGTCTGCATTTCATATACATACATCTCACAAAAGTGAGTAGTAAAAATGTGAGAGGTGCACTCACTTTTGCACAAACTTATATGTAAGTCATCAAGGTAAATACAAATACATACATGTCTCCTGCCTGCCTCCTCTACCAGCCTGAAGCACGCATTCCCAATCTAAAGCACAGAATGTTTTGCATAATTACAATAAAGGCATTAGAACCATCCAAACTCTTTACAGCAATATCCACTTACATTGCTCTCCACCTGTTCATCTAGCCCCAGGCTCCAAAAGTCTTCCCTTTGAAGACAAACTGGGCCATCAAGAACAACAATTTCTTTTGCTGGACGTGTTCTGTCCAGCACATAGGTCAGCTAGAAATAAAAAATATCCGTGTTAGGAATAAGCAATCATGCATTTATTATTTAAAGCACACCAACAAGCTGTGCATGTGAACTATCCAGTTTAGTTTGGCACTCACCACTTGTTCTTGCTGAGGACACAACCTCTTGTGCCACAGTGGACCTTTATTGGCATACAGGTGGTCCACCAGTCCAATGTCTTCTGCAATGTTTTGGCTGCCCTCCGATTCATGGCTATGATCTACACAACAGGAAAGTAAATAGTAATCATCATTGTCAAGTTTATATTTGCTATGTCACCAAGTAGGATTATTACAATACCTTGTGGCCGAAAGTAGGGCCTTAGCTGCGCAACATTAACTTTTTGTATTTTCCCTAACATTGCCACACTTGCCACACCCTTCTCTGTCAGGGATGTGAGGGTGAATGGGCCTTGGTGGAGATCCTGTAAGCAATTTCCCTTCTTCACCTTCTTTTTGGGCTCCCCAATTAGGACCTCGTCCCCTGCCTTAACTGAGCACTGGCGAACCCCTTTCCTTTTCTTTGCCTCAAAAGCCTTTTTTTGTTTCCCCTGTGCCTTTTCAATGTTTTTCCGTACCTTGAAGATAAGAATATATTGCTATGCGAACATTCTTATTCAAATTGAACATGCCATTCACACAACTCTGAACAAACCGTTTCATTGAGGGCCTTGACTCCAGCTAGTTTTAGCTCCAGCTCCTCCTCTGGGTCCGCCAATTCAAAGGCAGCGTCTGTCTCACAGACATTTAATGCCTGTGGTAGACGGGGGTGCCTATTGTACATTAAAAAGTACGGGCTGTACTTGGTGGATCTCTAATTTGAAACAAAATGTTTTGCATCAAATCACAAAATAAAACTCTTAAAACATGTATGCAACATACGTCATCTAGTCATTTTGAATAATAACCTGTTTTGCAGTGTTTATTCCATAAACTATGGCCTGCAAGTGGATGTCCCAATCATCATGGTGCTGATTAACATATTTCCTGAGAGTCCTCTTTATATTTTGATTAGTTCTCTCATCCTTCAACACAGAAAGGAATTACTACATGCACTTTAGTGTACATTGGCTAAAGTTGACTTTACTGTTTTGCGGGATGCCATGATGGCACACTTACTTGGCCGTTTGACTGGGGATGGTATGCACTTGTGATGGCATGCTTGATGTTCAACGCCGCAAATAAGTGTGCATTAAGCTGTACATAATTCAGACACACATGGTTATTTTTAATTTTTTATTGGTCTCAGAAATGACCAATGACCACTTAAAACAGCGTGAATTGTGATTATGTCATATATGTCCTGTGTGAAGGGGGAGGGTAATAAGGACACATACCTCGTTAACAAATGCACGGCCGCTGTCAGTGATGATTTTCCAGGCCATACCAAATGTGTAGAGCTTTGACACAAGTGCCTCAGCCACCTCAGTGCTGGAGCCACACTTCAAAGGCTCAGCGATAACCGTGAGGACATATTGATGGTCTTTCATGGTTTTTTTCAGTGGACCAATGAGGTCCATACCGACCACTTCCCACGGCTCTTTCACCTGTGGAGATATGTAATATTACCACATCACCTAACTTGTTGCTTTAAGTAGTACACCAAGGTAAGCTCTACCTTAATAGGGTGAAGGGCAGGAGACACAGTCTTTATGGGGTCGTTCTTTTGGCATCTGTGACAGCTTTTGACCTGATGGATACATTTATTAGACAGACAAAATAATTATCTGAAGTCAAACAAAGCCACTAAATCAATTCATTGCCTGAGAGCCATAGTGTTAAATTCCATGAAAGTTCCAAAAAAGTACCCAATCTGCCACATCTGCCTTTGTTATCCCAGTAGTACCCCACAACAACCCTGTCCATGGTCGCCCTCACGCCCCCATGGTTCCCTGTTCCAGGGTTGTTGTGGCACTCCTCTAGGACAGCCCGCCGCTGCTCATCAGACAGCACAACCAGCCTCATGAATTGTGCACTGGGGCCAATGTAGAATAATTTACTTTCTGTGATAGACAAACAATGTTTGTCAGGTAATGATTTTGCTGCTTTGTTTTGTATTACAATACAGCACTTATGTGCACATGTGTCTTTGTTCAGGGATGCAAACACGTGTGGTGAAATATGTTGCCGTTACTATGTCTGACTAGATGGAACGTTACTGACATGCTCACACGTGTGTGTGTGTGTGTGTGTGTGTGTGTGTGTGTGTGTGTGTGTGTGTGTGTGTGTGTGTGTGTGTGTGTGTGTGTGTGTGTGAATGAGTCAGTGAGTGAGTGAGAGTGAGAGAGAGATTGTGTGTGTGTTTTAGAGAGAGTGTCTGTTCGTGTGTGTTAGAGAGAGAGAGAGAGAGAGAGAGAGAGAGAGAGAGAGAGAGAGTGAGAGTGTGTGTGAGAGTGTGTTTGTTTGTGAGAGGGTGTCTGTTTGTGTCTGTTCCTGTTTGTTTGTGAGTGAGAGAGTGTGTGTTTGTGAGTGAGAGAGTGTGTGTTTGTGTGTGAGAGAGAGTGTGTGTGTATGTGTGGGTGTGTGTGAGTGAGGAGAGAGAGAGAGAGAGAGAGAGAGAGAGAGAGAGAGAGAGAGAGAGAGAGAGAGAGAGAGAGAGAGAGAGAGAGAGAGAGAGAGAGAGAGAGAGAATGAGCAAGTGAGTTTGTGTGTGAGAGAGTGGGTTTGTGTGTGAGAGGGTGGTTTTGTGTGTGAGAGGGTGTCTGTTTATGTCTGTTCCTGTTTGTTTGTTTGTGTGTGAGTGAGAGAGTGTGTGTGTATGTGTGGGTGTGTGTGAGTGAGTGAGTGAGTGAGAGAGAGAGATCCATTCGCGAGACCTTCTTCTTCAACGCTGCATCCACCAACCCGTCAACCAAATATTGTTTAACGGCAGCGTAAAGGGCAAACTTCTCATTTCGCTCATTTCTTCCGCTGAACTCCATTTTCGCTGTGAGTGAAGTAAGTTTCGCGCGCGGTACAAATATGCGCATGCGTTGAACAGATCGTGCAGTGTCGTAAATCAAAACCAGCGTCGCAAAACAGAATTATCATTTGCGCATGCGCGTTTTCTACTGCGTCTACTACGCATGCGTAGAACGGATCGTGCAGGTGGAACGGATCGTGTACCGACAACGGTTTTTAACGTAATGGTCTACTTACACTGATGAGTTAGTATGTTTCATCTTTTTGGTTTGAGATTGAACAAAGCACCAAATAATGGAACTTAAAAATACACAAGAACATTTATTTTATATTTATTATTAAGATGTCTGCACAAGAGTTAACTGTAATCTGTGCAAACATTACACTTAAATGAAACTTCTCGCTTTGGTCTACACTGGAAGTGTACTGCTTGCTCTGCTAAACTATAATTACTAAAACTGAAACTGAAACTAAATAAAATAAAAACTAAATAGAAATGTGTTTGCAAAATAAAAACTAAACTAAAACGAACAAAACCATTAATGAAACTAACTAAAACTAAACTGAAATTTAAAAGCAAAATTGAAAACGATAATAAAACTAAACTAATTTAAAAAAGCAAAACTATAATAACCTTGCCCTGTACTATATTCTTTCTTCTCAACAAGAAAAGGTGTTGTTGTTTTTTTTCTAGAACAACTGTATCTGTTTCCTACGGTGACGCATTGCTGCCACATACATATTATTTTTTCCACTCAACTATGTCGTAATAACGAGATCTTATGTCGTTATAACGAGATGTTATGTCATTAAAACGACATATTTTCTCGTAATAACGAGATCTTATATGTTGTTAAAACGACATATTTTTCTCGTAATAACGAGATCTTATGTCGTAATAACGAGATGTTATGTCGTTAAAACGACATATTTTTCTCGTAATAACGAGATCTTATGTCGTTAAAACGACATATTTTCTTGGCCTTATAAGGACATGTCATGGACAATATGCCTTTATCCACATGAAATGTATAACCAATCATGTCTGTATCATACTTCTACGTTCAAAAAGCTGAAGCAATAGCAGCCCACAATGGATGTTTATGTTAAAAGATCAAATTCTGTACACACCTTATTAATAAAGCATGTGTAGCCTACATATTCGCAGATGAGCCCAGAATAAAAACATTGCGTTTAATTGCACATTAGGCTAAGCGTTTTCCTCCCAGACAACCCTTATAATAAAGAAAAAGCTTAATGTGGCTTAATAGGCTATAGCTTACTTCAGTGATAAAGATCAAATGCTGTAGGCCTGGCCTACACGCCTTATTAATAAACCATACTATCCGACAGAACAGCAGATGAGCCCAGAATATGAACGCAGCGCATTTAATTACACGTTAGGCGTTTTCTTCATATTATATAAACCCTTTATTATAAATAAAATAAAGGTGGCTCTTAACGTGTCTTTCTATGGGAGGATGGCATTGCAGTAGCTACACATCAAATACAAATTTAAATGGTATTCAATGCAAAACAAAAATGAAAAATATAAGTTGCCAATAAATTAAATAAATAAATTATTATGGCATTAATTAGCCCACAAACAATATTTATTTTAAAGCCTAAACGAATGTATTTGTTTATCTGTATAGGCTAAGTGTTTCAGGCGCCCTTTTCAAACTGGCGCAAGAAAATGCAACAGAATTTGATTTGTTAACCGATTGATTTTTTAATTTGCTCGCTCTAACGTTAACCTAGATAAATGTTCGCTATTATTAAGCGCGTATCCAAGCGTTTGTGGAGCGCGCACTGCATGAGATGGAGGCGCCGGTGCCATCACTCTCATTTTCCTATCAACAGTGGATTGGAAACAACTGAAATTACTCCATCATTTCTGGTCATACAGAAAAGAATTATACATCAGTCCCAACTACTTTTATTTGTGTAAATTCACAACAACAAGAAAACGTTGTGCTTTTGTAAAATAAAAGAAAACGAACAGGGCGCGCTTTCAAAAGCGCGTCTCAAAAATAAACTGAAAAACAGTGTATAGACAAGCCTCACAGACATGAGAAATAAAGCCTTCTATACAAAGCTTATAAAAAATGTCCATCAACGAAAAAAAACCCAATCGAAAGCAAATACATAGCCTACCATCTGATTATGTAATCATGTCCGTATGAAAGGCGCATCTATAGCCTACATTACAGCGGAGATCTATGGATAGAGATATGATTGCAGCAGGCAGCCTATGCTGATTTAGAAAAGACTAGTTTATTAATAAACAATTAAAATGCTTCTTTATTTTTTTCAAACACATTTATTATCATTAACCGACTTCTGCCGGTGCTTTGCGGCAAGTTTTATGCATGCGCTTGAGCGCGGAATATATAGCCATATATGCACATTGAATATAAACGTGTGATTAGTCATAATTGCTTAAATTAACAGTCAAGAAAAATCTTTAGTTTATGGCTTAATTGAATCTAATCTATTGATTTAATATTTTACATTATTTAATCAGTAATTATATCCAGCTCTTACATTATATTAGTTGAGTTAGCATAATTAGTTAATGAACTAATAAAATAAAGTTTAAATTAAGATAGGCTGTTTACCATATATTTCTATATCATTGCTTATTCCACCACACAACGGACTGTTTATAAGGTGACAATTCGTTATACATGTGAAGATTGCTCTATCTTGAAGATGTTTGTATTGTATTGTATTGTATTGTATTGTATCTTCTGTTATAAAGACGAAGATTGACATTTCGTTAAACAAAATAAGAACACAATGTTGTAAAAATTAAACAACTTAGGTTATATTCTGTTAGATGTGTTTTGACTTTGATAGGCTACATTTTATGTGGATAAAGGCATATTGTGCATGTCCTTATAAGGCCAAGAAAATATGTCGTTTTAACGACATAACATCTTGTTATTACGAGAAAAAGATGTCGTTTTAACGACATAAGATCTCGTTATTACGAGAAAAGATGTCGTTAAAACGACATAAGATCTCGTTATTACGAGAAAAGATGTCGTTAAAACGACATAAGATCTCGTTATTACGAGAAAATATGTCGTTTTAACGACATAAGATCTCGTTATTACGACATAATTGAGGGAAAAAATAATATATATGTGGCAGCAATGCGTCACCGTAGTTTCCCGACGCCAATAGGATCAGTGTTAAAAGACAAAGAATAAAAACATTTTTCTAAACCACAGTTAAGGTGTTTACAAGTGGAACTGGCGGGGGAAGAGTGCAACCTAAAAGGGTTTGTTAATGGTTCTACAACAGTTGCTCAGGCTATAGATGTTTAACCTGTTAAGCTTCACCCCCAATTTTGAAAAATCCCCAGAAATGGCATACCCAAACTGAAACAGATACAGTTCATGAACCATTTGTTCTAAAAGCACAAGTATGATCTCATTTGAAAGCTGACACCTGGCAGTTTATTGCAAATGTAGAATTAATTATTGTCATAATGAAAAATAAATGTTATAAATAGCTTTAAAGTTTTGTCAAGTTATTAGAAATTTATTTTTATGAAATATTTTCATGAAAATAAAATTGAAGTTGGCCCTGTAGCAATCTAGAAATGCACTGCAGCTAAAGCCACATGTCTGACCATGTTATATTACAAATCTGAAGATGATATGTCTAAAACTCTTTATTTAGTTAAATGTTTTTCAAGATCATGTCAAACAACTTTATTTTGATTAGACTCTAAAAAGCAAACTGATGTTTATTGTCATTTTCTAAGCATCTATTCAGTCTATTTTCTCTATTGTGTTGTGGTCTAAACGATCTCCATTCAGTGACAGTCTCCCCTGCACACATTCACACCTCTCCAGCCTCTGGTTATTGCTCTAAATATGCTTTCTTTTGTCTGCATTATAATTACTAACGACTGGCTATTCACACTGTTTCAACCCCTAATCTCTTTTAGGGAAAGTTCTCAAAGTTCTCATCTTACATTTGAAACTATATAAAATGACCTTCTTGAAAAAAGAAACATTTCAGCAAGCAGTCATATTTAGAAATATCATAAATATAACAGCTAGGTAGCAGGTGCACCAAGGGCTAGCTAGCATGTTAGCTTAGCACACCATCAATACACGACAATTTATGAGATTAAAACCATGTTTGTGCTCTAAAACTTACTTTATAGCACAAGTCGAGTGTTTTAAATAACCTTCTGTGCTCTGATTTGGCTTCAGATAAAAAAATCGGACAGAAAATATAGTATTTTATAGTATTCTTCACCATGATAAAGTCTATATCGATTAGCATTACATTATAAATATAATCTATTATTATGAAAATACCTGACATGGCTCGAAGAACACAGGTAAACCAAATATCATTGCAATCATGTTTATTGTCTTCAAAACATCTTTATCTGCATGTTACAGCGATCTCTGTTAGTGTTTACGTCGTGATGGACTTCCTGAAATGTCACATGATATGATTCTTCTTCGTGTTCCAAATTTGGAGTCCATATGTGTACAGGGCGCCCTCAGGCTGCCAGTATGTATTGAAAACACAGTACATCAGAGTCTCCAGCGCTCATAATGATTAAATCGACGCATTTGGGTAGATATTCAATAAATATGATTCCTGTCTATATAAATCTGATGTAAACCTATGAGAATCTATCAATATTTCTCCAAATCTGTACACTTTTGAGCTAAAAGCCCTGATGGACGTTGTTTTGTCAAGCTCTGTCGTGACGATCTCACTGGAGTTTTTTTCTGAATGGAAGCGGCTGACGCTCATAATTCATATCAAAGGTATCGACTCATTTTTTGATTACATAACTCCAGACACAAATTAAGACATAACTGTCACTATAAGATTCTCAGAATACAATAGTGGTCAAATACTAAACCTTCAGTCTTATATCTTTTTAATGATGTATAGTTTGTCAAGGTATTAACATTGAATCTGATAGTAACTTTGAACGATTTAAAAAAAAAAAAACGCTCAGAGCGCCCTCGCTCTGGCGAAGGTTAAGAGGTTAAAGAATGACATTTCATCAAAAGCTTTCTGGTGATTATCTGGGCTTGCACACAAAAACATATTTTTAGTGTATATAAATTTGGTTGTTACAATTGTTATTTTAGTATTTTTTAAGAAATGTTTTCAACCCAACCCATAGTATGTGTGTGTGTGTGTGTGTGTGTGTGTGTGTGTGTGTGTGTGTGTGTGTGTGTGTGTGTGTGTGTGAGTTGGTTTATGTGATTTATGAGGACACAAATTTGTATAATGACATGTGTATTACACTGGTATTACAACTTATGGGTGGTTTATGAGGACATTTCAAAAGTCCTCATAAATCAAAAGTCACTAGCACTTTAAACATCCAGCACAAAATTAAAGAGATGAGCTAGAGAGAGAGAGAGAGAGAGAGAGAGAGAGAGAGAGAGAGAGAGAGAGGGAGAGAGGGAGAGAGAGAGAGAGAGAGAGTTGTCTCTGCAGAAGTAAATTCAGAGAAATATACATATTTTCTTTTATACCCAGGCAATGGACAAATGTCTGCTCAGGTATTTTTATTATTGCAAATGAAAAGTTACAGACATTAGCAGTAAGAAGAAAATAAATAAATAAAACAGAACAGGGGGGGTATACGGACATCATAAGTCTGCTCAGGTCATTGCTTCAGGATTAAATAATTTGTCTGCTATTTCTATGCACAGTAGTTAGGTGTCACTAGTGAGCAATACTGAATGAAGCTTCGAGTAATGAACCTTTGGGTGAAGCAATGGGCTACAAGGTCTCAGTGGTTCAGGAAGCCTCATTTTGCCATCACTGCACACAGGCACACACAGGCACAACAACACCATGAAGCAGGAGGAGGAACTCGATGAACAAGCGTTCCACACGGCTTATATCCGATGAGACCAATCAGCCCCGCCCATTTAATAATAGCTGCACCTGATACTCTCAAACGAGGGTGAAGAGAGAGAGAGAGAGAGAGAGAGAGAGAGAGAGAGAGAGAGTAGAGAGAGAGAGAGAGAGAGAGAGAGAGAGAGAGGAGAGAGAGAGAGAGAGAGAGAGAGAGAGAGAGAAAACAAAGAGAACACATGCGCACATTCACTTGTCCAACTAGGGCTGCACGATTTGGGCCAAAATGATAATCACGATTATTTTGATCAATATTGAGATCACGATTAATTATCACGATTATTTGTTGATTTTAACCAAAACAAATTTTTTTGCCACATAGGCTAATTATAACTGCTTTCACATCCATATTGTGCTACATTTCTGCTAATGTATGTGTATCTAAATAAAATAGGTCCTCTTATTCACCAAAATTCAGTGCATCTCCTTAAAGAATAAAGAAAACAATAAAGAAAATGTAGCAAAACTTCAACAGGGCACCATTTTACATTTTACATTGTGTAAATCTATTTTAGGAAGCAAAATATAAACTTGCATTGTACCTGCATAATGGATGTGAATAAAACATGCAAAATATACAGTCAATAAAAAAACAAATATTCCATAACAGAATGTAACCAAATGAGAACATTTCAAGGCAGAACTGCACTATGGAAGTTCGATTAATGGATGAAATTCAGAGTCATTGTTATTTGACGCTTAAGAAATGTAAAATGTTGTGGTAGGCCTACAGTGTCAGTGATTAGTTGTGAAGTCTTACTGCATAAATTTAATCTATTTAATTCTCCATGTGAAAGTGTATGTGCTCAAATTATTTCTATTTGTTAAACAATAGGTCAAAACAAGACGTTTGTAGGACTGATTATTGGAGTCCATTAATCGAACTTCCATGCCTCTTATATAGTAAATATATATATGTAGTAGGGGTGCAACGGTACAGATAGCCCACGGTACGGTCCGTACCTCGGTTTTTGGGCCACGGTCTCGGTTCGGTTTCGGTACATGTTTTGTGCAGAAAGAGACTGCTATTTCATCCCAAAAATATGTTTTATTTTTCTTATGAGCATAAACAGAATGTCACAGTAGGAAGAACATCAATGTGCATGGAATAAATTAACACTCTAGTCTGTACTGAACAACACTAAGTAATACAACCTCTTCAACTACCACTTATGAAATACAAAATGTAAACAAACAGACTTTAGAATATTCAAGTGGATCCCAATTCCAAACCTTGATATATGAAGTGATCAATGTGAAAGAAAAAGTGCACTTTTACCTTTAATCAAAATTAACCAATTTATACAAAATTAGCTTGTGGTTTGAATAAAAAAAAGCAGAGCAAAATAATATTCTAAAAAAAATATATTATCGGGGTGTCATTGGTTAAATCTTACCCAGATACAATAGTGCTATTTTCTGATTGGCTAACAACACCAGACGAACAACACCAGACGAATCAGAAGCGCTTGATTCCTGCCGGTTCCACAGTAAGCGGCGCGGCCAGAGTTTTGGGCACTGTGGCATATTAAATATATTACAAATAGTTTTTCAGCGTGAGAAATACAATGTGTGGCTGGAGAGCGTGACAAAAGACCGAAATGAGTGACTGTCACGCTCAATGCGTGACACTTGAGAGCCCTGCTAGTAATACGAGCCAGTGAGTGACAGAAGTTAGCGTGTGGGTGCACCGTGCACAACAGTGATTGATTGGACACGTTAACTTGCGGGAGCGGGCTTTCATCTGCCTGGACAGGCAAACACACCTGAAGGCGTGTAAAGCAAAAACTAAAAGGATCAGCGCGAACTCGATGGCGAAACCGAAGTCCCGCGGGACACGAGGGTAGATTGTCCCGTGCAGGGCTGACCGAACGGTCCGGGATTTTACCGTGTATCGTTGCATCCCTAATATGTAGTATGTACCAATTTACTAATGCAATTTACTAATGCTCACACTCGGTCTCTCACGCGCACTGTCACTCAGTCTCTCTCACGCGCGACACAATCGGTAGGCGCGCGCTGTTGCTCGCACGCAGACACACTGGTATCTCTCGCACACTTTTGAGCACGCTCTGAGGACACTCGGTCTCTCTCGTGCACTGTCGCTCGCACGCAGACCGTAGGTCTCTCTCGCGCACCTGGGCTCATGGAGGCACGTGATCAGACACTGGTTTACGGTGCGCTAGATTGGCAAAAAAAAAGCTTTCTGTGAACTGAATGACGCATTTAAAATATCGCTCGATCACGCGAATTTGATCGTGGGAAGCCAAAATCGTGATTGTGATTAAAATTCGATTAATCGTGCAGCCCTATGTCCAACATAGAATAGGCTTTATGCCGAGCGTCACGCGACCAAACCGGAAAACAGATGGCATCGCTTCCGATTCAGGTCTTTTGTATGTGCTTCGTGAAATTTTTTGCGGTTTTACTCAAGATAACTTAAAAGGAGCACGCAAAAATGAGCATAACCAATGTACCTCGCATGTGCAGATTGGTATTTAAAAGTTTTTAAATTTTTCTTCTTCTCACTAATGTTTAGATATTTAAATAGCATAAAACACCAATAACAAACTGAACTTAGTAGGTTAGCTGATTACCTTAAAAATCCATAGATATCGTAGTTAGTTCTTACGGCCGTTAACACTTTCTCTGACAAGCGGATGTAATGAGACCCGTTTGCCGGTTTGGTCACGTGACGCTCGGCATAAAGCCTATTAAGTAAAACATCATTTACGTTCCGACACGTAAAACTCACCAACATACAACAAAGGAACAATGGAAACATGAGTGCTATATTGAAGTCTACATATGCACAAAGACTAATGACATTATACCCTTCTTTGTGATGACAATAAACACCTGTGGACAATCAAGGATATCAACCAATAAGAACATGACCCATAAGACTAGTGATGGGAGACACAAAGCTTTAGAAAGCAAAATGATTCAGTTTCGAACCAGTATTAAACCTACTCTAAAAACAAACAAACAAGAAAAGAGTTAAATGGTATGGAGTAAATGTAGCGTGTTACTACCCACCCCTGCTAGTTAAATGATTAGTTCACTTCAGAAATAGTATTTCCTGATAATTTACTCTCCCCATGTCATCCAAGATGTTCATGCATTTCTTTCTTCAGTCGAAAATAAATTAAGGTTTTGAGGAAAACCTTCCAGGATTTTTCTCCATATAGTGACTTCAATGGGGTTCAACTGGTTGAAGAGGTTTTAGTATTCTAAAAAAAATAAACATTTATATACTTTTTAACCACAAATGCTCGTCTTGCACTAGCTGTGATGATCCACACATTATGTAATGAAGTTGAAAGGTCACGCTTATTCCGGTTCAGAAATGTAGGGCGAAAAACATAATCTCATTTTCTCCTCCAACTTTAAAATCGTCCAACATCGTTTTACCTTTTATTTACATTGTCCTTGCACGTTCGACTTGTAAACTTGTTTGAATTCTGAAGTGAACTGATCCTTTTACTAGTTATAGTTTATACGAGTTTTAATGTCTGAACCAATTTAACTAGTCACAATAATAGTTAAATTGGTTCAGACATTAAAAACCAAACATTTATACAAACTTTACGTACAAATTGTCAAATGTTGGTATAAAATAATTTTAATTAATGATCTTTACTTTGAAATGTGCAAAACATGTTTCTTTATTTTTTGTTCACCCCTAGAGTGTGTTTGTTCTTGTCTTATTTTCTTTGGGTGCCACAGTTGAAATATTGTCAATGTACATTTTATTCTTGTTTAAGCTAAATACCTCTTTATATATCTGAAGTAGCGGTTTCAATCAAGATTGGCAAAATTAAGACAACATCATGAAGATTGCTATGAATGATGAACTGCTTTAAAACTTTCACAGAGACCTCAAACAGGCATTTAAAACACCAAATATTAGGGATTGGCATATCAAGCAAAATAATATTAGATGATTGCTCGAAAATCGTACCCCCAAGATGCTTACCATAAGACGGCGTTAGCTCAAATCGCGGTCCGATATTAGATTTTTCTGTAGCCTACTGTATAGGCCTACGTGTTGTAGCCTAGTCATTAAAGAAAACGATTTAGTTTCACATTTATGTTTAAATAAAATACATTTTTTTTTATTTCATCTATGTTGATTATATGAAAAGTGAAAAGCATGAGTAAGATCATAAGATACGCAATCGGGAGACAAATGGAGTGGGCAGACATGATTTTGATTAAGTTAAGTTTGTTTTTGTAGAAAGCCTTTCTTTAAAGTGAATTTCGTTTTGTATTAATTGTATCTTAATTTTAATCAATGTTTCATCATCCAATTGTCTGGATTTAATAAATAAGTAGTAAATATGGCAGGCAGGCAATAGAATAATGTTAGAAAACGACTGGAAGCAAGTGCAGTGAATAATGTTTATTAAGAATAATCAGAAACGCTGGTCAGACACACTGAAACACTGAGAACACAGACTGGGCGAGTGACAGAGGGACCTCGACAGGAAACCGGGTGGTGAGTGATGATCTGTGATGATAATCCCGTGTCCAGGGAATGACGCGAGCAGAACCGGCAGTGCAGAAACAGGAAACAATCCGGGAACATGAACACCACGAAGAAGACCACGAAACGGGACAGGAACC
Source organism: Chrosomus eos (assembly GCA_036326025.1). Lineage (NCBI taxonomy): Eukaryota > Metazoa > Chordata > Actinopteri > Cypriniformes > Leuciscidae > Chrosomus > Chrosomus eos. The sequence continues at coordinate 39,923,484 of CM070822.1, forward strand.
AACACAGGAACATACCAAAACGATCTGACAAAGAGAGATACAAGTCTAAGGAATAAATAGCGAATGTAAAGTGAGATCAGCTGGCGCTGATGATCAGCGGCACTCAGCGGCCACGCCCACACAGAGACACACACAACACACACATAATCACGAGACATGAAGAAGGCCGAGAATTCATAAACCGTGACAAATAAGGACTTCTCAGGAGCTCCGTGCTGGCACGTGAACTGAGCTCGTCTCATAAATGAACCGAAACTCCGCGTATAAGCTACTTGCCTCAAAGATCTGAGAAATATATAGAAAGCTTGAAATGTGTACTTTTAAACAAAACTATTCAAAACGAAAGAAAACAGACTACTCTCTGCTTATGTAATCCGTATGAAATGTGCATTTCTCTCTGGCGTGTTCACTACTGCAAAGATCGCAAGTCAGCATCGTCAACTTTATCTTTGCAGCTGACATTGACAAGGAAAACACTTGTTTATTAATAAACAATTGAAATGTCTTCTTGCTATATTTGACATATTCATAATCATTACTTTTGCCGGTTCTTTGTGACATATTTCATGAACGCGTCACCACCGCTCAATAGTTAATATTGTTCTTTGGTGTGAAGTTTATACATGTTTTTCAAATGTTATTTAAATAAAAATATATATTTTTCCATCTCAAAATCTCTCTTTTTTTCTAGTTTTTTTCCCCTAGTTTTTCATAATAGAATTGTATGTAGGCCTACACATTTAGGAACAGATATTGGGTTCTGCCCAAAGCCAAGCAACATAAAAGTAATGTAAAAGTAACGAGTAACGTAAAAAGGGAAATTTTCCAAAGGGGGTAACTAAGAAAAGTAACTGAGTACTTTTTTAAGAAGTAACGAGTAATGAGCAAACACCTTTTAAAAGTAACTTCCCCAACACTGGTCATATCTCACAGCCCTACTCCTCGTGAACTAATGTTTGACCCGGCTGCCATTCTGAGCGTTCTATTCCAGTGACTGTCTTCGTGTGTATGGATCTTATTTGTATTACTGACTACTGTTTCTTGTTCCCTGCCTGTGAAACTCTCGTTTGCTTTTCCTGATCCTTTTTCTGGTTATGTCCTCGATTATCCTACTGTATGACTATTGTGCATCTAACATAATACATAATCTGGTAAATGATCAATAAAACTCTTAAAATTTTCTGGAAATTGCCACCACATGATATCATGAGTGCATCAAAGCAAGCACTATTGGGGAAATATTCATGAAAATATGAGGAAAAGAAAATGCCACAATGTCTCTTTATTCTCTTATTTAGGGTGAGGAGAACAGATCAAGTATCAGCAACAAACTATACATAAGACATTATTTAACATTATTGGATTTACTGATTTAACAAAACACGTTTGAATCACATGTGATATTCATGGCTCCTGTCTGTCTCAGTACTGAAACTCTTTATACAAAGTTACATTTATAGACAGCTCAGACTTTTACATTAATCTATTGCAAATTTTAAAGACACATTAGTCCCTCAATAATAAATCTTAATCATGTTAATGATTCTTCATGATTTCCATTTCCTTAAATCATACGCTGAAGGTTCAGAATTATTAGAATCACATTCTGAAAAGCTTCTGTTATCTTAAGGGAAACAGTAGGAAACCACTGAAAGTGTTGTAGTTATACTGGTCATCAAATATCCTTGTGCCAGACCAAAGTCTCACATAGACAACATCTCCAACCTCCAGGAGCAACACAACTCCATTTGAGGAGTTTAAATCACCCTGAGCCTCATTATCAGAAGCTACAACCACACGATGTCCATTCTTAACAATGTCTGCAGATGATGTAGTTGTGCCATAAACAGAGATTCTGAACATGTACGCTCCTTTCAGCGGGGCTGTGAAAATACCTAAATCAAATAACAAGAGATACAGAATCAGACGTTTCCTGTATGATCGCTTAATCACCAAACACACTGTGTAATAGTTTTAAAAGATGGCAGATCATTTAATTCTCTTACACACAATGTTTAATTACTATAAACATTTCATTGATCATTACCTGTAACTGGGTTGTAGGCGTTCCCTATGTTTGTGATAACGTTCCTGTAGGTTATTGTGATTTCAGTGGTAAAAGGACCAATTTCTCCACTGCCAGATTGCATCAGTCCAGCTGAGAAAGCTATTTCTCTGTCTGTTATTGAAAAACATAAGCAATATTGTGATATATTACTCTATTACACTGAGAATGTATACACTGAATGTAACATCATTCAAACACACTTTCACCTCTATGTTCCTTTCTCAACTCCACTTGACCCAGAGTAAGATTTGATATTTCTGTGAAGGAATAAAGATTCTGATAAATGACATTTACACTGCTTATTGTAATAGATAACATAATTTACATAGTATACATTAAATTTTACACTAACATTTACATTATGCAATGTATTTCATGGTGTTTTACTTGGAGGATCATTGATAAAAGAGTGAATGTTTTGGTGAGGTACCATCATTTTTCTTGTTCATCTCTTCTCTCAGTTGCGTCTCTAAAGCTCTGATGTTTGTTTTCTGCTCTGTAACTGTGGCGGTCAGTTCTCTGATGTTTGTTTTCTGCTCTGTAACTGTGGCGGTCAGTTCTCTCTGATCTGTGTTTTCTGCTCTGTAACTGTGGCGGTCAGTTCTCTGATGTTTGTTTTCTGCTCTGTAACTGTGGCGGTCAGTTCTCTGTTGATGGTTTTCTGCTCTGTAACTGTGGCGGTCAGTTCTCTGATGTTTGTTTTCTGCTCTGTAACTGTGGCGGTCAGTTCTCTGATGTTTGTTTTCTGCTCTGTAACTGTGGCGGTCAGTTCTCTGATGTTTGTTTTCTGCTCTGTAACTGTGGCGGTCAGTTCTCTGATGTTTGTTTTCTGCTCTGTAACTGTGGCGGTCAGTTCTCTGATCTGTGTTTTCTGCTCTGTAACTGTGACGGTCAGTTCTCTGATGTTTGTTTTCTGCTCTGTAACTGTGGCGGTCAGTTCTCTGATGTTTGTTTTCTGCTCTGTAACTGTGGCGGTCAGTTCTCTGATGTTTGTTTTCTGCTCTGTAACTGTGGCGGTCAGTTCTCTGATCTGTGTTTTCTGCTCTGTAACTGTGACGGTCAGTTCTCTGATGTTTGTTTTCTGCTCTGTAACTGTGGCGGTCAGTTCTCTGTTGATGATTTTCTGCTCTGTAACTGTGGCGGTCAGTTCTCTGATGTTTGTTTTCTGCTCTGTAACTGTGGCGGTCAGTTCTCTGATCTGTGTTTTCTGCTCTGTAACTGTGGCGGTCAGTTCTCTGATGTTTGTTTTCTGCTCTGTAACTGTGGCGGTCAGTTCTCTGATGTTGGTTTTCTGCTCTGTAACTGTGGCGGTCAGTTCTCTGATGTTTGTTTTCTGCTCTGTAACTGGCGGTCAGTTCCCTTTATCGAAAAAGGGAACTTCGAGATGCGTCGAACGACACGGTGGGAACGCCTCTTGCGTGATTGCGTCTGAAGCATCTATGCCAACTAGTCCAATGGAATGAGAGAATGAGCGTCACGGGCGGGTGACGTCATGAACCAGGAAAGGATAAGAGCACTTCCGCTGCTCGCCGGCATTTAGCTTCTGTTGCCTCAGCAAGCGATCTGTGTCAAAACTGTCTCTGTCTATTTATTGTTGTCTGTTGCAATATTGTATGGAAACGTTATGGCGAAACAAATTACAAACAGTGTGTTTCTCCCTGCCCGCGTTTATTTAAACGGGTGGGGACACACACGAGTTTTGTTTAATTTGTTTGGGGTAGAGCATACTTCTCAGCCCTTGAAAGAAAAAAAGGTGGGGGCTGAGTTCCAACTCTGTGAAATAGTATGCTCTGCTCTCGCCTGTCACTCTGTATGATAGTGACAGGCTTGCGATTCCCAGGACCCGCGTTTGCCGAGGCAGCGTGGGGAATGCATTCCTGGGGATCGCAGATGGATCTTTTGGAGGGGTTTGAAACGGGTCCGTGGGCCTTTTTTCCTTCCTTACCCGGAAGATCCAGCTCTATCTCCCCGGTGTCGGAAGCACGCTCTGCGGTTTCTTCCGCTCGGGGAGAGAGAGCCCTTTTTCCTTCATATTCTCCTCCGAGGAGGTTAAATGTTTTAGAATATTGAAAGTGAAAGCAAGCACACACACTGTTGAATTAGATTCGCCATCTATTTCCCCAGTATATGATGAACTGGTGGAGGTTTTGTCCCGTGCTGTTAATAAATTAAATATTTAATGGCCAGCTGAGATTAGGGACGCTCCTAAAAACTTATCGAGCGTTTCCTACATCTATCACATTATCTCCACCACGAGGCTTCCCTTTTCCCTGATTTACACACTGAATATTTAAATTGTGGGATAAACCGTATTTTATTACTACTTTCAGCCCTCGTGTTAAAGATTTATTCAAGGGTTGAAAGATTACGGTTATGATATAATGCCCCAGGCTGAAAAAAAAAAAAAAAAAAAATAGAAAAATGCTGTTTTCACCTGGTCCAGCATCGTCATTTAAAGCCTCTGCTTTGCTCAATAAACCTATCACTAAAGAATCTCGCGTTTGCCGAGGCAGCGCGTAGGTTCAATGTTGTAATCAGAATCTAGCTCGGATCTCGCGTTTGCCGAGGCACCGCTTAGATTTCGAGTGTACTTTGCAAAATAAGATTCTGTGGCTGGGATCTCGCGTTTGCCGAGGCAGCGCGTAGGTTTAATTATAGCTACTTTGGTTTTATGGGTAAAGCTTATACGGCAGCAGGTCAGCTGGAGAATGTTTATAGAAAACTATAGTATAATGCTCCAGGCTTATCAGGCCGATCTGCTGGGGTTCTGGATATAGTGAAATTTGAGCCTTCGCGTCTCTTCGGCGACGCATTCCATGCGTTCGTTGTTAGGTGATGCATTATATATATATATATATATATATAAAAAATATATATAATAAGGTTTCTCCCTCGCTGTGTCCAGCCCCCTGGGGCTGCTGGGCGTGAGCAGCTCCAGCCGTCTAGTTCATCATATTATGTGCACAGAAAGTGAGGACAGCCCCGACCGAAGTGGAGTGGTGTACACCTCATTACACGGTGCCCGTTCCATTTCGGGGTCCTCACGAGACCCTCCTGCCAACCCTGCCACCTCCGGTGCTTCAGGGCGCAGCGGTCTCCAGCGAGTCGCTGATGCTATGCTGCGGCACAGCATTGGTTTCGCGCCCTCTGAGGGGGGCTTTTGAGTAGTCAGGTCAGGTAGTTCCTGCCATTATGTTTCAGGCTCCAGATTTGGCTCTCTCAGTAACACCAGAGGCCAGCCTCGAGAGGCTGGTTCCCTTAGTAAATTTTTTGGCAGCGTGGAAGCTTCTGCCGAATATTTCTCATTGGGTCCTGCAGATTGTAGAGAGAGGATACAGAATCCAGTTTGGCTCTCGTCCTCCTCATTACAGCGGGGTGCTGCCCACAGTGGTGCATCCTGAGCAGGCTCTGGTAATGGAACAAGAAGTAAAGGCCCTGTTAGCAAAAGAAGCTATAGAACAGGTGTACTCACCCGTCAGAGAGTCGGGTTTTTACAGCCATTATTTTATTGTTCCAAAAAAGGATGGAGGGTTGCGTTCCTTTTTAGATCTTCGCCTGTTAATTCGGTCAGTTCGGAAACTAAAGTTCAAGATAGCTGACCCTCAAACAGATCGTGACCCAAATCAGATCCGAGGACTGGTTTGTCACGATAGATCTAAAGGATGCATACTTCCATATCTCCATCCTCCCTCAGCACAGGAAGTTCCTATGGTTTTCTTTCAGGGGCAAAGAATACCAATATCGGGTTCTTCCTTTCGGCCTAGCTTTGTCACCCGTTCGCATTCTGTATTATATCGACGACTGGCTGATTCTAGCGGAATCAGAGCAGTTGGCGGTTCGGCACCGAGGTGTCGTTCTCGCTCATATGCAGATGTTGGGGTTGAGGCTCAATACCAAGAAGAGTGTGCTTTCTCCAGTATTGAGAACCACTTTCCTTGGTGTGGTACGGGATTTAGTATCCTAACAGCCACAGAAGAGCTGAGGCTAGGCCAGTCACGCACTGTAAAACAGTTCAAGAGACTGTCGGGTCTTGTTGCAGCAGCGTCCAACGGAATTCCTTTTGGCATGCTGTACATGAGACCTTTACAGCGCTGGCTCAGGACCAGAGGGTTCTCCCCGAGGGGAAACCTACTTTGCATATCAAGGTCACGCGGCGATGCTTTCGTGCCTTAGTTATATGTAGTAAACACTGGTTCTTAACCCAAAACCAGTCACGCATTGTAAACAGTTCGAGAGACTGTTGGGTCTACTGGCAGCAGTGTCCAACGGAATTCCTTTTGGCATGCTGTATATGAGACCTTTACAGTGCTGGCTCAGGACCAGAGGGTTCTCCCCGAGGGGAAACCCACTTGCATATCAAGGTCACGCGGCGATGCTTTCGTGCCTTAGTTATATGTAGTAAACACTGGTTCTTAACCCAGGGTCCGGTGTTGGGAGCTCTTTGCCATCGAGTTGTGATCTCGACAGATGCTTCCCTCACCGGCTGGGGAGCGGTAATGGAAGGCCGCTCGGTTCAGGGTCTGTGGAAAAGCCATCATCTTTCGTGGCACATAAATTGCCTGGAGATGATGGCCGTCTTCAATGCGTTGAGACATTTCCTTCCGGACCTAAGAGGCCATCATGTGCTCGTTCGAACAGACAACACATCAGTGGTCTCTTATCTGAACCGCCAGGGGGGTCTGCGCTCGCGTCCGCTTTGCAAACTGGCGCACCAGATCCTCCTGTGGTCTCTGGGGAAGGTACTCTCCCTGAGGGCAGTGTATATTCCTGGGGACCAGAATATAGGAGCAGACATCCTGTCGAGGCAGGAGCTGAGGCCAGGGGATTGGAGACTCCACCCCGAGGCGGTGGAGAAAATCTGGGAGGCATATGGTCAGGCAGAGGTGGATCTGTTCGCGTCTCAGAACACGACGCACTGTCCTCTCTGGTATTCTCTGACGCACCCAGCCCCCCTGGGGCTGGACGCCATGGTGCAGACGTGGCCGAGGCTACGTCTGTACGCCTTTCCCCCTGTTGCTCTGCTCCCAGGAGTTCTGGAGCGGGTCCGTCGGTATGGAATAAGCCTACTGCTAGTAGCACCACGCTGGCCAAGTCGGATCTGGTTTGCGGACCTGATCCTTCTGCTAGACGGGCCTCCATTGGAGATCCCTTTGAGGAGGGACCTTCTGTCTTAGGCCGGGGGCACAATATTTCACCCTCAGCCAGAGATATGGAATCTTTGGGTTTGGCCTCTGAGGGGGTCCAACTTATAGATAGTGGTCTTTCAGCTGAGGCTGCTGAGACCATCCTAAGCTCCAGAGCTCCGGCTACGAGGAAACTTTATGCGCTTAAATGGAGAGTTTCTCCTATGGTGTCACCGACACCAGTGGGATCCAGTTAACTGTTCTGTCAACACAGTACTCGAGTTCCTGCAGGAGCGCTTTGTGTCAGGTCTTTGTCCTTCCACACTAAAAGTTTACGTGGCAGCCATTGCGGCTTACCTTACGATGGTGGGAGGTATATCTTTGGGTCGAGACCCCCTGATTACACGTTTCCTTCGTGGCACTTTGAGGCTGAGGCCTGCAATCCGCACTAAGGTGCCAGCTTGGGATTTGACTATAGTTCTAGAAGGCCTGTCTAGGGCCCCATTCGAGCCCTTAGATTCGGTCTCAGAAAAGTTCCTGACTTTCAAGACTACCTTTCTGCTAGCTATTTCGTCCCTAAAGAGAGTTGGCGACCTTCAGGCTCTTTCGGTCTCCCCCACCTGCCTTGAATTTGCACCGGGGATGGTCAAGGCGTTCCTATACCCAAAACAGGGATACGTCCCTAAGGTTCCAACCTTGACTCCGAGGCCTATTGTGCTGCAGGCTTTCTGTCCTCCTCCATTTGCAACTGCGGACCAGGAAAGACTGCACCTGTTGTGTCCAGTGCGAGCATTGGACACATATTTACATCGGACATCCTCATTCAGAAAGTCCGACCAATTACTGATTTGCTTTGGATCACCTAAGAAAGGTCTTCCTGCTTCAAAACAGACAGTCAGTAAGTGGATAGTCGAGGCTATTTCACTGGCATACGAGTACTCGGGCCAGCCTTGTCCTTTGGTGGTCCGAGCCCACTCGACCAGGAGTATGGCGGCTTCTAAAGCCATATTGCAGGGGGTATCTCTTCAAGATGTTTGTGATGCGGCGGGCTGGTCCTCTCCGCTCACATTCGTGAGATTTTACAGTCTGGACCTGGATGCTGCCCCAGGTTCTCAGGTGCTGAGTGCTTAGATCAACAGACTGACACTCAGGTACTTGTAATTATGGCGGGTTGGGTATTCTCGTTCCCACCGTGTCGTTCGACGCATCTCGAAGTTCCCTTTTTCGATAAAGGGAACGTCTCAGGTTACTATTGTAACCATAGTTCCCTGAGAAACAGGGAACGAGACGATGCGTCCCCCTGCCATACTTCCTGCGTCCCTGCGATCGGCTTGCTTCGGCAACTGTCGAAGCTAAATGCCGGCGAGCAGCGGAAGTGCTCTTATCCTTTCCTGGTTCATGACGTCACCCGCCCGTGACGCTCATTCTCTCATTCCATTGGACTAGTTGGCATAGATGCTTCAGACGCAATCACGCAAGAGGCGTTCCCACCGTGTCGTTCGACGCATCGTCTCGTTCCCTGTTTCTCAGGGAACTATGGTTACAATAGTAACCTGAGACGTTCTCTCAGTGCTGCATGGATGTCAGTGAAGAACAGCTGGTAGTTTTGTTGGCTGTCAGTTGAAGCTTCATATCTCAAAGTGTCTGTTTGAGGTGTATTCTGTCCTCCGTCCTCAGATCTGAGCTGTTGACTGATCTCATTCTCATTGAGTCCTCCATCTACCTGATGCTGTACCACAAACACAAAGGTTTCCAACAGCAGCAGTAAACACACTAAACCCTTCATTCTTCACTGATGTTTGTTTCCAGCTCTTGCTCTTCATCCTCACAGCCTCTCATGTTCCTTTTATAGTGTCCTGATTTACTGTCTTTTGTACTTTATCTATATTGCTTCAGATAAATAAGTAGTTCAAGTTAATTGTTAATTACAATCAAAGGGATGTTCCAGGTTCAGTAGATGTTTATCTCTGAGTCAAAGTTATTTTCTATTTCACAAATGTTGTGACTAAAGTTCAAGATCAGCGGTCGGTGTCCTTATGGGACGTGGAGGGATAATCACAGAAGCACCTCTGGTCATTTTAAACAATTGTCATGATTGGTAAAATCTCACACTTAATAGTATTTATTAGCACCTAACATAATAAAACAGGCTCTGTGAGGAATGATCACCTCAAAATGTACATCCATATGCAAGTTTGAGTGACTTTATTTAAATTAAATACATTAGCTCCTTGCACGTAACTACTTCCTTACCGGAAATGCGGCCTCGTCTTTTCCGGCGCTATTCTACACTATGAGATGAGATGTTTACAAGAGTTGCCGAAACTTACAATAACGGACGTATATCGCCTTTGTTAGTCCTCCTCCAAATCACCTACCAGCAAATTAGAGAGAATGGCTTTAAAATGTATGCCTCTTCATATATCCACGGATATGAAGATAAGTCTATATATCTCAAACTTTATGGCTTACGTTAGTTTTCTAGCTTACATTAGGCTAATAAACAACCCCGGGCTGACAGAATATGTGTGTTATAATGTTGTACTGTTTTCTAGTATTAGGCGGAAAATGGCTACGTTGTGTCTGTACGCCTTCAAACAGGAAGAGAGCGGGCCGTATTTACCCGTTGCGGATATGACGTCAGGTTGCTATGTGCAAGTAGCTCATTGTCACGTGCCAGTGATTATCCCGACATCTGATATATTTCTGACCTCTGATATAGATGGTCACATGACTCTCTGGTGTCTGTGCGTTCCAGGTTTACCAGCTTTATGTTGTGACAAAAAGTGATGTTTACATAGATAAAGTTTAAGCCTTGTGACAATACTATTGAAACAGTGTGTGTATTTTAATCGTTACTGTTTGGCCCATTTACATCGATAGTCCATGACAATTTTTTTTAAACTAAAGAATGAGTTGACAGTTATTTCTGTGGTGATATCATGCCACAAATGTTGCTGATGGAGTTTAACTTGTGTTGAATTCACAATTCTTTCAATGTTATTTTTCCTCCACATGCAAATACATCCCAGCATCAACAGATGTAAAACTGAATAAATGCACAAATCATTAAATGAATTTAATGATATGTATAAAAACGTTTTTATGTAATTATGAGCCTGATTTACAACTTTTCTCAAGCAAGAATGCTCTAGATTTTGGGAAAGTGGATTATGCACTAATGATAACATTGACTTGTTTTACAGTACCATAATGTGAGCTGTGTTTTTATCTTTGTTAATTATTACTAACTCATAGGGTGCTTTCACACTAGCAGTTTAGTTTGGAACGGGGCACGGTTCGCATGAAAAATCGCTAATGTGAACGCTGTCATGCGGACCCAGGTGTGCACTAGAGTACCGAACAGAGACTACCTGGAGGAGGTGGTCTGAGTTCGGTTACACTCGAATCGTGCCGTGGTTTGCGTGAATGTGAAAACAACACGGACTCGGGTGCACACTTGTTCAGGAAGTAAAGTAACCTGCGCATGCGTTTTAGCTTGCTCCTAAAAAGCTTGATCGATCAATCGATTAGCTTGATCGATTGCTCCTGTCTGCCTGTGAGTTTGTTTGCTTCGAGGCTGTAAGCTCTGTCTAAGCCTCGTATTAGCTTCGTATTTCTTTATGTTTTGAACCATCATTTCTAGTTGTTTATACTACTAAATACAGCTTACCCAACATCTCAGATTAACCTGACATAGCTAGCTTCCATTATTGTTAGCACAAGACACTAGTAACTCGCTAGCCAGTTAACACGCCACCCATGCGCTCAGTTTTTTTTTTTTTTTTTACTGTCGCGCCCGTGCCTGAGTTCATAAAAAGCCCAGGTGAGTAAGAATCAGTCAACAAACACGGTGAGTAATGTTTTGTCCTGTAATTGTCACCTGCACTTCAAGCCACATGTTTAGCATAGCCTTCCCCGCCGGGCAATTTAGGGTTTATATGTGATAAATGCAAGGAGACAGTCAGGCTGACGGAGAAGATTTCAGAATTAGAGACACGCATCCAAACTTTAATTGAGGATAGTAAGTGTGCTAGATACTATTTTGGATGCGCCTAGCATAGTGAACTCTTTATATGATTCGGTTCTGGTTGAATTATTGCCTGTGCAGCAAGGCAAATGTGTAACAGTGAGGGATCGCTGTAGTCGCGGATCAAAAAACCACTCTTCCGTTCAAATTACCATAACAAATCAATTTGCCCCGTGAGACACCCACTGAGAATTGTGTTGATTGTGCCCTGGTAATTGGTTATTCGATCACACTGAACGTGAAAATAGAGACACATGTCACATGTTTGCCGGGAGCCAGAGCGCCTGACATCAAAGCAAATTTAAAAGTGCTGGCTAATGCTAATCGTAAATTCTCTAAGATTGTTATTCAAGTCAGCACTAATGATGTTCGACTACGCCAGTCGGATAACACCAAAATTAATATTAAAGAGGTGTTTGAACTCGCAAGTACGATGTCAGGCACTGTAATTTGCTCTGGCCCTGTTTCTGTTCGCAGAAGTGATGAGATAGTTAGTAGACTGTCCTCACCCAATGGCTGGTTGTCTAAGTGGTGTCTGCAAAATAATATAGAATTCATAGACAATTGGAAAAGTTATTGGGGCAAACCTGACCTGTTGAAAAGAGATGGTATTCATCCCTCCTGGGATGGTACTGCTCTTCTCTCTAGTAATATTGCACATAGTCTTTGGCCCCATCTACACTACTGCATTTTAGTTTAGAAACGGAGAATTAAAACGAATACGATCTTCGTCCACACCAGCGTTTCAGCTGCATATTAGAATTGATCTCCGTCCACATTAAAACAACTGAAAACATCAAATGTTCAGCATAAATTGTCACTTTTCGTTGACCATATTTTATTATTCTTGGAAAACCACTTGGAAAATCACTTCTGTTCCAGCCTTGCTTCACAGACTTAAAGGATTAGTTCACTTTAAAAAAAACTTTTGCTGATAATTTACTCACCCCCATGCAATGTCTTTCTTTCTTCAGTCGAAAAGAAATTAAGGTTTTTGATGAAAACATTCTAGGATTTTTCTCCATATAATGTTCTTTACTGAGTACCATGCGGTTCAAGGTCCAAATGACAGTTTCAGTGCAGCTTCAAAGGGCTTTAAATGACAACAGACGATGCATAAAGGTCTTATCTTGCAAAACAATCGGTCATTTCTAAAATAGATAAATAAAAAAGTAAGTTTTATGCCTTGCTCTGTTCTGTGATGCGCGGTCGTGACTCTCCTGTTCGAACTCGTTCATCAAAATGAACTAGTCTTTTTTTCGAGTCATTTCGTTCATTTTGTTTGTTGAATGAACAAAATGACTCGAAAAAAAGATTTGTTAATTTTTCAAAGATGCTCTATTGGGTTGAGATCTGGTGACTGTGGGGGCCATTTTAGTACAGTGAACTCATTGTCATGTTCAATTTTTGTCCTTTGGTGTTAACACTGTGCTAACGCCACCAGCGTCCAGCATGATGTTGAAATATTCCATTTCTCAACTGCTGAGTCTCAACTGCAACACTGCTCCACCTTGCATCACAGCTTGGACTTTTGCGCCGACTTCGGTACTGCCACAGAAGTGCTCGAAAAGACTTTGTTTATCTCCTGCATGGTGCAACGACGATCCCCTCCATCTGGTCTTCAGCTGCGTGTGTCGCGCTACAACAGCGTCATCAGATCACTGCCGTGCTTGGAGTATGTAGGAACCCTTCACCACTCCTGAGAACCTCTAGCGGTGGGAGATATATAAAACACGGAGTGTACCACAGTGTACTGCGGAGCTTACAGAGACTTTCACCATCAGCTCTGTCTCTTGCCACTATGGAATTATTCAACACACAATCCCTTACCAATAAATCCCTGCTTATCCATGATCATATTCTGGATAGAGGATTAGACTTCATGTGCCTAGTGGAAACTTGGCACAAAACAGGCGACCACTCAGTACGCAATGAAGCTTGCCCTCAGGGTTATGTCTATATGGAAAAATCACGCAGCTCTGGACGTGGGGGTGCTTTGGCCGTAATCTATCGGGATGAACTGAAACTCTCTCCCTTGCCACTGCCTGATCTTACCCCAATGGAATGTTTAGCCTTCAAATGTAAACCTCCATACTCCATGACAGTGCTTCTCATATACCGTCCCCCCAAACCACACTCCTCATTTCTTCCTGAAATACATGATCTACTTACATCACTCTGTTCCATGTCAACCAGGATTGTTATTCTTGGTGATTTTAATATCCATATTGACAAACCCTCCTGTCATCTTGCAACAGAGTTCATGAGTCTGATCGATTGTCTTGGTCTCCAGCAACATGTGAAGGCTCCTATGCACACCAAAGGCCACACCTTAGATCTTGTCATTACTGATGTCATTACCCCCATAAACAACCTGGAGGTGAAAGATCTGGGTGTGTCTGATCACAAGTTGGTCTCTATGGCCCCTACATTCTCACTGCTCATCATTAGACCAAAGCGCCAAATATCTTTCCGGAACTGGAAGCAAATAAACCCAACTTCCTTCACCGCAGACCTTCAGTCCAATATAAACTGTCCAGTCTCTACAACAGTGGACGGACTAGTGGATCATTACAATACATCATTGAGCAGTGTTTTTGACCACCATGCCCCTGTCAGGAGACGGGAATTCAACTTCTAACGCTCTGCACCCTGGTTCACGCAGGAACTGCGGCAAATGAAAACTGAGGGCCGTATCCTGGAATGATGCTGTAAACAGACTGGTCTAACTGTTCACAATCTTGCATTCCGTGACCATCAAAAGGCTTATCTTACGTCCTTGAAGGGTGCACGTGCAAAATTTTATTCCAACCTCATCAATTAGAACACTGGAAATTCTAAACAGCTTTTTTTCTACAGTAAACAATCTCCTGAAGCCGAACTCATCGATATCCACTGAAGCCACAGTGGAGCGATGCAACAGCTTCATGGACTTTTTTAAATCTAAAGTCAGTAACATCCGCACTTCAATATCTGGCTCTCCATCACTGTCTCCATCGTCCTCCAACCCCCTGTCCGGTGAATTGACGATCTTTACGTACTTTGCCAAGGTTCAGCAGAGCCATGTTGAGGAAATCATCAATAAAATGAAGCTGTCCGCCTGCATCCTGGATCCCATCCCGACTGTTTTGCTCAAGTCGCTCATTTCCAGTGTCAGCCCAATAAACACTGAGTTTATGAATCTCTCACTAAAAACAGGCGTTGTCCCTCCTGCCTTTAAAGCTGCTGTCATTCGTCCGATACTTAAGAAACCAACCCTAGACCCAGAGGTCCTGGGAAACTACAGACCAATCTCCAACCTCACCTTTCTGTCAAATAACTTATATGAGGTTTTTCAATCAGGCTTTCGTTCGGCCCACAGCACCGAAACAGCTCTGCTAAGGGTGACAAATGACCTTCTCATGGCAGCTGATTCAGGATCACCCTCACTGTTCATTCTACTCAACCTAACAGCGGGATTCGACACGGTCGACCATACCATCCTTCGGTGACCGCCTCCACAATACAGTTGGAACAGCACTGCAGTGGTTTCAGTCCTACCTCTCTGGCAGAACTGAACGAGTCATTTTAGGAGAATATGAGTCCAGGCTGCTCCCTGTTACGTGTGGTGTTCCGCAGGGGTCGGTTCTCGGCCCTATCCTATTTATTCTATACCTGCTTCCCCTCGGTTCTGTCATCAGCAGACATGGACTATCCTTCCACTGTTATGCGGATGATTTGCAACTTTATATTAAAACTGCTCCAAGCTCCTCCACAATCTTGTCGCGACTCAACACATGTCTTCTGGAGATAAAGGAATGGTTGGTTAGCAACTTCCTCCAGCTAAATTCCGGTAAAATTGAGGCACTACTTGTTGGAACCCCACAACAGAGCCATTCCTCTCCCGTATCTCAATTCATCCTGGACGACCAAGCCATCACTTTCTCCTTCTCAGTTACAAACCTAGGGGTTAGGTTTGACCCGCAGCTGACCTTCAACGAACATATTAAATATATTTGCAAAACCTCCTTCAACCATCTTCAAAATATCTCCAAACTACGTCCTCTTTTAACTCTTTCGGATGCAGAGAAACTTGTTCATGCTTTTATTTCCACCAGGTTGGATTATTTTAACGGACTCTTCATTGGGATTTCTGCCAGAAACATGCAGAAGCTACAATACATCCAAAATAGCGCTGCCAGAGTCCTCATGAGAGTCCAAAAATATGATCACATAACTCCCACCTTACACTCACTCCACTGGCTCTGTTTCATTTCAGATCGATTTCAAAATTCTGCTATTCACACACAAATGTATCACTGGTCATGCACCACCTTATCTACAAGAACTCATCACCTTGAAATCCTCCTCCCGCACTCTCAGATCATCAGGTGACCTACTTCTTCAGGTCCCGACCACAAGACTTCGCACTATGGGGGACTGAGCTTTCTGCTCAACTGCACCTCGGCTTTGGAACCACCTCCCGAGTGAGCTGAGAGAAGTACAGAGCCTGGACACCTTCAAGGCAGAACTGAAGACTTTTTTATTTAGAAAGGCTTTTATGTGCTGATTGTTCTATTGTTTTTAGTATTCTGTAGCTATTATTGTTGTTCTTTTATGTAGCACTTTGAGATTCTTTGGAGTGCATTATAAATAAAATCTATTATATATATATATATATTTATATACACTACCGTTCAAAAGTTTGGGGTCGGTAAGATTTTTAATGTTTTTAAAAGAAGTCTCTTCTGCTCACCAAGACTGCATTTATTTGATAAAAAATACAAAACAAACCCAGTAATATTGTGAAATATTATTGTAATGTAAATCAGCTGTTTTCTATGTGAATATATAGTAAAGTGTAATTTATTCCTGTGATCAAAGCTCAATTTTCATCATCATTACTCCAGTCTTCAGTGTCACATGATCCTTCAGAAATCACTATAATATGATGATTTGATGCTCAAGAAACATTTATGATTATCATCACAGTGTAAAACAGTTCTGCTGCTTCATATTTTTGTGCAAACCGTGATTCATTTTTTTCAAGATTCTTTGAAAGTTCAAGAGAAAAGCATTTAATTAAAAAATAAATATTTTGCATTATTATAAATGTCTTTACTGTCACTTTTGATCAATTTAATGCGTCCTTTTTGAAGAAAAGTATAAATTTCTTTAAAAAAAAAAAAAAAAATCATACTGACCCCAAACTTTTGACCGGTAGTGTGTGTGTATATATATATATATATATATATATATATATATATATATATATATATATATATATATATATATATATATATATATATATCATCTTGAAAAGAAAATTGTCTTTTTCCATAAATGTCTTAAGTATTATTTTTTAAAGTAGGCCAATACATTTTATCATATATATTTTGATATAGCTTGCATTGGAACAAACACTATAACATCTTATTTGATTAGTTTATTGACTATATATTTAACATATGAGCAGAAACTGCTAACAAAAGCTTATTTGATGTTTATTTTAGAGTAAAAACTTTATAATCTATCCAAAACTAGTCAACGAAATGTTGTCTTTTATTTCGTCTGCAACAGTGCGTATCGGTGCGTTCATTAATTCATTCACACACAGAAACCTGATTCAAATTTAAACAGTATGCTATTTTTGCGTTTACAGACACTAACGTTATTCTATATCGCGATTAGAACAAAGCACAAGAATAAAAAACGTACACAATTCTCAGCTGGATCCTCCTCACTCCTCGAAGTGAAAATAAACCAGCACTTGTTCTGAGGTAAATGTCCCAGGATTATTCCTCACACCCTCGCAAGACGACATTGACATTAGTCTGACTAAATTAAGTGTGTTTGACAGAGTTTATGAGGGCGTTTACACGTCTCCATGTGTTGCTTCAGATCGTTTGCGTTTGAATAGCGCGTGCTCTCCATGGGCATGTCACATTACCAGAATAATGAAAGAGAATGAAAATTAGAACGACTGACATCTCTCTCTTTTTATATAGATTACATAAACAGAGAATATTTATTTTAATTTTGAATTAGATAATTTTAAATTACACACTTAAATGATTATAAAGATATATAGCTCATGCCTGGGTGAATAGTATTCGCTGAGTTTTGTTTAAATTTAAAGACGTGCTCCAGAAAAAAAGTTCACAGAAACGGAGAGGCAGAACACACACCCTGTGTATTTTCTTTATTTTACAAAAGCACAATATTTTATTTAAATTGTATGTGGGCACATAAAAAAGTAGACATTTAACAGTTTATTTTCTCATATTTCTTAAGTCTGTATGACCAGAAATGATGGAGTATTTTAAGTCTATTTTTCTGCTATGTGAAAAAAATCTTTGCTTCTATTCGTATGACCATAACATTTACATAGTAACTTTTTCCAGTTATGTCCTGTATGACTATTGTGCATCTAACATAATCTGGTAAATAATAAATAAAACACTTAAAAATGGAAATTGCCACATGAGTGCATCAAAGCAAGCATTGTTGGGGAAATATTCATGAAAATATGAGAAAAAGAAAATGCCACAATGTCTCTTTATTCTCTTAAGTAGGATGAAGAGATACAGATCAAGGATCAGCAAAAAACTATACTTAAAAATATATTATTTAACATTATTGGATTTACTGCTTTAACAAAACACTTGAGTCACGTGATATTCATGGCTCCTGTCTGTCATAGTACTGAAACTCTTTATAAAAACTTACATATATAGACAGCTCAGACTTTCATACATTAATCTATCGCAAATTTCAAACACACAGTATTCCTCATTAATACAGGTTCATATGTAAATGATTATTCATGATTTCCATCCTAAATCATACGTTGAAGGTTCAGAATTATTGGAATCACATTATTATATATATTCTCATATTCACATATTCTGCAAAGCTCCTGTTATCTTAAGGGAAACAGTAGGAAACCACTGAAAGTGTTTACGTTATTGTGGTTATCATATATCCTTGTGCCAGACCAAAGTCTCACATAGACAACATCTCCAACCTCCAGGAGCAACACAACTCCATTTGAGGAGTTTAAATCACCCTGAGCCTCATTATCAGTAGCTACAACCACAGACTGCCCATTCTTAACAATGGATGCAGATGATGTAGTTGTGCCATAAACAGAGATTCTGAACATGTACGCTCCTTTCAGTGGGGCTGTGAAAATACCTAAATCAAATAACAAGAGATACAGAATCAGATGTTTCCTGTTTTTTTCTTGATCAGCAAACACACTGTAATAGTTTTAAAAGATGGCAGATCATTTAATTCTCTTATACACATTACACAACTGCAGAGAGGTCTGAATGGAGCAGAAGGGTTTTCATTACTATAAACTGAGTTTTATGACTCATTTCATTGATCATTACCTGTGATTGGGTTGTAGGCGTTTCCTATGTTTGTGAAGACGTTCCTGTAGGTTAGTGTGAAGTCAGTGGTAAAAGGACCAATATATCCACTGCCAGATTGCATCAGTCCAGCTGAAAAAGCTATTTCTCTGTCTGTTGTTAAAAAACAAGCAATATTGTGATATATTACTGTATTACACTGAGAATGTATTCACTGAATGTAACATCATTCAAGCACACTTTCACCTCTATTTTCCTTTATCAACTCCACTTGACCCAGAGTAAGATTTGATATTTCTGTAAAGGAATAATGATTCTGATAAATGACATTTAAACGTCTTATTGTAATAGATAACACAATTTACACAGTATACACTCAACTTTACACTAACATTTACACTATGCAATGTATTTCATTGGTGTTTTACTTGGAGGATCATTGATAAAAGAGTGAATGTTTTGGTGAGGTACCATCATTTTTCTTGTTCATCTCTTCTCTCAGTTGCGTCTCTAAAGCTCTGATGTTTGTTTTCTGCTCTGTAACTGTGGCGGTCAGTTCTCTGATGTTTGTTTTCTGCTCTGTAACTGTGGCGGTCAGTTCTCTGTTGATGATTTTCTGCTCTGTAACTGTGGCGGTCAGTTCTCTGATGTTTGTTTTCTGCTCTGTAACTGTGGCGGTCAGTTCTCTGATGTTTGTTTTCTGCTCTGTAACTGTGGCGGTCAGTTCTCTCAGCGCTGCATGGATGTCCGTGAAGAACAGATGGTAGTTTTGTTGGCTGTCAGTTGAAGCTTCATATCTCAAAGTGTCTGTTTGAGGTGTATTCTGTCCTCCGTCCTCAGATCTGAGCTGTTGACTGATCTCATTCTCATTGAGTCCTCCATCTACCTGATGCTGTACCACAAACACAAAGGTTTCCAACAGCAGCAGTAAACATACTAAACCCTTCATTCTTCACTGATGTTTGTTTCCAGCTCTTGCTCTCTAATCCTCTCATGATCCTTTTATAGTGTCCCGATTTACTGTCTTTATGTACTTTATCTATATTGCTTCAGATAAATAAGTAGGTTAAGTTAATAGTTAATTACAATAAAAGGGATGTTCCCGGTTCAGTAGATGTTTATCTGAGTCAAAGTTATTTTCTATTTCACAAATGTTGTGACTAAAGTTCAAGATCAGCTTGAACGGAAGAATGGTTAAAATCTCCCACTTAATAGAATTTATTATCACCTAACATAATAAAACAGGCTCTGTGAGGAATTATTACCTCAAAATGTACATCCATATGCAAGTTTGAGTGACTTTATTTAAATTAAACACATTAGCTATTGTCACGTGCCAGTGATTATCCTGAACTCTAATATATTTCTAAACTCTGATATTGATGGTCACATGACTCTCTGGTGTCTGTGCGTTCCAGGTTTACCAGCTTTATGTTATGACAAAAAGTGATGTTTACATTGATAAAGTTTAAGCCTTGTGACAATACTATTGAAACAGTGTGTGTATTTTAATCGTTACTGTTTGGCCCATTTACATCGATTGTAAGTGCCTGACAATTTTTTTAAACTAAAGAATGAGTTGATAGTTAATTCTGTGGTTACTGATATCATGCCACAAATGTTGCTGATGGAGTTCAACTTGTGTTGAATTCACAATTCATTTAAATGTTATTTTTCCTCCACATGCAAATACATCCTGTACCAACAGATGTAAAACAAAGATGTGAATATGCTGAAATCTGTAAAGGAACATAGGTGACTGTGTATATATAGGCCTCCACTCATGCTGATTGGGTAGACATGTTGATTACTTATTGCTGACTGCTGGTTGGAATGACGTGATGATTTGATAGATCATTTGAACGTGTTCCTCCCGAACTTTGTTAATAAAACATCATTAAGAGTCGAGCTTCTGCACCTCTCGTTTCTAGTCCCGCAGCAGGGCAGGATCGATTGTGAGGAATGTAGACATGCGTGTGAGAAGAGTCTGATGGGAGTCTTTTCCCCCCTTTGGGCTTCGCCTCAGAAAAGCAGAGAAACCACCTCTTCAACAACCTTTCTCTGCTACGTCTGTTTCTCTCCTATGGCTGACACATGAAAAATAGAAGAGATCTCTTGGCAAAATAACGTCTCGGTTACGTATGTAACCCTCGTTCCCTGAGTGAGGGAACGGAGACGTTCCGTCGGATGACGACGAATGGGGTTTCGCATAGAAAGCCTATCAACTTCGAGTATACAAAACGAGCCAATGGCAAAGAAATGCCATGGGTCTGCGGAATTTGCATGACGTAACTCCGCCCCACCTCGTGGGTATATAAGGAGGAAGTCCTGCATCTAGCAGATATGTTTCTTCGCTGAGGAGCCAAGACTGAGCTCAGGCGATCCCCGCGGTATACAGCGGAAGTGGCAAGAAGACGGAACGTCTCCGTTCCCTCACTCAGGGAACGAGGGTTACATACGTAACCGAGACGTTCCCTTTCGTTCGTCACTCCGAGTTCCGTCGGATGACGAAGAATGGGGTTACCAGTCTAATCACGCCACCTTCACAGCTGTCTTCCAGTGCCCTGCGTAAATCTGAGATCCCTGTCATACTGGACAAGTGGGACTCCTATTTAACACAGGAATACCAAGGTACACTGGGGAGCATATCCCAAGATATAGAGGAGTATGCAGGATATACCCAGCCCAACGGGGGGGGGGGGGGGGGGGGGGGATTTAGAATACACATATGACCCGAAGGAAGCATATGGGGAATACACTGGGGTATCCAGCCGCAGGTGGAAAAGTTTTAAACCCCAGGGGGTGGCAAGGTGGCTTGCCAGGGGAAGACACATGCTCGGAGAGGCTTACAGTGGGAATACACATGTGGGGGTAGCTCCGTAGAGGGACCATGCACACGGGAGGCACCTAGCCGACGCACAGGTTCAAAGACACTGGGTCGACGTCAGGAGTGCAGGAGGAACTCAGGGCTTTCGGAGAAGCTCACCTGAGGAAAATATCGCACGTATCCAGTCCGTGGAGTGGAATGGCGAGCAAGCGAAGACACCTGAGCGGGTCCTAATGCCGGCTGGTTGAAGCGAGCACACGAGAGGACACAGGCTCCACTCGGAGATTATAAAATCTAGCGAATGTGTTGGGTGTCGCCCAGCCTGCAGCTCTGCAGATGTCTGTTAGCGAGGCGCCATGCGCTAACGCCCAAGAGGACGCCACACTCCGGGTGGAGTGGGCGGTCACACCAAGGGGGCACGGTCGACCTTGCTGCTGGTATGCCAAAGCAATGGTGTCCACTATCCAGTGAGACAACCTCTGCTTGAAGAGAGCTCTTCCCTTCAGCTTCCCACCATAACAGACAAAGAGCTGGTCTGAGGTCCTGAAACACTGCGTCCTGTCTACATAGGTGCGGAGAGCACGTACTGGACAGAGCAGTGCCAAGGCTGGGTCTGCCTCCTCCGGGGGCAGCGCTTGCAGGTTCACCACCTGGTCCCGAAAGGGAGTGGTAGGAACCTTGGGCACGTATCCAGGCCGGGGTCTCAGGATCACGTGAGAGTAAGCCGGCCCGAATTCCAGGCACGCTTCGTCAACGGAGAATGCGTGCAGGTCCCCAACCCTCTTAATAGAGGCCAATGCAACCAGGAGCACTGTCTTCATTGACAGGAGCTTGAGCTCCACTGTTTGCAAAGGCTCAAAGGGAGCATGCTGCAGGGCAGTTAAGACCACTGCGAGGTCCCAGGAGGGAACGAGAGGGCGGCGAGGAGGATGTAATCTCCTGGCTCCTCTCAGGAACCTGATGACCAGGTCATGCTTTCCCACAGACTTACCTTCTATGAAGTCATGGTGTGCGGCGATAGCGGCAACATAGACTTTCAGGGTGGAGGGAGACAGCCTTCGCTCCAACCCATCTTGAAGGAAGGAAAGCACGACGCTGATCGGGCATTTCCGGGCGTCTTCTCGGCGAGAAGAGCACCAGCTGACGAAGAGGTTCCACTTCAACGCATAGAGGTGTCTCGTGGACGACGCTCTAGCGGAAGTGATGGTAGCCACCACCGGAGGTGGTAGGGTACCCAAACCTACCTGGTCCCGTCCAGGAGCCAGACATGGAGGCTCCAAAGATCGGGACGAGGGTGCCACAGGGTGCCCCGTCCCTGAGAAAGAAGGTCCTTCCTCAGAGGAATGGGCCAAGGAGGTGCTGTCGCGAGGAGTATGAGTTCGGAGAACCAGGTCCTGGTGGGCCAGTAGGGCGCAACCAAAAGGACCTGCTCCTCGTCCTCCTTGACCTTGCGCAGGAGATGCGCAAGAAGGCTCACTGGGGGAAATGCATACTTGCGGCCCCGCGGCCAGCTGTGCGCCAGTGCATCCGTGCCGAGCGTGCCCTCGGTCAGGGAATAATACAGGGCGCAATGGGTCGAGTCGTGGGAGGCAAACAGATCTATCTGTGCGTCGCCGAACTGGTCCCAAATCAGCTGAAACGTCTGGGGATGGAGTCGCCATTCGCCAGGGAGGGGCTGAAGCCGTGACAGCTCGTCGGCTGCACAGTTCAGGGCTCCGGGAATGTAAATAGCACGAAGGGACCTCAGATGCTTCTGACTCCATATGAGGAGGTGGCGAGCGAGTTGCGACATACGGCGCGAGCGTAGACCACCTTGATGGTTGATGTACCCTACTGTGGCGGTATTGTCTGATCGGACCAGAACGTGTTGACCCCTGAGCAGCGCTCGAAAGCGGTGCAGGGCAAGGCGTACGGCCAGCAACTCGAGGCAATTGACATGCCAAAGGCGCTGGGGTCCTGTCCAGGAGCCCGCGGCAGCATGACCATTGCACATGGCACCCCAGCCCGTGGCGGAGGCATCTGTCGATACGACAACATGCCTCGTAGCCTGTTCTAGGGGGACACCGGCCCTGAGAAAACTGAGGCTCGACCACGGGGTGAAGGTCTGACGGCAGCTCGAAGTAACTGGTACTCGGAGCGTGCCTTGTTGCCATGCCCACCTCGGTACTCGGTCGCGAAGCCAAAGCTGAAGCGGTCTCATATGAAGCAATCCGAGCGGCGTTGCCGCGGCTGCAGATGCCATATGCCCCAGGAGCCTCTGAAAAAGTTTCAGTGGAACCGCACTCTTGTCCTGGAACTGTCTCAGACAAGTCAGCAGTGACTGCGCGCGCTCGCTCGTAAGCTGCGCGGACATGGCGACCGAGTCGATGTCCATACCGAGAAAAGAGATCCTCTGCACTGGGCAAAGTTTGCTCTTTTCCCAGTTGACCCGAAGGCCCAAGCGAGCTAGGTGCCGGAGCACAAGGTCCCTGTGTTCGCAAACCTGGTCTCGAGAGTGAGCTAGGATCAGCCAGTCGTCGAGATAGTTCAGGATGCGAACCCCTTGAACCCGAAGGGGAACAAGGGCTGCCTCGACGACCTTCGTGAAGACGCGAGGAGACAGGGCTAGCCCGAAAGGGAGAACCGCGTACTGGTATGCCTGCCCCTCGAAAGCAAACCGGAGGAACGGTCTGTGTCGAGGAAGAATGGAGACATGAAAGTAGGCGTCCTTCAGGTCGATCGCTGCAAACCAATCCTGGGGCCGCACGCATTCGAAAATGCGTTTGGCAGTGAGCATCTTGAACGGCATCCTGTGTAAGGAGCGATTCAGCACGCGCAGGTCCAGGATTGGCCGTAACCCACCGGTTTTCTTGGGGACAATGAAGTAAGGGCTGTAGAAGCCGGACCTCATCTCGGCTGGAGGGACAGTCTCGATTGCACCCTTCGCCAGCAGGGTGGCAATCTCGGCTCTCATGATAGGGGCATTGCCACCGACCAAAGTGGAGCGAACTCCCCTGAAGCGGGGAGGAGACCGCGCGAACTGAATCGCATAGCCGAACCTGATGGTGCGTGCGACCCAGCGGGACAGACGGGGCAGCTCTAGCCAGGCTCCCAGGTACTGAACCAGCTGGGTCATGCGGGCAACAGGCGTCCCCCCGGAGGGGCAGCGAAGCGGAGTAACTGGCCCAGACGTGGGTGGCATAGCGGCCCGATGTGGGGGCACAGTTAGGCTCCGCGCCCGAACAGAGGAGGCCAGGGAAGGACCAGCGTTCCACGGGGGCGTGCTCTGTCGGGGGTCTGGCGACAGAGGGGGACAGGGCTGAGGCGGCCCGTGGGCGACCCGCCGTGTCAACCGCCTCTGGGACAGAGGGGGACGAGGAGAGCGTGGCTTGTGGGCGGCACTCTGTGTCGTCCGAGAACTCTGTGAGCTCAGAGAAGAGAGGTTTGTTTCTATCTTTAACCAGTGTGAGGTGCCGCTCACCCGTGGGTGAGCTGCGGTTTTCGCTGGAGAAAAAGAACAAAAGATTCTCCCCCGGCCCTCCACCGGGGGAAGGAGTGGTCCTGCTACCATCTCCTGAGAAACAAACATCATCTCTGAGCAGCCCGTCTCAGGAGCGCCGCTTAGCCTGGCGTTTAGGGGGGGCGGGGCTGGAGAGGGCTGTGGCGCCTTCCTACGACCTCCTCCGCGCCGTGGCCTGGGTGGAGGCTGCTGCGTAGGCCGGGCGGGAGCCGCAGGAGGGCGCCCTCGGCGGCGAGCAGGCTGAGGATTCTGCCCGACCTGGCGGGTGGAGGCAGCAGCGGGCCGGCGGGGCAGAATATGCTTAATGGCCTCAGTTTGCTTCTGCGCGGTGGAGAACTGGTGGGCAAAGTCCTCCACCGCACCGCCGAAGAGGCCGGCCTGGGACAGGGGCGCATCAAGCAGACGAGTCCGCTCGGAATCCCGCATGTCAGCCAGGTTCAGCCACAGATGTCTCTCCTGGACCACAGCTGTGGACATCACCAAACCCAGGGAGCGCGCGGTAACCTTCGTCGCCCGGAGGGCAAGGTCGGTTGCGGCGCGCAGCTCATTAAATAGACCTGGGTCTGTCCTGCCCTCGTGCATGTCTCTCAACATTTGGGCCTGATAGACCTGGAGAGTGGCCATAGCATGCAGAGAGGCGGCTGCCTGTCCCGCGGCTCTGTAGGTTTTAGCCACCATTTTAGAGGTGAAACCACAGGCTTTGGAGGGGTGCTTAAGCTCGCCACGAGAGGAAGCACTCTGAGGACACAGTTGCATCGCAACAGAGCGTTCGACTGAGGGAAGCCCAGTGTACCCACGGGCAGCTGCGCCATCGAGGGGAGGAAAGGCGGATGAGACCAGCGAGCGGTCCCGAGAAGACAACGGGGTCTTCCAGGACTTCGAGATCTCATCATGCACGTCCGGGAAGAAAGGTATTGGGGTTTGCCGTGGACGCGGGTCGGCGGCTTGGCCCAAAAACCAATCATCGAGGCGCGAGCGCTCAGGGCAGGGTGGTGGCCGCCACTCAAGCCCGATGCTCGCAGCCGCCCGGGAAAGCATGGCTGTCATCTCCGGATCCGATTCAGGCACAACCGTATGCACACCAGAGGGTGGCAGCTGTGCTGAATCTTCACTTCCAGAAGATTCAAACCCACCTTGTGATGCTGCTACAGACATTAGATCATCCTCTGTAGCTTCAGCCGAAGTACACGGGCCACCCGAGAGTAGACCCGCGGAAATCGACTGTTCACTAGCGGGCACCGTCATGCAGGGGGGTTTGACGCGTGGACAGATAGTCGGCGCTTTTTGCCAAACCGTAACCCTCAGATCACCCTGGCCACCAGCCGAAGTAGCACCCCGCGAGGGGGCACTAGATCGGGGTGTGGCAGAGGGGACTCTCGCTCTTACGAGCTCATTGAGTCTCGACCGTAATGACGCGATGGTCATGTTCTCACAGAGAGAACACGAGTCATCCACGAGCGCCGCTCTAGCATGCTCAATGCCCAAACACACTAGGCAACGCTCGTGCCCATCAGAGTCCGAAACCGATCTGCCGCAACCAGAAGTACACGGGCGAGGCATCTTTAAAAAGACGTGCCGCGTGCAAGCTCTTTTGTGAGAGAGAAACACTCAAGTGTTGAAGCGACCGGGGAGACACACACTCTCTGGCAAACCACTGCACAGATATAAGCAGGAAGCGCGCGCCCCGCCGGAGATCGCCGTCACACCAACACTGAGGAACTCGTTTGTAAAGCTGACAATACAGAGATGGCTTGTGGAGTGAAGAAATAAACTTGGCTCCGAAGCGAAAACATATCTGCTAGATGCAGGACTTCCTCCTTATATACCCACGAGGTGGGGCGGAGTTACGTCATGCAAATTCCGCAGACCCATGGCATTTCTTTGCCATTGGCTCGTTTTGTATACTCGAAGTTGATAGGCTTTCTATGCGAAACCCCATTCGTCGTCATCCGACGGAACTCGGAGTGACGAACGAAAGGGAACTGGTTCGCTTCCGTGATTCAACCATAACAGGAAAAGCTTAATTTTCAAGTCTACTGCTCCATTGCTCTCAAGTCACATTTTTTCAATTTGGAAGTGTAGAAAACTCAGAAGCGGATCTTCAGCAGGATTCTTTATAGAGAGTGTGCTGTTGGTTCGCTGCAGTCATCAAGTCCAACTAAGAGATCTATACAGTGTATTTTATAGACATTCAGTGGGCAGTCCTTAAATGTGTGATTGGGGGCAGGCCCGGTGCCACGAGGTGCCAAAAGGGGGCGCCTTTTGCGCCATTGCCCCCTCAGTTTAATTTTTGTGCCCCCTCAGTTTCATTTTTGTGCCCCCTCAGTTTCATTTTTGTGCCCCCTCAGTTTCATTTTTGTATTCATGGTTACAAATGTTTAACCTTTTGAGTGGTACGGTCCCACATATGGGATTTAGAATGTTCAGTGACATCACTGCCAGATTCAAACTGTTGTCGGGCGTTGGCTGGCGCCGAGCCAGAGACTGACAAGCTCAGCGCTGTCAAATATCACAACTATGCAGTGTTTTCAATCTCATAATGTTTATTTTAGGTTTCAGACATTTAAATGCACATAATCACTAGTAAAACAATACATTTGGAGTTTGTAAAATACACACTGATGTCTGTGGAAGCAGCAATACAATCTATTCAAATATAATTTGCTGACGTGTTATTCATATCAGACAAACATAGTGTAAGTAACTATAAAGTTTACTCTATTCTTCTCGCACGTCCTGATTCTGCCGAGTTAGACGCCGAGTACTTTACTTAAGTAGAATTAGTGCATACTTTTGACTTTTACTTCGTTACATTTTACAGCAATTATTATTCTTTCTACTCCACTACATTTCTACAGCGTTCCGTAAAATTTTCGTTACATTTTCTGATCAGTTTTTCCCCTGCCAAAACGTTTTCACGACCGTCCGTCCGTCGCACGTGACGTTTGTCTCGCCAAGTTTGGTTGCCATAGATATGGGTTGCTATCTAGTTGCTATAGTACCAACGATTCTAGAACACTAATCTTTGACCCAATCAGAGCCCTATAACTAAGGCTCTGGACCCAATCAGATCCTTCGATCCAAAGATAGAGCCCAGCCACTTTCACTTTTCCAACGGCCGCATAGTCTGGTGTGGTCAGTCAGGGGTCACTGTGGGTGTGGTGCTTGCCCTTATGCGATGGAGTCTGAGCCCGAATCAATTAGCCACCCATGGCCGTATTTACAAGAATTATTCGAAATTACAGGATAAAAAAATGACTCGTGGAGGTTCCTATGTAAACTATGCCTGCCCTTCAAGAAGTTCTTCAAGAACTCCCCTTCAAATCTGAAGAAACATGTTGAGGTAAGCAATCTTGTTGTTGAGCAGAATTAATGTAATTTTTATTAAAAATGTTTGCCCATAAATCGCCACATTGACTTGATTGTGTAAGAATGTTTTTTACATTAATGATTAACGTTAGCTAGTACTTGTTAATGTCCCCGCTGCTTTTGCATGTTCATGTTGTTGTACGTTACTGCTATAAATTTTGGTTAGTAACGTGGTATTTATGCTGCAATCTTGCGAAATGCATCTTGACATATAGCAATCATAGCGAAAAGAACACGGTTATGGCTATTATAAATCCATCGTAAACCTAAATGCCGGGAAGGTAAAGCTAACGTTAGTAGATTAGTGGATGGCTAACGTTAATATTTTGCGGGAAACGGAGGGAGAGAGAGGGGGCACAGATGTGTTGCGGCTTTGAACTGGCTTTTTAATGAAGGTATTTAGTAGATGCTTTTGTTCAAAGCGACATACAATAGTCATCAGTGTTTGTGTTTCCTACACATAGACTAATTTGTGGCGGTGCGCCACAGAATCGACAACACTGGCCGCCACATATTGCGGTTTTGGCGGCCGCCAAAGCGAATTTTAATCCCGCCAAAGCCTTATTTGATTGGTCAGTGATGTGTTGATGACTGACTGGCTGCATTTGTGACAGGTCGCATGTTACTGAAAGAACGAGCAGAGAGAGAGAACCCCTCCTCCGGCCGCGCGCGCACTCTCATTGTCTTTAAACTATCTTGCTCTCCCTCCCTCGCTCATATTAATCAAAATCAATTGAGAATTGACATGATGATAAAGGGTCAGAAGACAGTAACCTCCATCATTATAGGACTATTAGGTTGAATGAGTTAGAATTAATGAGAATTAATGATATAAAGAGTATATTGTTACTTTTTATTTTCAGAGAAAGCATGAACATCACCTCAACCAATATCTTCAACTGACAGCACCCACAATCAGGAGGAAGGGAAGCTTGCCTGCTGGTGAGAATGCATCACACAGTAAACTAGAGGACACCAGAGCCTCACAAAAGAGCATGGACCAGGCAGTCATCAACTTTGTTGTTCAGGGTTTGCATCCCTTTGTAGTTGTGGAGCAACCAGGATTTATAGATTTAATACAGCATACTATGCCAAACTACGCAGTGATGTCCAGAACAACGGTCAGAGCTAAAATAAAAAAATAAACAGAGGAAATGAAAGCCAAAATAAGGAGAACGATGCAGAACATTGAATACATCGCGACTACCACAGACTGCTGGACGGCTTTTCGTCAAAGTTTTATTGGAGTGACCGCCCACTGGATCGACCCGGACAGCCTAGAGAGATGTTCGGTTGCTCTTGCGTGCAAAAGGCTTAAAGGATCACATACATTTGATGTATTAACTGGAGCCCTTAATGACATTCATACTGAATACAACATTTGCAAAAAGATTGTCAGGACCACTACTGACAATGCTTCAAATTTCATCAAGGCCTTCAGGGTTTATGGTTATGACGAAGAAAGTTCGGTTGGGGGGGGGGGAGAGGAAGATGTGAGTGAGAGTGAGAATGCTGAAGATCTGGAAGAGGAGATAGAGGGTGTTGAGATACAAGTTGTCATGGATGAAGAGGATGGTGGTTCTGAATATCAGCTCCCAAAGCATCACCGTTGTGCATGTCACCTTCTGAACTTGATCTCAACAGTAGATGCCACAAAAGTCAACTCAAATCAGGTCTACAAAAAAATGTTACATGCAGCATTTGCTAAGTGCATGGCACTGTGGAATAAGAGTGCGTGCTCTACCACAGCTGCAGAGGTGATTGAAAGGGAGTGCAAGCTCCAACTTATTCGACCAAATGACACTAGGTGGAACTCCCTCTTTCTTTCAGTGGAACGATTGCTAAGATTGGGTAAGTCACTGGCTCTTTAAATTGCAAGATGGAAAGCCTGGCAAAGAGCAGCACCTAACAGTATAATGAAAAATGTGTTGTTACAGTTTTATGCAAAGGTTTTGGTGCCTCTGATAATTTTTAGGCTTTCAGTTTTTCATCTGCGTTCGAAGCAGCAGATTGACATATTTCGCACATTATGTAATTAATGACGTTTCAGTTCCAAAATAACATTTATAAAATAAACGTTAACAATGTAATGTGCATCACAACCAGTTTCAACAACAGACAGGTGAAAAAGCTTAGGCGTCCCAATGGAGTAAACACATCATCAGTATTTAGCACCCTTTTCCTGAAATAACAACCTGTCGATTTTTCCACTAACCACAGCTACGTCCCTGATGTCTGACTGCAAGTATTTTAAACCATTTCTCCTTACAAAATATCTCCAGATCAGTCAGGTTTGATGGCTGACAAATGTGTGTTTTCGGGGGTGCCCAAATGCATAAAACTGTATATTTACTGAGGAGCAAAATGACCATAGCCTAGTTACCCTAATGGTTATATCAGGTTATGGAGATACAGTAGTCTTTTCTTTTTTCCCCCTTTATTTGTTCCAATGGACAGGCATGAACTACATCAAGACTCATTTGGAGCAGGAGCCAGTGCAGGCTAACCAGTCAGAGCAGCAGGAGACGGAGGAGGAGGACTACTTTGACATCATGAAAGACAATGTCCAAGAGACCTCTAAGCAGCTGGATGTATTTCTGGCCAGCACAGCTACCACCATGGTCGTTCTAAAATCAGTGCCTGCCATGTACAGATTGTCTCAAGGTAAATACGCAGTTGCCTGCCTCTGCAGCCTGTGAGAGACTCTTCAGCTCAGCAGGGCAGATTTTTACCCCTAAAAGAGGCAGGCTCGGTTCAGAGAACTTTGAAAACCAACTCCTTTCTGTTTTTTAAGTTTTTTAAACTCCTGAAGTTTTTTAAGTGCTCCAAAATGTTCACAGGTTGTTTTGTTTTTTGAGACTTGATGGAGACTAGAAACGGAGTTGAAATTCTGATGATGTTAATTTAACCCTCTGAGGTCGGTGGTATCGCCGGCGATACCAGCTCACTTTTTTCCTTATCAGTGCAAAAGAGACTCAAATTACTCTGTTGATTTTTATCTTACATTTAAGTGTTGTACATCATTAGATCCTGTTTAGTTTCTATTTTTTTTGTGGGTACTCACAATAAAAACAAAGTGTTGTGCTTTTCGTCAAATAAAGAAAAATAAACATGATGCGTGTTTTACCTTCTCTCCGTCAGTGAAGTCCATTCTGAAACGCGTCCGAAAAAATAACTGTAACTCTGTCAATACTTGTCACAGAGATATGAGAGATGTCTCTTTATGAAGCTGAGATTCTCTTCTTTTAAATGAAGTAAGCTACTAAAAAAAAAATATTTCCAGTTTATGTAATCCGTTTGAAACCAAGGAGAGGTGCCGTTTTTTCGTTCTCCCCTCATTATCTGTAATTAGGTGAGCCCGCCACACCCCCAGAGCTTTTGACATGGTAAATAGGCGCTATGCATCGCACACGCGGCACGCCCCCCCGATGCCATAACAACATGAAGATTCTTCATCAGAGATTCACTGATAGTTCATCGCGTTTTAGGGATGGAAGCACTCTACTCCTTCAGAGGATTATGGACAGCGGGGAATAATTAACCTTTTCCTCAGAGGAATTTGAAACTCAGATGACGAACGGTTGCATTTTGAAGAACGAATTGACCCCGAGGATAAGTTCGGAGTAAGTTGTTTAGTGTTTTGTATTTCCTTTTCTGATCATAGAGCTCAAATGCATTTTCAGACTATATTTTGCCTAGTAAATATTACCTCACAACATTCAGTTTTATATAGCTGCTTAGGTTATAATGATTTAGTGAAATATATCGATCTGCAAGTTTTGTTTGAGTTCTTCTGTGGTCTAGTGGTTAGATCGTTTCAGAGACAATTTATATGAGACATGTCACTTCCTTAATCCTCAATAGAACTATATAGGGAAAACCTGTAACGCCAAAGATGGCGGTTGTATGCACATGTCCCGCCCCTCCCGCTTGACAGCCAATCGTCTGCTTTTAACAGTCAAGCCGGGAAACATTTAAGCCTATCGTCTGGTTCCTCTGACGCATGCGCACAGTTGAGGTTTGCGACAGCGGAGAATACGTTACTGTTTGAAAAGGCGGCAGATTTGAAATGTACTGTGTGTGTGCGGTGTGTAAATATCAGACATCCCAAGTCTCCCGCATATTGATAGCGGCTCCCTGATGCCCGCAAATTAGTTAAAATCTCCCCGAATCTAGAGCGAGTGTGCTTCAAACCGTGTAGCGTGCGCACCGTACGGAAGAGAGGGAGAGAGCGAGAGACCTGCGTGTTGGTGTGTGAACTCTTGCGCATGCGCAGTAAAAGTATAACCGGTGGGGGAAAAGGCGTTTTAAATCTTATTTTGGGGCAAAGTATTCCAACTTTTTCAGCGATTTTTATCATATGTTACTGCTGTTTCTATACATGCAGTTTTTATGTCCCGGTGACCAGTGAAACTGCAGTTCTGACTCTCTGCCCATTCATTTAGATAGGAGCCTGGTCTTGTTATTCAGAAATAGCTGCCCGGAGGCATTGCCAAGATGGCGGCCGAGTGGCAGGACTTGCCTAAAAGGACTTTGATCGTTTGCCATGCATGTCAGAGGTTACGAGTTCGAATCCGCCATCGGCAACTTTTTTTTCTCTCATCAAAACCGAATATGTTCATCAGTGGTTACAGTCTATATCAAACACACGTATATAGGACACACGTTTGTGTGCATTTTATTTTGTGATTTCACCGGAATGAATAGTGTCCGCAATGGCAATAGATTGAAGAGCGCGTCCTAAGAGCGAGTGAAGACTGCGCGCGCGTCGCCACAAGAGACTGTATCCATGACACTGATAGCAGCGGACACGAGCGCTCAGCTTGAGTTCAAAAACAAAACATTTTAACGCTAGATCTCTTATTTAAGAGCGGACTAAATGAATGCTCTACTAGTTAACTGGAGATGTTTTATTTGTATTAGGTACAGCCGTTCATTGAGTGTATCAGTAAATGCGTGCGGTCAATATGGGCCATAAACAGATACTCGCGGTGACGTGGTCTACCCATCAATAGATGTTTCTCTGTCCATCAACAGATACATTGTGCATCTATAATCATAATTGTCCATCAGTTTACTTTGGATAATGTGCTAACAGTTTTTTTGCTTTTGTTTTGTTGTGTTTACATCGTCACCATCAGTCTTCAGAAATCATTCTGATATATATTTTTTTTAAAATCAATGTTGTAAACAGTTGTGCTGCTTAATTTTTTTTAACCTGTGATAGTTTTTTAGGATTCTTTGAATGCACTTTTTATATATATATATATATATATATATATATATATATATATATATATATATATATATATATATATATATATATATATATATATATATATATATATAAAATATTTAAAAAAACAAGTTTGGTCTTTTTATGTTTTTTTTTTGTTTTTTTTTTTAAAGGAAGTGTTAAGTGATATGAATGACTTTAAGTCTTTATGTTCTTAGGAAAGATTTCTATTTTGAATAAATGCTGTTCTTTTTAACTTTTTATTCATCAGTGAATCATTCTTAGTTCAGGCTGCCTCACAGCACCTTGGGCCATTAGCACATTGGGGGAGTGTCTTTAGTCTTCCCAGGTGTAAATCACATTAATATTCATGGACATTAACACTCCCACGCATACAGCAGTAATGACCCAAAAACTGATGTAAGAAATTCAAATCGTTATATTGATGTTTGTGAAAGAGTGGTCAGAATGATTTTCACTTCATTTTGAAGTAAAAATTCTAGCCTACAAGAATAGTAACTCAAAAGTATTGTGGACAACTATTCAGTATGTGTTAAATGGCCATATTGCGGTGACATTTTTTTCCCCAAAACGTACTAACCACGCATTTTATTATTTTTTTCTATAAAATGCAAACATGTACATCCATTTGCTCACATATTATTGTATTAGAGTTTGTGCTGAATACAGCAAATTTATATGTTGGCAAATGGTATGTTTTAAGTAGCTGAAATAAGCACAAATGTCAGGGCATATCAAAACACCTCAAGGGCCCCAAAACAGGAAAGTTTTATACTTAATGAAACTGAAGTCTGAAGTTGTGTGAAAATTTAAATAGATGTTCTATAAGCAGAGAATACATGTTTCTGTCAAATTAAAACTGATGCACCCAATCAAAAATGTTTACAGCCTTAAACATATGGTAATTAACTTTTAATATTATATACAATATTCAATATTCTAACAATAAAATTGTTAATGTATTGCAATTAACATGTAATATTTGTGTTACAGTTAAATAAATATTTTTAAAATGTATACCTAGTCTTCTTTGTTGGTTTAAATGGTATTTTAATGCTAATTAAGCTAATGGTGTTTAACTCTGCAGATAACCTTGATAGATAACCAGAATTGTAAGTCAGAATGTAAACTGGGCCACAGATGGTAAGCACAATTACAATGCCACAGCACATACTGTTCTTTTTTAATTATTAGAATATAGATGTTAAGAGAATAAATTATGCAAGTACTTTTAATACTTAAAGTACATTTAAAATCGGGTACTTTTTACTTTTTTACTTGAGTAGGGTTGTCATTGTGGTACTTTTACTAAAGTAAATTTGTCACTGGTTATTTGTACTTTTACTTAAGTACTGAGATTCAGTACTTCCTCCACCACTGATCACAGGGCATCATCCAGATTGAGCGCCACTTTTTGAATTTCTCAGCGTCACTTTTTGAGCCTTCAATATCTCTACTTCATTTCACAGAGGTAAGTGCAATTTCTTTAAAAAGTATAATTTCAAATTCGTGTTCATATCTACTCAGTGTAATGTATTAATTTTAATGTCACAATGAATTCTTTACTAACGCTAACATTAACTAAACTGCTCATATAAGGTGCCAAAACCCTTTCCTATCGGACAAGTAAAGGTGCCTGCGATTGTTTCGCCATCCGACCCGGTGTGGTGTTTTCCCCGTGATTGTGTTGTCAGATCTTTTCTCCCGTTGATTTCTATCACTTTTCCCCAGCATTCGTTTAACAGACCCTCAAACTAATTCTTTTGCAAAAGAGAAGCAAAACACTTTCGCGGATGGGACCAAATACCAATAATGTATATTGAATTCAATTACTGTATTTAAATAATATTATCAATACAATATATAATATAAGACTAACTGTTATGTAATAATAATGAAATTGTCACACGGGGGGTTTCAGGGAAGACGGAGGCAGATGATATAATCCAAAACTTACTTTAATGAAGACAGGCAAACAGATGTAACCGCGTGCAAACACAAAACAAGAGTGTATAACACAAACAATACTGGACACTGAACTGAAGACAGGCAGGAATTAAATACACGGAGATGATAAGTACAAATGACAAGCAGCTGTGAGGGAGGTAATCAGTGTCCAAGGTAACAGATTGTAGCGGGGAACACCAGTGAAAAATCAAAACAAAGTGAAAGTCAAAAGACCCTAATGGTGACAGAAATATCTTGTGTTGACCCAGGGACATCATATTTTTATGTTGTACCCAGGGCCATCATTCCTTGTAACTCATCTAATATAAGACAAACTGTAATCAATCTCTGTATTTAAATAATAATAATAATGCAATATCTAATATAAGACAAACTGTAATCTAACATTATGTAGTAGTAATAATAATAATAAATGTTCTTGTTCTGACCCAGGCTGTTATGAATGAAATTCAAATATGATAAAATCATAATTTCATAATAATAGATCATTTGCTATTGTTGGCCAAGTTGTATTTACTCTAAATAATAATAGGGGTTACACTATCTTAATAATATAATAATTGGTGATAGTTTCTTCTTATTATTATTATTATTATTATGATATATTTATTATTATTATTTGTTACTAAGAGCTTCATCCTGAGACAACAACCCCAGAGTTAATAAATGTTTTTCTCCCCAGAATATAAAGAGAAATGGAGGATTTCATTAAGAAAACAGTGTTCCGTGAAGAAGGACAAAGAGAAAAAAAAATATTACAGTTGATGCGCATATTCTGAAGAAAGAAGAAAATTATGAGACAAAATTTAGAAACACAAATTCTGCAAGTCAAAAGGACAAGGATAAAGGGTACTACATTTTCTACTGTATCCGGTCAGGGAACCCTGTTGATGGAAGTTACAAGAGCTCAGGATGTATGGCTTACACATCATTTAAGGTTAAAAGTGATTAGCTGAGCCACAAAATCATTGTACAACGCACCAGCAAAGAGCACAATGGGCACAATGCAACTTGTGAACAAGAAGGACACTTACAAACAGTGTGTCCAGATTTGGTCAAACAAATTGAAGAATGGATCTCATTGGGTGTCAAGCCAGATATCATTCTACTGGAATCCCACAAATGGCCCAGATCTCATGGACACACTGACTTGAACAACCGTCAGTACTTTGTCACTCCAAAGGACATTGAGAATATACGTACATGCTTGGTACCCCGAAGCCATTTGGATAAAGATGATGCCGTTAGTTCAGCCAAATTATTGACCAGTCACCTCAAGGACAATGGACAATGTTGTTTTTTCAGCCTTTTTCCATGAGAAGGATCTTGTAATAATCCTTCAGACTCCCAACATGAGAGAGAATCTACACAGGCATGGAAAGAACGTTATATTTTTGGATGCTACTCATTGAGTCAACCAGTATAATTTTCCACTTTATACCCTGACTATAAGAGATGACTATGGCCATGGAGTTCTAGTCGCATTTATAGTAACAGGCAATGAGAAAGAGGCAACACTAGAGATAGCTTTACAGCAGTTAAGGAGAGTGTGTCCTGCTGCACCAAGGTATGTATGTTTTAGGTTTTTTTTTTTTTTTTTTTTTAAAGTTTAATTAAATTGACATACTTAAAGTAGAATCATTGGTCTGGTCCCAGAAATCTCACTGCCCTGCCAAACAATTACTCGGTAACACTTTATTTTACAGTGTCCTTGTTACACGTTACATGTACTTAACATAGTTATTACATCTTTAAAACAGAACAAAAATTACATTCTGATGCAATAAGATGTAAAAGACATGTTTTCAGAGAATGTATCTTTAAAGTAACACCAAGTAACTTTTCCTCGTCGGTCGCCCTACTGGTTGGAAACGAAATTGTCCATTGCCGCTGTCGTAAATAATTTAGCCTTCCGTCGCACGCACGCTCGCTGTTTATCCAGCACCAGCTTTAGAATGAACAATGTCCACAGACAAGGTAGAGTATGTTACATGATTTCATGAAAGGATGATGTATTGCGACATCAGAAACAAAGAAAAAACGAAATAATGACTATTGTCGAATTTTGTAGTTCTTTTTGTGCACGGGTTCCTACCCGAAACCCGAAGTTACATAGTGCCAGTAAAAGCGATACAGTCACCTGATGTTAGGCTATGGCAGACGTGTCATTTAACTTATTTTAAGTCGATGTACCATCACAGGAGCCTTGGAAATATATTATGAAGGTTGAAAAACTACATAGTGGAGTTAAAAAAAAATCTGCTAATGTAGTAAGATATAACACATTTGTATTTATCTTTACTGAAGGATATATATATATATATATATATATATATATATATATATATATATATATATATATATATATATATCCTTCAGTAAAGATAAATACAAATGTGTTATATCTTACTGCATTAGCAGATTTTTTTTAGCAGATATATATCACACACACACACACACACACACACACACACACACACACACACACACACACACACACACACACACACACACACACACACACACACGTTAACATGGCTATTGTTTCTTCATCCATCTTGTGCTATTTTGATTCCTCTAGGTGCTTTTTGGTTGGACAAGGATATGTGTGAGATGAATGCCTTGCGGAAAGTCTTACCATTGTCAGATATCTTGCTTTGCTGGTCTCATGTTATGCAAGTATGTATAGATACAAATTTATATATTCTTTATATTTGAAAAATTTACCAAAGTTATTTATTGTCTTTGTTTTCAGGCTATTGTCCGCTGGCTTTCGAACCAGTGGGCCATCCAATACTGACGTTAATAATAAATAATACTAATAATTATTATTATTATTATTACTGACATTAGAACAGAAATAATTTCTTTCGTCAGAAAGATGAAGCTTTGTGCAACAGTTCGTAAAATTAACAATTCAATTTTGCTTCCTTGATTGTACTATTACTATTTATAACTATTTTAAATAAACATTAAATCACCTATTCTTTTTTAATTTAGTTCAAATAGCATCAAGATTTTAAGTCAACTGCTGAACAATTCCTCAAGAGGTTTGACGATTTCCCAGCTCTTTGCTCATACTTCAAGTATCACTGGCTGGAAATAAGACACACATGGTCTGACTTTGGACGATGCTACAACCATGCTGACTCCGATACAAACAATCTTGTTGAAAGGTAATATTTGAAATTATGAAATTGTTGAAATTGTTTATGAGTTAATGCAAATTAATGTAATAGAATCACAAGCATTTGGAATGTAGTTATCATATCAAAAGATCAAACTAACAAAATCACATAGAACCTGCATTGTTTTTTATTTTTGCTTGTCCAATTCGATTTTTTCATCGCCTATATCAGTTTTTGGGTGGCATTAGGCAGAGCCGGACAGTATTGGAGTACATTTACTTGAGTACAGTACTTGAGTACAATTTTGAGGGATCTGTACTTTACTCGAGTATCATTTTTGGGGAGTACTCATGACTTTACTCAAGTACATTTGAGAGGCAAATATTGTACTCTTTACTCCACTACATTTCTATCCAGACCGTGAGTAAAAAAAAAAAAAAGGAAAAAAGAAATATTTCGGAAACCCTCAATTTTCCCTCTTAAACGTGATTGGATTGTGCAGGCGCCACTGATTGGGACAGCCTATCAGCAATCACCTTCGGCTTTCCGCAAGTCAACTCTATGGTCAGATTTAGATAAGAGACGAAACAGGTTTAAATGTGGGTGCAAAAAAATCCCTTAAAACTCTAGCAGAGGTTTGTCAGAGTGTTACCATTGTGCATTGCTTTGTGGGCAAGTGAGAAATGGTAAATAAAGCAACATGGTAAAAAGATGAAAATGACTTGAATTAACTGGTATGCTTCCTTTTACAGTCCATTTACCCATGTAAATACTATTTAGATTATCAAAGGTATTAACATTAACATTTTTCATAACTCCATGTAGGACGTTTCTGTACATGAATGTAAGCATGGTTCGCGTACCTACCCCGAAGTGATAAAATAAAATTCTGTATAAATTTATAGGCAAAGACAAGTAGTTTGTTTAGGCATGGTTTGTAGGGAATTACAAACCTGCGCACATATATTCGAACACGCATAACTATAATCAATTCTTAACGCGCATGTGAACTCCATCAGCATTAATCACAGGTTCAGTTTAAAGTCTATTTAGAGAGAACAGCGTCGTCTTAGCGGCCCCTACTTTAATAACAAATGATCATTTCGACGGAAGTGAATCAATCAAAACTAACTTTAGCTGGAAACAACATTATTCAAGAATCGCTATAAAGCCAAAACAATCTCTGTTACCTTAAATTATGTTTATCTCTGTAAAGCTGCTTTGAAACAATCTACATTGTTAAAAGCGTTATATAAATGAAGATGACTTGACTTGACACTGTGGCAGTAGTAATGCAATATTTAGAAAATTTACTCTTGTACTCTTTTGATACTCAAGTACTTTTAAAGGGGTGATGAACTGAGAAATCAAATTTTCCTTGAGCTTTTGACATCTAAGAGGTCATCATATTATAAGAATATCCTGTAAGTTTCAGAACTGAAAACGTCCTTGTTAGTCCAATAAATGCTTTTATTGACACCAGCCTCAGCAAACGCCTCGTTTTTCAAAGTGGGGAACTATGACGTCAAAGAGGACAAAACACCACCCCCGCAGAAGATGATCAACGCCTACTCCAACACGTCCGGTTAAGCCCCGCCCACCGATTTGCGCATTTTACACGCATACATAGCTAAATAACATAGGCCGCCTACCTCGTGATGACAAACCGGATCGAGCTACCGAGTGCCTGGTTGTGGAACAAGACAGTCGCTGCATAAGCTTCCTCTGGATTCCAATAGGAGTGCATGGACAAACGTTATTTTTAATGACGTTCCACTCCAGCTGATGAGGTAAAACATTGTCCGTCTGTTCGCTTCATTTCACTGAGGATTGTTTTGTAAACAAGACTGGATTTGCAGACCGATTAAGAGTAAAGATCGGTGCTGTGCCGTCTGAAACACACGGACTCTGGGTCGAACATGTATGAATCATTCCGGTTGCCATTTTACAACATTGAACGTTTTCAAAACAATTTCCCCCACGTGCATCGATGGGTAAGTTGAAACTTTTTATAATATGCAAAACTCTTATCCACTCACAGCAGTGGGTGTTTACTTCCAAGTCTTCAGTGCGAGACGCCCATAAAAACCGAGCGTTTTTCAGCTAGGCTCAAAACTAGGGTACAAAGTAGCCTATTATTTATTCATTTTGATGTTTTTGAATGCAAAAACCAAGCGAATGTCATAAGTTTACCTCAGACAACAATATAATAAGATTTAAAAAGCCAGTTCATGACCCCTTTAAAAACAAGTACTTTAGTACTTTTACTTAAGTAGACATATGACTGTAGTACTTTTACTTGAGTAAAATTTAGCAAGGGGTATCTGTACTTTTACTCAAGTAACGAAGCTGTGTACTCTGTCCGCCTCTGGCATTAGGAACCGTAGACTGGGAACTTCCAGATCATTCACAATTTGCAGGCAGTTAGAAGAATGAAAAAGGCCTCTTTGAAGTCAGCAGAAATACTTAAGTCTGCCTCTAGATTGGTGGAAAAAGGTTGGCAAAACAGCATTAATCTTATATCCAATGGCACATACCTTTATGAAGTTCCATCAGAACAAACCCCTGGTGGTCTATCCTAAAAAGTTTGTCCATCTGAAAGTTTTTGTAGCTGCCCAATAGGAGAGGACATCGCTGTAAACATCTTTTAGTTACTGATTTGCTGAGAAAACATGACCCTCAAAAATGTGCTGCTTTGGATCATCAAATAAACGCAAATGCTAGTGTACTTAAACAAAAAAAAGCTTTACTCCATTCTGTGCTTTGATACAAAAGAGGTACAGTGGTGTGAATAAGTGTTGGCACCCATGCTAAAGTTGCCTAAAAAGAGGAATAAAAAATCATCTTTTGGATATTGATCTTAATGCCTTAATTAGAAAAATGTGGAAAACTCCAACCTTTAAGGACACAAATTTTCTTTGTGAATGAATAATGTATCATAAATAAATAAATGTTTTTCCGTAAAATACAGGGTGCATAAGTCAGTGCCCCCCTATGTTAAATTCCCATAGAGTCAGGCAGATGTTTATTTTTAAAAGCCAGTTATTTCATGGATCCAGGATAATAGGCATCCTGATAAAGTTCTCTTGGCCTTTGGAATTAAAATATCCCCACATCATCACACACCATTCACCATGCCTAGAGATTGGCATGGTTTTTCTTCAGTTAGCCTAATAGCTGGTTTGATTTGCATTGAAAGATGATCTTATGGAAAGTACCCCATGCCAATCTCTAGGCATGGTGAATGGTGTGTGATGATGTGGGGATATTTTAATTCCAAAGGCCAAGAGAACTTTATCAGGATGCCTATTATCCTGGATCCATGAAATAACTGGCTTTTAACCCTTAGGGGTCTGAGCTGTTTTGGGGCTCTTTCGGTGTTTTGATATGCCCTGACATTTGTGCTTATTTCAGCTACTTAAAACATACCATTTGCCAACATATAAATTTGCTGTATTCAGCACAAACTCTGCTACAATAATATGTGAGCAAAATGGATGTACATGTTTGCATTTTATAGAAAAATAATAATATGTGTGGTTAGTACGTTTTGGGAAAAAAAATGTCACCGCAATAAGGCCATTTAACACATACTGAATAGTTGTAAACAATACTGTTGAGTTACTATTCTTGTAGGCTAGAATTTTTACTTCAAAATGAAGTGACAATCAATCTTACCACTCTTTCAGAAAGATCAATATAACGATTTGAATTTCTTACATCAGTTTTTGGGTCATTACTGCTGTATGCGTGGGAGTGTTAATGCCCATGAATATTAATGTGATTTACACCTGGGAAGACTAAAGACACTCCCCCAATGTCTAATGGCCCATCAAGGTGCTGTGAGGCAGCCTGAACTAAGAATGATTCACTAATGAATAAAAAGTTAAAAAGAACAGCATTTATTCAAAATAGAAATCTTTCCTAAGAACATAAAGACTTAAAGTCATTCATATCACTTAACACTTCCTTTCAAAAAAAAAAAAAAACATAAAAAGACCAAACTTGTTTTTTATATATAAAAACATATATATATAATTTTATTATATATAAAAAAATATTGCTTATAT
This sequence comes from Chrosomus eos, assembly GCA_036326025.1. NCBI lineage: Eukaryota > Metazoa > Chordata > Actinopteri > Cypriniformes > Leuciscidae > Chrosomus > Chrosomus eos. The sequence continues at coordinate 39,966,178 of CM070822.1, forward strand.
AGTGGTTATATAAAAAAAAGTGCATTCAAAGAATCCTAAAAAACTATCACAGGTTAAAAAAATTAAGCAGCACAGCTGTTTACAACATTGATTTTAAAAAAATATATATATATCAGAATGATTTCTGAAGGCTGATGGTGACGATGTAAACACAACAAAACAAAAGCAAAAAACTCTTAGCACATTATCCAAAGTAAACTGATGGACAATTATGATAATAGATGCACAATGTATTTGTTGATGGACAGAGAAACATCTATTGATGGGTAGACCGCGTAACCGCGAGTATCTGTTTATGGCCCATATAGACCGCACGCATTTACTGATACACTCAATGAACGGCTGTACCTAATACAAATAAAACATCCCCAGTTAACTAGCAGAGCATTCATTTAGTCCGCTCTTAAATAAGAGATCTAGAGCTAAAATGTTTTGTTTTTGAACTCAAGCTGAGCGCTCGTGTCCGCTGCTATCAGTGTCATGGATACAGTCTCTTGTGGCGACGCGCGCGCAGTCTTCACTCGCTCTTAGGACGTGCTCTTCAATCTATTGCCATTGCGGACACTATTCATTCCGGTGAAATCACAAAATAAAATGCACACAAACGGGTGTCCTATATACGTGTGTGCTTGATATAGACTGTAACCACTGATGAACATATTCGGTTTTGATGAGAGAAAAAAATATGCCGGGGGCAGTTTCGAACTCGGAACTCTGACACGGTTGGCGAGTGATCTAACCACTAGACCACAGAAGAACTCAAACAACACTCGCAGATCGATATATTTCACTAAATCATTATAACCTAAGCAGTTATTTAAAAAGTTTACACGAGCGTATAGGCCTAGCTGCTACACGAATGTTGTGTTGAGGTAATTACTATGCAAAATATGAAAATGCATTTGAGCTCTATGATCAGAAAAGGAATTATAAAACACTATAAACAACTTACTCCGAACTTGAATCCTCGGGGTTAATTCGTTCTTCAAAATGGAACGTTCTTCGTCTGAGTTTCAAATTCCACTGAGAAAAAGGTGAATTATTCCCATTTGTCCATAATCCTCTGAAGGAGTAACGTTAGCGTGCTTCCATCCCTAAAACGCGATGAACTATCTGTGAATCTCTGATGAAGAATCTGTGTTTGGCATTGATCGGGGGGCGTGCCTCTTGTGATGCATAGATTTACCATGTCAAAAGCGCTGGGGGTGTGGCGGGCTCACCTAATTATCTATAATGAAGGGAGAGCGAAAAAACTGTAACTCTCCTTTGTTTCAAACGGATTACATAAACTGTAAATATATATATTTTAAATAAATTACTTCATTTAAAAGAAGAGAATCTCAGCTTCATAAAGAGACATATCTCGTATCTCTGTGACAAGTATTGAGAGAGTTACAGTTAATATTTCGGACGCGTTTCAGAACGGACCTCACTGACAGAGACAAGTTAAAACACGCATCATGTTTATTTTTCTTTATTTGACGAAAAGCACAACACTTTGTTTTTATTGTGAGTATCCACAAAAAAAATAGAAACTTAATAGGATCTAATGATGTACAACACTTATATTTAAGATCAAAATCAACAGAGAAATTTGATTCTCTTTTGCACTGATAAGGAAAAAATCCAGCAAAACGTGTGGATGCGGTTTTCGACCCCTAAGGGTTAAAAATAAAAATCTGCCTGACTCTATGGGAATTTAACATAGGGGGGCACTGACTTATGCACCCTGTATTTTAAGGAAAAACATTTATTTATTTATGATACATTATTCATTCACAAAGAAAATTTGTGTCCATAAAGGTTGGAGTTTTCCTCATTTTTCTAATTAAGGCATTAAGATCAATATCCAAAAGATGTTTTTTTTATTCCTCTTTTTAGGCAACTTTAGCATGGGTGCCAACACTTATTCACACCACTGTAGATGTACAAAGTTTATGTCATGAGAGAATTTACCACACTTCTGCGATGACATTTAAAGGAAATACTGGAGAGTGTGCAGAAATTGCAGACAATTCCTCAGCACATTAGCCAGCAAATTAAAAACCTGCATGACAAGTGTAACAAATGACAGGTAGAACGGCAGCAGCATTTCAAGCAGTAACTACAGACTTGACACGACCATTGTTTCCACACAGAGCAAAAAACATGACATGAAAGTATGGAAAGAATTTCAAAAAACTAAAAACTAAATTCAAAAAATGATTGTAGATATGAAAAAAAAAAACAAATTAAGGCACCGTGACAATGTAAAATATACATTTAAAATTAACTTGCTAAATGTAAGTGTGCATGTGAGAAATGAAGTGAAGGAGGCTGCTGTTTTTTTGGTTTGTTTTATTTTACTATATACATTTTTACATGCATTGTTTTACAACATCTGAAATCTGAATCTTTAATTGTAAATAAAGCTAAACTAATCTATGAACGTTTTACATTACTCAGCTGTGTGAATGTGTTCTGTAACAATGATATGTTGTATATTTAAACCAATTAAATGTAACATTACTTGCTTAAATGAGATGACAATGTTTGTTACAATTTAACAATCATTTGTTATTGTGTTCAATGGCTCAGTGAACCTCTACTTAAACTGACTGATTAAAAATGAGATGACAACATATACCACTTGTATGGGTCAGCAAACTAAAAGGTGATTCCTCACCCAGTTTCTCTCTTAGCAAGTGCTGGAGACTGCAGAGTATAGTCCTATAAATATCAATGGACAGATTTTTAAGCAAGATGCAAGTTTAAAAAAAATCTAGATGTGGAAAGCAACTTACTTTGCAACGTCTGCCTCAGCACTGGGAACACTTGCAATCACGTCTAGGTTTACATGTCGCCCAAGCATGGCTCCCAGCTCCTGGGCCAAATCTGTAGCCTTCCCTTCACTGAGAGCAGAAAAGATGCTTATCTTTGTCTTTGCTTTGATTGGTCGTTGTTCTCTGAGCTCCTCAGGGAGATTCCTCTTTACGAACCTTTAGGTAAAATCAATATGTTAGTGTTTTATAAATGTTTTGCTCTAAATTAAAAGTATAGCAAATAGCTAGAAGGTTTATATAGAGCATATACAAACCCTAATCAGGCTTCTTAACAGATTGATAGACATGTTTTCTGCCATTATTCTTCTCTTCAGTTCATCTTGGGTTAGACGAGTGTACTTTCTTTTGGTGCCTGGCACTGACAGCCTTCCCAGAACTTTATAGTTTCCTCCTTGAGTTGTTTTGTCCTCTTTTTCTTCCTCAGTTATCTTTTCTTCCTCTATACCTTCTATTTTTCTTTTCTTGGCTATGTTTTTCTCTTGCTCACTCTCAGCAACCGTTTGCTCCTCTTCACTTTCGTTTCTTCTGCTTTGTTTCCCTCAGCTTCTCTTCCCTGGGCTTCATAAGCAAAACTCATAGTCAATCACCAGTATTACAAGATTATTGTAGCACAGGTTAACCCTCTGGGGACCAAGGGGTTTTGGGGGCCCTTGGGATGTTTTGACATGCACTGACATTTGTGCTTTTTTCAGTTATTTATAAACATGTTAATGGCAAAGGTGTAAATTCACTCTATATAGCAAAAACAGGGCTCCCATAATATGTGAGCAACATGTATGTACATGTTTGTATTTTTGAGAGAATATTATTTATGCATGGTTATTAAAAAAACTAAAAACTAAAAGTTTCTGAAATAAGGCCACAAAACACATATTGATTATTTCTTCACAAGACTTTTGAATATTGTATCACATAGTCTAGAATATTTGCTTCAAAACTATGTGACAAACATCCTGACTACTCATTTAGATAAGACAATAAAGTCTTTTAAAATGTGTATGACGTGTTTAGTGTGAGAAAGCTTTATGCGAGGAGGCGTGATCTCTCATTAATATGTATGGCATTTCACACCTGAGAAAGACAAAGACCCTCCCATAATGACCCTATTAGGTGTGCTATCAGGCCCTATCATTAGGAGCCTTGCACAAAGAATGAAAAGATTAAAAAAAAGAATGGCTTTTAGATTGTTTGGATTTACTGAACACACTGATCTAAAGACAGAGGCTTGAACAGTCACACAACATTGTCCCAATCCTGAAACATAGTACATACCTGTCATTTCCAAGGTGTTTGATTTTTCATTTTACCATGTTCATGTACTGTGAATGTTGAAGTCAGCAGGACTCATCAGTGGCATCTCGTCCCTGTAAAAAAAAAAAAAAAAAACACCTGTGAACATGCTGATATCAAGAGAAACTATATGGCTGCACTTGTAGATTTTTCTGGTTAAAATTGCGATTTAACACTGCTTAGAATAAGTGAACACACCCATGCTAAAGTTTACTAAAAAGAGGAATAAAAAATCTTAATGCCTTAATTAAAAAAAAATTAGGAAAACTCCAACCTTTAGGGACATGAATAATGTCCCTGAATTCTTGGTTTCACTTTATTTGGATGGTCCCTTTAACACATTCTGTTGACTATAAGTAACATTGCACCTACATATCTACTTTAGCAGAGTATTAGTAGACTGATAGGGTTAGGGTTAGAATAAGTTGACATGTAGTTGCATAGTTACTTATAGTCAGTAGACTGTCTGTTGGAGGACCATCACAATAAAGAGTTATCAGATATTAAGCAGGCAGTCTACTAATACTCTAATGAGAGTTAGTTGACATGTAGTTGCAAAGTTACTTATAGTCACCAGAATGTTCAAAAGGGACCATCAAAATAAAATGTTACCGAATTCTTTGTGAATGAATAATGTATCGCAAATAATTAAATGTTGTTCTTTAAAATACAGGGTGCATACGTCTGGACACTTCTATCACACACCCTTCACTATATAGACATGGTTTTATTTCAGTTAGTTAATAATAATAACAATAGCCTAGCATGCGGCCTATAAATCGTTAAAAAAGAACACTTCAGTACACTAGAAAAAAATATATGGAAACGTTTACTTCAAATGTTTCCATTCGTTACAAACACAGTATTTAACAGAAAACATGTTTCTAAACATTATAATATTCACCATATTAGAGTAAACACTGATACTAGCCTAACATAAAGCTGTTTTATTAAACATAAAAACATCCTCGTGTCGTACATGACATTTCCTGCCTGTCTAGGCTATAGTTCACATTTCAACATGTTTCTGTCGATTTCATAAATTTTAGTCTAGCAACAGTTCAACTGGAATGTCAAGTGTATGCAACAATAACACTTAACATAACTAATATAATTCATAATACATTTCTTACCTTACATCTTTCTTGTCTTCAAATCGCGTTCTTCTTCTTCTGATGTAACTACATCCAATGTAAGCTCACTGTGTGTCTTCCGAACCCGACGAAAAGCAGAGGAGAGGAGAAGTTTGGTGTTTTGTTTTTGAGGTAATGAGCATGTTCTTCTTCTTTTTATGTAACCAAATCCAATGTAAGCTCACTGCGTGTCTTCCGAACTCGACGAAAAGCAGAGGACTGATGATGTTTGGTGCTTTGTTTTTGAGGTAATGAGCGCGTTCTTCTTCTTCTGATCTAACTAAATCCAATGTAAGCTCACTCCGTGTCTTCTAAACTCAACGAAAAGCAGAGGACTGATGATGTTTGGTGCTATGTTTTTGAGGTAGTGAGTGCGTTCTTCTTCTTCTGATCTAACTAAATCCAATGTAAACTCACTGCGTGTCTTCTAAACTCGACGAAAAGCAGAGGACTGATGATGTTTGGTGCTTTGTTTTAGAGGTAATGAGGGCGTTCGCGTTTCTTCGTGGAGATTTGCATATCAGTATCTTTTTCGGGCGTGGGCAAATTAAAAGTAATGAGCAAGCCTTTGAGAAAGTGGAAATATTGTTAATTTTATACAAATTTCTTAAACAGAGAAAATTTGTTTTCGTTTTGAATTAGATCATTTAAAAGTACAAACTTAAATGATTATAAAGATATAAATGTCAGGCCTGGGTGAATAGTATTTGATGAGTTTTGTTTGTTTAGAGACGTGCTCAAGAAAAAAAGTTCAACAAGACGGAGAGGCAGAACACACACCCTATTTATTTTCTTTATTTTACAAAAGCACAAAGTTTCGTTTCGATTGTAAGTGGACACATAAAAAATAGACATTTAACAGTTTATTTTCTCATTTGTCTTAAGTCTGTATGACCAGAAATGATGCCGTAGTTTAAGTCTATTTTACTGCTATGTGAAAAAAATCTGCCAAAAAGCGTCGGCGCGTTTGCCGACCCCAGAGGGTTAATGTATTGAATGTTTTTGGGTTTGGGGAAGGTTTTTTAAAATGGGTGAAATTGTTGTATGCAGGGGCTTCTTGTATTGTCAAGGTGGGAGGTGGACTGAGCCGTCCAATTTCGGTAACAAGGGGCATAAGACTGGGGTGCCCTTTATCAGGAGGGCGTAGAGGAAAAAGTGTGCACACGATTGTCTAGGTGGAAATGGTTGCTACCCCAGTTGTCCTACAGGGGAAGAGTTTTGGTGGCCAATAATTTGGTGGCATCCACTCTGTGGCATAAATTTCAATGTACTGCAACCACCAGCAGGTTTAGTTCCAGCGATTCAGAGGCACTTAGTGAACTTCTTCTGGTCCGGATACCATTGGGTCCGATCTGCTGCACTGTATCTTCCTATGCAAGAAGGGGCACTGGGTCTGGTGGACCTCAAGGCAAGACTAATGACTTTTCGTTTACAAACCGTTCAAAGACTGCTATACAACAGCAATTTTTCTTGGATGGACACTGCAATAGCCCTTTTGCGGAGGGTAGGCGGAATGGGACTCGATAAACATTTATATCTTATGGATTTACAAGAGTCTGAGTTGGTAGACCTTACCCAGTATTATAAATCTATGCTTGAAGCTTGGAAAGTATTTACTGTGTCAAGATCACCTAATGTGTCAGCTGGGCCTTGGCTGTTGGAGGAACCTTTGTTTTTTAACCCTCTCCTTTCTTCAAGACTTCTGTCATCCGCATGCTTTCGTTCACGGTTGCTGGCTGCTGGATATATGAAGTTGGGCCATGTATTGAGTAACCGTGTGGAAGCTATAAGCCAAAGGACTAAAGTGAAATCTGCAAGAGTAATACAGCAGTTCATTGCAGAAGTACGTGGGGCACTAGGAGAGGAGTACAGAGAATTTCTGGACGACACAACGGTGATTCATGAGTGGACAGAAGGGCATGATTATGTATTTCCCTCACTCATAGTAAGGGCTGCTGTGGAGAATTGGGAAGAGGATGATCACTGTTTGTTGACTTTTAAAACCCCCGTTTTGGATTATTTCGAGTCAACTGGGAAGAAGGCCTTGTACTTGACTGTTTAAAACTGTCAAATGCCAATTTATTGACTGGTGTTTTTCTACAAAATGGATGGACTTTCTTGGACTTGACTCTTCCCCTAAAGGCTGCTGGCATGCTCTGTACAAATGTCCAATTAATAAGCGGACAGGTGATCTCCAGTGGAAAATTGTACATGGAGCAATAGTTACGAACAGACATGTGGTGCATCTTAATCCTAGTGTTGGGGTGGGTTGTCCTTTTGTTCAGAGGTAGAATCAGTGTTCCATTTATTTGTGCAGTGCTTGCGTTTAGGGGATCTTTTGACCCTTTGAAGGACTTTTCCTTCAAATTTTTTGTTTATGGTATTCCGTTCAAAGGAAAAGGACTTTGGTTTTAATAAGTTTTTTTATCAGGCACTGCAAAATTAGTAATTTGGAAAACAAGAAAAAACAAACTTCTAGGGCAGGATACAATAAGTGTGGTTTCTATGTTTTTGGGGCTTGTGGCAGCTAGACTAAAAGTAGAGTTTGCGTACTACAAGTTAGTGGACTGTTTACCAAAGTTTGTAGAAATCTGGTGTGTTAATGAGGTATTGTGTACTTTATGTGAGAGAAATGAATTGTGTGTTGACTTATCCATGGGTACAAAAAAACAACATTTTTTGTTGGATGAAGTGTGAATAATCCAAGACTAAATTTTTATAATAAAGGTGTATTTAAAATTCTCTCTCTCTAATATGTAAACAGAAGGTTACTGCCTGGGGGTGGGGGGGGGGGGGGGTGGGGTGGGGGGGGGGGGGAATAAATGTGTTGGCACTGACCCACCCCTTATTAAGGACTGGATAATCCTGATTAAAGAAACTATACTTGTGGAGAAGATCGGATGTATGTTAAAAGGTAAATCTGAATCATTTCAGAAGTTGTGGAAAATTCCTTTGAACTGTACTGGCATTGAATATAAGTCTATCATGTATCCTTAAATACTCACATGAGGATATTGTAACTCTGTATTTGATCATGCTGCCCCCCCTTTTTTCCCTTTCTTTTCTCTTAAAAAAAGGTTAATGCCAATGGCTCCATGTATGTTGTTTACTCTGAAAAAAAAAAACCTAATAAAAAAAAAAAATAATAAAAAAATAAAATTCTCTCTCTCTCTCTCTCTCTCTCTCTCTCTCTCTCTCTCTCTCTCTCTCTTTCTAGAACACAATTACAAAACAAACATGACAACGTATCAGTACGTCAAACTCCTCACCAGAAAGATTTAACATTAATACAAGCAGATATCATGGCCACACCTAGAACCGGATGGGCAAAAGCCTTGAAAACAGCGATAAAATGGGGGAATCGTATCCTTAAAACCCTGCAGGCACAAACCATCCAACTAGCCACAGAGAAAGTCACAGCATTTATAAACCACGCCACCTATCAACCAAACACCCTCGATCACACTAGAACCAACCAGGAAGGAGGAAAGGCGAGAACCAATGGGAAAAGACAAAACGGTCATAAACCTGTCCAAAATGTACACCCTATCTCCGGCAGAAAAATCGCTTCTCAATAAAGGTCTATCCTTCATCCCCTACCATCTTACAAAAGCCCAAGATAGGAACTTAACATGCACAGAATTAAGCAAGTTCCACCAAAACATAGAAAGAGCGATCTTTTTTGGAGAAGAGAGCGACCAAAAACAAAAAGTTCCCTTCAGTGACCGATCCAATTGGAGACCCCCACCGCAAAAACTCCCAAATAAAATATGGGATTTCTTTGAGGAAAATGAAAAACAACTAAAACACCTTACCTCCCATCCTCAGTTACCCAAACCTAACCTATCCCCTGCGGAAATACAAGCCTTAGAAAGGTTAACCAACAGAAAACACATAGTCTTAGAACCAGCGGACAAGGGCAATGCAATAGTAATAATGGACAGAACGGAATATATCCTAGAGGGTCAACGACAATTACAAGCGCCGAATTTCTGCGTGGAAATCCCATAACCCATCTTTTCGGAAACCGCCCCACTAATCAAACAAATAATCGAAAGAATAGGAAAAGAAGGTTTCCTGGAACCCAAAGACTTATTGGGTGAACACAATCTGAGAACAAGAAGGTTTTATCTATTACCCAAAATTCACAAACCCATAGAAAACTGGCCAACTCCATACATGCCCCCGGGACGTCCAATCGTTTTGGACTGTGTTAGCGAATCCTACAGGATCACGGAATTCATTGAATACCATCTAAATCCTCTCTCAGTCCAACACAATAGTTACATCAGGGACACGTACGATTTCATCCACAAAATCAAAGAAATACAAATTCCATCCGAGGCGACTCTCTTCACTATGGATATTGTTAGTTTGTACACAAACATAGAGACTCCACTAGGACTACAAGCAGTGGGGGAAATTTAAAAAAAAACACCCAGATATCACAAGACCAGAGGCGGCGATTCTTCAATTATTGGAAATCAGCCTAACGCATAATAACTTTGAATTTGCGGGAAAATACTACCTACAAACGAATGGTACAGCGATGGGTTAAAAATTCGCCCCTTCATACACCAACATATACATGGCACACTGGGAAGAAACAGTCTTCCACAAATGCAACAATCTACCATTCAAGTACTATAGATATTTGGACGACGTTTGGGGAATATGGGAACACAACGAGATTCCAAGAATTCCTACAAAACCTAAACAACCACCACGAATGAATTCAAGTCAAAGCCACGACCCACTCCATGGAGGTTAATTTTTTGGACACCACTATTTTCAAAGGAGCAGAGTTCAACTCCACACTAAAACTAGATTCAAAAGTATTTTTTAAGGACACGGACACACATGCCTTGCTCCACCATAACAGCTTCCACCCGAAACACACCTTTAAGGGGATAGTCAGGGCACAATTGTGTAGCTTTTCTATCTGTATGAGAAAAAAAGACCAGAGGGTTGTTTCATAAAAGAAGCTTAGAAAAGCGGGGATTAAGCTCCAAAACCCGACTTGAATTAACCTAACAAATCAGTTGGGCTTAAGGCGGTTTTGCTGAAAAGTCTAAGTGAGATCTGCAAATTGTGTTTTACCATGTGAAATTGTTTACGGTATTGACAACAGACTCCACAATTAGCTAAATGTGTTCAGGCAACTGAGAACTTTGTTCAGCCAATGGATTTTAGTGTTTTAGCAATTGAGAAAAACTGTAATATTACTTGAATAACTATTAGGAATTATGTGTCATTGTAAGAGTTTGATATATGTGAATGTTATATTTTTATTTATTTATTGTTTTATTTATATGTATGTGTTGGTGGGTATTATCACAAAAGAAAAAAAAGTAGAAGGAAAAATAAGGAATATTTATTGGGGGAAAATATGATGTCTTTAAAGGAACTGTCAATTTGTATAATTGTGTTAAATGTGTTTGAATTGAAAGACATACAGTTTTTTTCCAATTGCTAACACACTAAAATGACATGGACAGCACAATTATTTAAACTGACACACAGAAAGCAAAACCTCTTCTCAAGCCTCCAAAACTCTAAACACATTTTCTGCTTTACACACATTTTGCAATTCAAAATGGCACTTTTTAAATGCACTGAACACGGTTCTCTGCATAAGACACAACAATCTGACATAAAGTCACATGTTTGCCATTTCAAAACACTGCCATTTAAAATGACACTACATGAGCTAATTGGTTAATACATGTGCCAGCTGGCCAAACACTTCAATGGTTAATGGTTAACACTTCAATCAGAATGTAAGCACTATGAAAAGACCACAGGTGAGCACCTTTTTTTTTTTACAACAACAATGGAAGACGAGGAAGAGGAGGAGGTAGAGAAAGATGAGGAAGAGGAAGAGAAAGGAGGTAGAGAAAGAGGAAAAGTAAGAAGAGGAAGAGTAGGAGGAGGAGGAAGAGAAAGAGGAAAAGTAAGAAGAGGAAGAGTAGGAGGAAGAGAAAGAGGAAAAGTAAGAAGAGGAAGAGTAGGAGCCCCTAGAAGAGTTATTTTCAGCATGGCGGTGGAAGGTATACGACCGGCAGCCCTCTGTGCGCATGCCTCTTGTGCAGGCTATGGAAGGGGCATGAGGAGATTGATGTGTGTGTGATTCAGGGATGGATAAGACACTCAAGGCGCTTCTTCCCTCGATGTCTGGCAAGGGAAGATATTGCCTGTGATGTGGCCTGACCCAGCTGTGCGGCAAGATGCTGCCTAATTATTTTTCTTGCCTCTTTTTTTATATATTTATTATTTCTGCAATTTTGTTTTTCAGTTTTTCAGTAACTGTTTTTTGTGAGCATATTTTTGTTCAGGCCAATGTAAATATATCTGCTATGCATATGTTGCACTGACTTGTTTGGTGAAAAATAAAAAAATAAATGTTTCAACAGCATGTGTGTGTATCTGCAAATATTTCTGTCATGTGAACAATCTGAAGAATTTTCTACAATTTGAACTATTTTAGTATTATAGCAAAGCATACTAAAGATGAGAGTGCTCATCATTATGCCCAACAGTGTGTAGTTGGTTAGACAAAAATCTGGTAATATACCGTAAATGAAGTGAGTACCATTTCGTGCAAAAGTTTGATTTTGATAATGCTATATGTAGTTTTGGTTGCAGTGCTTCATTTTGCAGGAGATATGAGGTATTTTGCAGTTTGGGTGTGTGGTTTTGTGAATTGTGTTAAGTATTTTGATAAAACCAGACTAGTTTGCAAAATTGTGTGTTAGCAATTGTAAAAAACTGTAATAAAGTACATAATATATATATATATATATATATATATATATATATATATATATATATATATATATATATATATATATATATGCTAAAATATTTGTTAGTTGGACATTATTTGTCCCTTATTTAGAATTTTAAACCTACAAGTGTATTTGGGGTAAATCAAATGTAGGCTAATATACTGTCAATTACTAAGCTCAGATTAATCTTACCAGTTAAAATTTATACTGTGCTTTTGTAATTATTTATTTTTTGATTTTGTGATTTTAACTTCTGCTTTAAAAAGATGTTTGTTTGTTTTTTAGATTGTGTTCTAATGTTCTTCTAATAATCATAAACATGTACTAAAACAAAAACCAGACAAACTGCCAAATAAAACCAGAGAGAAATGTATTCATAAATCTTTAAAACAATCTAATTAAATCTTGGGCACAAAACATTCAGCCAGTAAAAAAAACAAAACCTGTAGTATGTATATTGTATTTATCTATCTATATATCTATATCTATATCTATAAATACAGTACACACACACACTATATAATATATATATATATATATAAATATATATATATATATATATATATATATATATATATATATATATATCAGTGTAGAGAAAGAATTCTCTGATAACCGAGGCACGACTTCATTAAAATGTCTTTATTACAAAAATGACATGTCCTAAACGGACAACTTTAAAACGCCTTATATATGTGTCTATATTGTAGCCTTATTTAAGTTGATTTTCTGTATACTGTGTATTTATTTTTGGACTAATAGTGGTTAATAAAGTCCAATAATGGTATTAGAGAGTGTCAGTGGTAATATCATTGTGTTCTTGTCGGTCAGTGTTGAGGATCTGTGTAACAACTGAGGCTTAGCCGAATCTACCAAAAATAAGCCTGACTAACCAAAATAAGCCTGGCTTCTAATCTTGTTTTATGGAACAACCCTCAGGAAGAAGCCCAACTAATTCTTTTCAAAGACCTTCGAAACAGGGGATATACCAAATCCAAACTTAAAAGAATATACAAAAACCATCTACAAAAACAAACCAACCCAAGGGTACAATCATCCCCAGAAAAACGAATGCGGGTCCCGGCGATTTTCACCTATACACCTACCACGGCAAAACTTAACAAAAAAATAAAAGACAATTTCACAAAAGTCTTCCGTGACACACAAAACATTATCATCCTGTCGGCCTATAAAAGAAATCCCAACCTCAGAGACATCCTAATCAAAAGTCGCCTCCCCACAATGAAACCCGCATGCAGCACCCATAGACCAAAATTGGTAAAACAAAAAGGATACGAAATACCCAACATACCTCTCAACCACACCAACTGTGTCTATGTAATCACCTGCAATAAATGCAAGATTCAATACGTAGGACAAACCAAAAACTCTATCCGAAGTAGACTACATCAACACCGATACAATGTTCGCACCTCCCCAACAAACTCAAGAAACGGAATTTTAATCAAACATTTCCAGAGACATGGGGTCCACAACATGTGTATCCAAGGCATAGAACACAATCCAGATTGAACAGAACAACAAAGGTGAAAAGCAGAGTGGCAATGGATTATAAAGCTTGCTACGAAATTCCCTCAGGGACTCAATGAAAGATCCGAAACCAAAAGATTCAAAAACGCAAACAATGCTCCCTGAGCCAATTCAACTTTAGAAACCTCCAAAAAAACATTACCATCACACGACTATCACTTTAAAACTTAAATCAAACACCGTACTCGAATTTTAATATTATCCTATACACTCGTGTACATGGTTATATATACCTATATACTCTTTTACTAATCCCTATCCCCCTCCGTATTTCAGCAAACATGTCTGCAGACGAACAATTCAAACTCCTAGTTAGAAAATACTACAACTACCTTCAGGCTTTCTATCACGCCAAGACGTTGGAGGAAAAATTGCAACAAAATATTGTGCCACGTTGGCTCAACAAGACGGCGGACCACTTAACTCTAGCCAGTCCTCGCCAACCACAATCCTAACACGGAACTCTGGATCTACGCGAATGCCAGGAACTGGCTGCATACCGGTCTAGAAATCTTAAAGGAACACTATCAGGAGACCCTTGACAGCACCCAAAATTCCATTTTCGAAACATCCACGGCCAGATGGCAAGAAGCCTGGCAAATTGCCACCAAATGGGGCAGGAAAAACCTCAAAACCTTAAAGGAAACCAATATCCAATTGGCCACTAGAATAATGGAGACATTCATGGACGAACAAAACAACCCAACCCAACCCACAGCCAGAGCCCAATTCGCCACAGCATTAACCCTCTGGGGTCTGAGCTGTTTTCGGGCTCTTTCTGTGTTTTGGTATGCCCTGACATTTGTGCTTATTTCAGCTACTTAAAACATACCATTTGCCAACATATAAATTTGCTGTATTCAGCACAAACTCTGCTACAATAATATGTGAGCAAAATGGATGTACATGTTTGCATTTTATAGAAAAAAAATAATATGCGTGGTTAGTACGTTTTGGGAAAAAAAATGTCACCGCAATAAGGCCATTTAACACATACTGAATAGTTGTAAACAATACTTTTGAGTTACTATTCTTGTAGGCTAGAACTTTTACTTCAAAATGAAGTGAAAATCATTCTGACCACTCTTTCAGAAAGATCAATATAACGATTTGAATTTTTTATTCTGATTTCTTTTGATTCTTTTAATTTATTTTATGTAATGCACTTTGAATTACCATTGTGTATGAAATGTGCTATAAATAAACGTGCCTTGCCTTGCCTAACAAAATACATAATCTGGTAAATGTGCTGTCCTAACATTTCTGGAAATTGCCACAACATGAACAAAATCAGTTATTTTGATAAATATGATATTCCGAGTGTTTCAAAGTAAGCATTGTTGAGAAATATTCATGAAAATGAGGAAAAGAAAATGCCACAATATCTCTATATTCTCTTATTTATTTATGTAGGATAAATAGATACAGATCAAGGATCAGTAAAAAGCTACACTTAAAAGGGTATTATATAACATTATTAGGTTTACTACTTTATCAAAACACTTGATATTCATGGCTCCTCTCAGTGCTAAAACTCTTTATACAAAGTTACATTTATAGACAGCTCAGACTTTTATACATTAATAAACATTGCAAATTTCAAACACACAGTAGTGCTCATTAATATTGCTTAATCATGTTACTGACTGATTTTCATCTTAAATCATACGCTGAAGGTTCAGAATTATTGGAATCACATTCTGTAAAGCTCCTGTTATCTTAAGGGAAACAGTAGGAAACCACTGAAAGTGTTGGGGTTACCCAGGCTATCATGTATCCTCCTGCCAGACGCAAGTCTCACATAGACAACATCTCCAACCTCCAGGATCAACACAACTCCATTCGAGGAGGCTAAGATTCCCATAGCCTGATCATTATGTGCTACAACCACACGCTGTCCATTCTTAAAAATGTCTGCAGTTGCTGAAATTCCACCAAAACCATATATAGAGATTCTGAACATGTATGCTCCTTTCAGTGGGGCTGTGAAAATACCTAAATCAAATAACAAGAGATACAGAATCAGATGTTTCCTGTATGATCACTTAATCAGCAAACACACTGTGTAATAGTTTTTAAAAGATGGCAGATCATTTAATTCTCTTATACACATTACACAACTGCAGAGAGGTCTGAATGGAGCAGAAGGGTTTTCATTACTATAAACTGAGTTTTATGACTCATTTAATTGATCATTACCTGTGATTGGGTTGTAGGCGTTCCCTATGTTTGTGAAGACATTCCTGTAGGTTAGTGTGAAGTCAGTGGTAAAAGGACCAATATGTTCATTGCCAGATTGCATCAGTGCAGCTGAAAAAGCTATTTCTCTGTCTGTTATTGAAAAACATAAGCAATATTGCGATATATTACTCTATTACACTAATAATGTATACACTGAATTTAACATCATTCAAGCACAGTTTCACCTCTATTTTCCTTTTTCAACTCCAATTGACCCAGAGTAAGATTTGAAATTTCTGTAAAGGAATAATGATTCTGATAAATGACATTTACACTGCTTATTGTAATAGATCACACAATTTTCACAGTATACACTCAACTTTACACTTTGCAATGTATTTCATTGGTGTTTTACTTGGAGGATCATTGATAAAAGATTTTTCTTGTTCAGTTCTTCCAGAATAACATCATTTTTCTTGTTCATCTCTTCTCTTAGTTGTGTCTCTAAAGCTGTAACTGTGGAGGTCAGTTCTCTGATGTTTGTTTTCTGCTCTGTCACTGTGGCGGTCAGTTCTCTGATGTTTGTTTTCTGCTCTGTAACTGTGGCGGTCAGTTCTCTGATGTTGGTTTTCTGCTCTGTAACTGTGGCGGTCAGTTCTCTGATGTTGGTTTTCTGCTCTGTAACTGTGGCGGTCAGTTCTCTCAGCGCTGCATGGATGTCAGTGAAGAACAGATGGTAGTTTTGTTGACTGTCAGTTGAAGCTTCATATCTCAAAGTGTCTGTTTGAGGTGTATTCTGTCCTCCGTCCTCAGATCTGAGCTGTTGACTGATCTCCTTCTCATTGAGTCCGCCATCTACCTGATGCTGTACCACAAACACAAAGATTTCCAACAGCAGCAGTAAACATACTAAACCCTTCATTCTTCACTGATGTTTTTTTCCAGCTCTTGCTCTTCATCCTCACCGCCTCTCATGATCCTTTTATAGTGTCCTGATTTACTGTCTTTTGTACTTTATCTATATTACTTCAGATAAATAAGTAGTTCAAGTTAATTGTTAATTACAATCAAAGGGATATTCCGAGTTCAGAAGATATTTATCTCTGAGTCACAGTTATTTTCTATTTCACAAATGTTGTGACTAAAGTTCGAAATCAGCGGTCGGTGTCCTTATGGGACGTGGAGGGATAATCACAGAAGCACCTCTGGTCATTTGAGTCAGTTGTCCTGAATGGTTAAAATCTCAAACTTAATAGTATTTATTAGCACCTAACCTAATAAAACAGGCTCTGTGAGGAATGATCACCTCAAAATGTACATCCATATGCAAGTTTGAGTGACTTTATTTCAATTAAATACATTAGCTATTGTCACATGCCAGTGATTATCACACTGCGCTTCAAGTGATCCGAGATCGAATCTCAATGTAGCCAACATTCTGTTGGCCGACTTCATTTATGTTTTACCTTTCTTGATGTTTAAAGGGTAACTAAACCCAAAACCAACTTTTTGTAGTTAATGATCTGTAAGAATGGGGCTTTATTAGTACTGTTCATTGATTCGAGTAACTTTTTTGACATTTGTGTATAAAGTGTTTTAATTCTACAATATATGGTGTAAAAACGTCTGAGTGCTGCCCTCTTCAGGTTGAACGGTGGCTACTGCAGTTGAATTTTCCTATTGGCTGTTTGCGGTAATTCGTGACGTAAGCGGTGAGAGCTGACGTAAGCAAGTTCTAGCTCACCAGGCCCTTGGTACGAGCTACCACGCCCTTGGCAGTATAAAAACCATATTGTTTCGTCAAAACCACTGTAACGAGTCAGGAGTTGGAATTGCGAGTATTGAAAACAATCAGGATAGAGTATTTTAGCATCTATTTAGCATAGCATTTATATAGTTATTTAGATTATTTCATGTAGCCTAGGTACTTAATTAGCATATTTGTTAGTTTATTATTGTTAGAAGCATAGTTAGTTAGTTGCATTGCACTGCTGGACTGTAAAAAACTTGGAAATTAGGCGCCAGTGGTTGCATGTCCTTGGGATGGATGTCCGCGAGTTCCCACCTAGAGCTGGAGGAGTGTGCAAATAGCATTTATATAGTTATTTAGATTATTTCGTGTAGCCTAGGTAGTTAATTATCGCATATCGCTCGAGTGTGCAACCTGCATTTTACGCTGGATTGCTTCTCCAACGCAATGGAGGTGGAAATGGGCTTCTCCACACAGCTCGCGCTGCCAAACGCTGCTCTTCCTGCATGTAATGTTACTCCACCAGCGCAGCGGCGTCATGATGTGAGTGAGCATATATTTTTAATCACAATTTATGTTCATTCCTATTAGGCTAAAGTTAACCCTCTGGTGTCGACAAACGCGCCGGCGCGATTTGCTGGATATTTTTTTCACATAGCAGCAAAATATACTGAACATAATAGTAATAATAATCTGGGAAAAATATTACCTCAAAATGACTGAATACAAGAATAATCGGATGCCGATTGCGATGCGGGAGTTAAGGCCGCAGTTTGAGCGGCTCGAATTGATATGGGTCTCGCCCTGTGTCCACAGACAATTCAACATCCTCCACTTCCGGTGAAGGTGGGGGAGAAAAGTCTTCAAATGACTGCTCTGTTGCAAAGCTACTTGCGTCACTCCAGTCACTCCATTTTAGCGAGTCTGACAGCCCCTCCGCTCAGCCCCGCCCTCGGTTCATCCCCTCTATCTCCGCTGGGCTCTGCCCACTTTTCCAGCATTTTTCAAATATTGCCAGTGGGTGGAGTCAGGCTATGTCCAGGGGTTTAGTTACCCTTTAAATAGGTAACTGTTTATTAGTGAGTTCATTAAAGGTGCTAAATGTAACTTTTCTACTAAAATGAATCCTTTTTTTATTGCCTGTGTGTGAAGGGGTTGTAATCACACATTACAATGATCCACTTGTCGAGTTTTGCTATTACCTCTGAAGGCCAGTATTCCTATTTCTATGTGAAGTCTCCGGGTCGGATTTAACGCGAAATCCAACGGATGTGACGTGCATGCGCGCTCCCGAGCCTCTCTCCTTATATACAGTCTATTGTAGACGGTCAGGGAGTTACGTCCGGTTAAAGGCGCACGTTTTTTCGGCTTATATCTCGGTCAATCTTTGATCAATATTCCCAAGACTCGAATCGTTCGCAGTGCTGGACGGGGCCTTTCGAACGAGCCCACCCCCGAGGTCCAACTCACCCGGCTCCCCGAGTTATAGCCGTTTGAAATCGGGGGTCCCAGCGAACGGCGATCCGGTAGGGGGCATCCCCGAGACCCGCCACTCTAGCGTTTGGGCAAGGGTCCCCCTGGGACCTCCTCCCCCGAATTTGAGCTCTCTGGGTCTTTGCGTTCCAGAGATACGAGCGATTTCTTCTGAGATCGTGACGTCACCGGCGTCCGCAATTTTGCAGCGCACCCGATGGTTTTCTGCTAATATCTCCGCGAAAACACCACCAAAAACTATGGAACTTATATGGTTCTTTTCAGCTCGACTAGATGGTCCCAACGAGCTCGGTGCTCGCCGAATCTGTCTAGTATTCGCCGAGATATTTGCGTAATAGACGGTATTGTCTATGAGTTCCAGCACGAGCGCTCTTATAAAAATTGGTTGCAATCGGAAACATCACCACTAGAGGTCGCTAATAGTTACATAGAGCACCTTTAACTGTTTATTTATTTAATGTCAAGCATTTTGTTTAATTATCAATGCCACATTAACGTAAATTTGCTACATTCCATGTAGAGCCGCTGCACGACAAAACTGATGAGGGAAATAAAAACTGACTGAAAAAAAGAAAGCTGATTGCGTCAGAAAATGAAAATAATGATGCTCGTCTTTAATCTGCTAAATAATTTTTTTGTGAATCATTCACGAAATTGAGTTGACTGACAGTGATACCTGGCCATAGCAACGGAAGACATTTTTCAAAACAGATCCATTGAACAAATCAGAAAAGATGATTTTGTTGACTTGACAGACTAACTAAATAGTATTACTTTCTATATAAAAACAAATGAAAATGTAAAAGAACACTAAAATTAATTCAGTTTGAAACCCATCGCAAATTTTTAAGGTTTAAATAAAGTGTTGGGAGAGTTTATTTGTTTAAAACAGGGTTGCATTGAGTTTAGAGTTTATTTCCTTTGCGATGCAAAATAAGAAACACAATCTTATTCTTGCAACATTTTAAATTTGTATTGCCAAAGAAATTTCAGCCAAATTAAACAATTAAAACAGTACAAAACGAAAATAGTCCAAAGTTTCTTTGCCTCTCTCTCGCGCTTGATCTCTTTTTAGCAAGTTTATTTTGTCTCCCTCCCTCCCTCCAAAAAAAAAAAAAAAAAAACTAACAAATTATTTAGCCTTTGTTGCTTCAAAGACAAAGCATGCCTTGTTCAATTCACTTTACAATAAAACGAGGTTGATCGCGAATTAAAGAGCTCTGTAAAAGAGCTTCCTTTCCTCATTGGGAAGCGCTCACATCATAGCTAAACATGTTTCAGTAGATACTAGATCCTCTGTACCTCTCAATTTCAGATGGATTACATAATCAGATAACATTTATTAAATATTTAGACATTTAAAGGCTTTAGACATAGCCGATTTCTTATCGTGACTGAGCTGAGGCAAGTGGCTTTCGGTTCATTTTTGTGACGCGCAGTTCCCGGAGACAGAGACGAGATGACAGCTAAAATGTTGTTGTTAGCCTAATATGAATACAAGTTTACAGTTTTGAACGATGTAGGCAAAAAATACGGAGTAGCCTATTAAGTTATAAGAAAAATAAATCCAAATGAACGCGCCACCGCGTTTGTCAAACTCGAATTCAACATGCCAGAATAAAACCCAACTTTAGAACAATGTAGTATAGCGCCACTCGGCGTGGTGTGCCAAAACACTTAATTATAAACTTCAATATTTCATTCAAAATGATCTCAAAACGTTTTGTGACATTTTGAAAAGCCGTGCATGCGTTAAGGCCACTGGAACTAATGAACAACTGAAACGCTGGTTTTGATTTTATTGTTTGTCGTTTAAACGTGCCTGTTGCATATCTCTACTTTATATATTGTATATGGTCTATTGGTGAAGTAGCCTATAGGGAATCCAAAATATATATATAGGCTACAGCCTATATATATATATATATATATATATATATATATATATATATATATATATATATATATATATATATATATATATATATATGTATTTTTTTTTTTTTTACAGAACTGCTTTTGAAATTACGATTGGTATTATTATACAGATGTAAAGTCATTCTGTTGGATACTTTTTGTTCCAGTGTAAAATGGAAATGCTTGGCCATTTTATTTTATAAATATAAGCAAAAACTATATGTGACCCGCTCTGGCGAAATGAGTCGAAAAATAATGAAATAATAATAAAAAACTTTTTTGGCTAATTTCATTCAAAAGACATTCAAAAATAATCTCCCGAAGTTTCATAGTCCATATAAATGAGTAAATGTATTTAAATGACTATTAAAGTTTACAAAGTTGTACTAAATTCGCTGGAAATTATTGCTTTTCTCAACTCCTCTCTTCACTTCTGAGCATTTCCCGGGTATCCCCTGAAACGTCACTATCTCTGCTCTCCAAATGTGGTGTTGCACGTTCTATACAACCAATCAAAAAGCTTAGAAAATGTACACAAACGCTGATCATTTGGCAATGGGAAGCCCCGTTTCGACTGACCGGCACGCGATCGGTCCAGCCACCCTCCTGTCAGACTCGCGCTCGGTGTAAACAAGCTAGCAGATCTCATCAGAAAGATTAAATATTAATTTGAGAAATGTCGCTGTCAAAAGAGAGCAAAGTCACCAACGCGTTGAACTCACTGGAGGCTTCTAACCTAAGCTCTGCTGCTGATCAGCAAGAGTGCACATACTCGTGTGCGGTGCGTATGCGGTGCGGGAGCAGCACGCGCTATAGATAGTGCTCATGCTGCGTGCATTTGCTGTGAGCAACTGATCAGCGGCTGTACCACACACACACATTTACTCACTATTTGTATTTCAAATCCAGAAATTATCATCAAGTTTTATTTAAAAAAAAGTTGTCACCAGTGCGATTCTCTTTTTACAGATATGCACTCTAAGACGTATTCATGTTAAAACACACTTTTAACATCGCATTATTAATGCATTAGCCTACTTAGGCCTACACACACACACACACACACACACACACACACACACACACACACACACACACACACACACACACACACACACACACACACACACACACACAAGGAAAAATGTAGCACCTCTGTTCAATCTTTCTGATTTTTGTAAAAGTGCCTTTTAAATTATTTATTCAAATAAAAACTTTAAAATAATTTGAGCTTCAGTCTGGTTTAATAGCATTATATATGTCTTTGGTCAAATTAAGCTGTAAAATAAATAGTTCATCTCTTTAAATGCAATGGATTTGGAAAGATATCACCAAAAAATGGGCAAAAAACTTTAAACGCAATTTTCTCAGGTTTTCAATTGGAAAAAGAGGGCAGACGACCATAATTCAAATGTGTATATTTTTACAACCATTTAAGGTATGACTTTGACTAGGATATCATTTTAAAGTACTATAAAGATGTAATTCCAACATCTTTACCTTCACTGACACCTTAAAATTAACAAATAAAATTAATAAACATTAACATTTATCAAAAACTTTCCAACCCAACATGAACATACAAACATGAAATAAAATAAAGGAAAAGCTATATTTAAAGGGGTCATATAATGGTACATGCACTTTTACAAGTTGATTGTACTGAAATGTGACCTGATCCAGCAAAATGAGTCACAGTGACCCAAATTTCAAAATTGAGATTTTGGTATTAATGGAAAGAGGAGACCATACACTTTAAAATGATATCCTAGTCAAAGTCATACCTTAAATGGTTGTAAAGATATACACATTTGAATTATGGTCGTCTGCCCTCTTTTTCCAATTGAAAACCTGAGAAAATTGCGTTTAAAGTTTTTTGCCCATTTTTTGTTGATATCTTTCCAAATCCATTGCATTTAAAGAGATGAACTATTTATTTTACAGCTTAATTTGACCAAAGACATATATAATGCTATTAAACCAGACTGAAGCTCAAATTATTTTAAAGTTTTTATTTGAATAAATAATTTAAAAGGCACTTTTACAAAAATCAGAAAGATTGAACAGAGGTGCTACATTTTTGCTTGTGTGTGTGTGTGTGTGTGTGTGTGTGTGTGTGTGTGTGTGTGTGTGTGTGTGTGTGTGTGTGTGTGTGTGTGTGTGTGTGTGTGTGTGTGTGTGTGTGTGTGTGTGTGTGTGTGTGTGTGTGTGTGTAGGCCTAAGTAGGCTAATGCATTAATAATGCGATGTTAAAAGTGTGTTTTAACATGAATACGTCTAAGAGTGCATATCTGTAAAAAGAGAATCGCACTGGTGACAACTTTTTTTTTAAATAAAACTTGATGATAATTTGAAATACAAATAGTGAGTAAATGTGTGTGTGTGGTACAGCCGCTGATCAGTTGCTCACAGCAAATGCACGCAGCATGAGCACTATCTATAGCGCGTGCTGCTCCCGCACCGCATACGCACCGCACACGAGTATGTGCACTCTTGCTGATCAGCAGCAGAGCTTAGGTTAGAAGCCTCCAGTGAGTTCAACGCGTTGGTGACTTTGCTCTCTTTTGACAGCGACATTTCTCAAATTAATATTTAATCTTTCTGATGAGATCTGCTAGCTTGTTTACACCGAGCGCGAGTCTGACAGGAGGGTGGCTGGACCGATCGCGTGCCGGTCAGTCGAAACGGGGCTTCCCATTGCCAAATGATCAGCGTTTGTGTACATTTTCTAAGCTTTTTGATTGGTTGTATACAACTTGCAACACCATATTTGGAGAGCAGAGATAGTGACGTTTCAGGGGATACCGGGAAATGCTCAGAAGTGAAGAGAGGAGTTGAGAAAAGCAATAATTTCCAGCGAATTTAGTACAACTTTGTAAACTTTAATAGTCATTTAAATACATATACTCATTTATATGGACTATGAAACTTCGGGAGATTATTTTTGAATGTCTTTTGAATGAAATTAGCCAAAAAAGTTTTTTTTTATTATTTCATTATTTTTCCACATAATCGGCCCATATCTTAAAATAGAACGTTGCGACTTCCGACTCATTTCGCCAGAGCAGGTCACAAATGTGAGTTGGCAGTGCCTGTACACAGCCATCATATAATGATAAAAATCCATCTAGTGGTTTTGTTTTAATCTCCTTATATGTTTTACCCTGCCTCAAATCAAGCCTTTCGAGCCTGTGACGTCACAAGCTCGCACGCCCCTCCCACGATTGTTGATTGACAGCAGCGTTTCAACACAGACCCGCCCTCGCTCGCTCGTGAGATGTCAATCATAGTTCGTCATTGTTGATACACTGGAGCAGAATGGCGGCCGTCTAAGTGATTGTGGTGTTCTGTTCTTGGGTTTAATAAGGAACACAGCAGTCATTTTAATGTTCCTAAATCCGAACCGCTGAAGACGCAGTGGCTGAGTTTTGTTTATGAAGGAAATATTCACGACGAGCAACGTCAATGCGCTCATGTTTGCGCGAATCATTTCTCACCAGACTGCTTTTTAAAAGAGGCGAGGGTCAATAAAATCAGATTTTGCTAAGAAGCTGCTACTGAAAAAGGAATCGGTACCAACTATTCGTGTTCCTGCTGGACCTCCAGAAGAAGTGAGTGTAACGTTTTATTTATTAACCTTTATATTAATCTTTGCAAATCCCTTGCACGCTTCACGATGATTGTGGCTAATGTTTACACTCAGGGTGCATTACGGCATGTATTCTATGTAACGTTACGACGTTCTCAATATAATTCATAATCCCACGTTTATAATGAAAAACGCGTTATAGTTATTGTGTTATTAAAAACTGTGTACGCAGGTGTTACAGTTAACGTAACAGGAATATTAACAGGAATATCAATGCAGTTACAATACTATAGATGTACAAGTTTTCTTAACCTCCTGAGACCCGAGCGTTTCCCTGGTGTGCATTTTATAATTGTTCTTGCTATTTGGGATAAGTAGGACCTTTATAAATATAATAACTAAAATTTGTTTTTGTACAGGAAGTAGTTTTTGCATAAAATGATGTCCTCATGTGAGGACAGTGGGTCTATAATTTACCATATGATGTCCTCATGTGAGGAGACAGTACTAGCAATAAAAAAAAAAAACGTAAATGGTTGTAATTCAAGAATGCTTTGGAATAAAGACACATGGTTGGTCTTGTTTTTAAGAAGACATTTGCCAGATTATTGTAGAATTGAAATAAATTATGAAAGTGAAACAGAAAAAAAGTTAAATAAGTTTGAGTTTATGAAAATATAGAATGTAAAAATATAATTATTTATATTTTATGTAAAATATATATATTATAAAATATATTTTACTCTAAAACTGCTAGAAAATTAAAGCAAAAAATCTAAACAAGTTGTGTTCCAAATTTTAGGTTGATAAAAAATGAGCTTTCAGTAAGATTTTATTTGGGCGTAGTACCAAACTTTTTCACTAGATGAACAGCCAGCTTCCTTACTGACCATATAAGGGCGCCTCCATTTTCATATGTTTTGAGTGATCTGAACCATGTCTTTCCATAATTTCATACAATTTATTAAGTATACATCCTATTCAGAAATAGTATGGGTGTTTTGGCAGTATTTGATTTGATTTGATTTCAACCTCTAATAAACATAAAAAGAGCACATCACAAATGTGCTCTTTTTGGCGCATCACAATCGATAATTCATAATATTTTTCTTTATATTTAGAAATGTTCAGACCTTTTTTTCCTCATAACATTTAATTAGTGTTATCTTTTGAACTCTTGGCATGAAAACAAACTGAGGTTTCTACCAATCTTTCATGATTTTTTTTTTTTTCTGTTTCAAAATAAAGGCCTAATGAATATGAAATATTCATGTTGCAAATTGATAAATTACTGCTCTTATGTAATTTATTTTAAAAAAAACAGCCACCAAATATGAAAACTAAAGATTGTACGCTTTCAAATGATATATAGTTTGTCAATATTACTTTAGGTTTTTACTAAGATATTATTGTTCTAAATATATATTGGCAAATGTCCCAGGTGGGACGGTGACAGTTAAGGGGATAACGTAATATAGTCCCAATGTCCTCAAACGAGTACTTCACATTTACTGATGACCTAGAGTGCTACTATTAATAAAATGTCACATTTTAACCCCCATATGATGATAGAGACAGTATTGTACATAAATACATTTGTTTCATTCATATAATTTGAATAGATTTTTTACCTCCCTCATTATGGAGCCATCCAGCACATGTATTGCACTGAATCCATGCCACATTTTTTAAATGACCGTTTATCGTTCTGTAAAAACGTAGCATGCACACGTTTGTTTGTTTGTTTTTTAATGTGTGATTAAAAATAACTTAATAATAGATCTTTACTTTAAAAAAAAATTGCCTACCGTTATGACTGCGTCACATGGTTCTTTATCAGGTGAAACCTTCGGGGGAAAAAATAATTTCAAATGTATTGCTAGATGTACTCTCACAAATAAAAGAAACACAATCAGTTATTTAGTCTACTCATTGGACAGTTCCGTCATGTTCAATGTTCTTTGTGGTTTTGAAAATTAATTGATCAATTTAGCCAATATAACCTCACAAACCAATTTAAGTTAAAATTAGTAAGTATGAATTCGAATTTCTCCGATTAGGCTATAATTGGTCATTTAAATGGAAATGTGCACATTTATTTTCACATGTTTTTCAATTTTTGTTTACATCTCGGTTTCACTTTTGCCACATTATGAAAAAAATGTCCTTCACTGTAAAAAATTTTGTTGTGAATTTACAGTAAACAATTGGATAAATTTTGCATGACTTTTACAGTAAGGATTACAGCAATATACTGTGAAATATGCTCACAGTAATTTACTGTAATTTTATATCTGTGATATTACAATGCATTGTTGTAAAAGCACAACTGTACACTGTAACTTCACAGCTTCAATGACAAAGCAATTACTGTGAAATTACAGTACATTACTGGGGAATTACAATCTTTTGCTGTACATCATTACAACAAGGCCCTGTAATTTTACAGTGTGTACTGTGAAAGTAATGTACAAGTTGACAATAATGTACTGTGAATTTACAATGTATACTGTGTAAGTCATGCTAAAATTGTCCAATAACTTACTGTAAAAGTGATGCAGATGAAGCTTCCATTTACTGTGAATTTACAATCATTGTACAATTAACCCCTCCCCCCAACAAACAACTCTCGGAGGTAAAGTCAATGTTAGCCCAATGGCATATTTATTAAATAAATATTTTTCAATGTACAGCAGATGCCAAGAACTTCTGCTTGAACTTGAAGTTCAAGAAATTCAACTTTCTAGTCATAAAAGTCATCTTAAAATGCAGAAAATGCAGAGAAATTGTGCAAACTTGCAATTCAACTACCTGTCTCACAATTCATCTATTCAACTAGCTGTGTCACAATAACAGTAATGGACAGGATGGGAATGAGGCCTTCATGGCAAGATAAGAGAGCAATGGAGAGAGCGATGAAGGAATGTCGTAAGGGGTCAGGCGCTCCTCTCAGTCTCAAACATTATAATGAGTCCACACGCAACAGCAGTGTGTAAAAATATTGTAGTGCAAAGTTGTCTTCAAAAATTACAAAAAGAACAATGCTACTAAAAACTGAGCCTGACAACTACCGCTGCAAAAAAAAAAAAAAAAACTATGATGCCCACTCAAAGTCAATAAGTTTCCTCAAAAGGGTGCTCACATGAGGGTTCATTGTTGTACGGTTTTTGGTCTTTGAGCCTCTTTCAGGATTGATGCCCAGGAAGCACCTGTTAATAAGCAAAGATAGTTTCAGTTTTAAATAGACTTACAGTATGTATTGCAGACAGCATTTATCAAGGTGTGCTTTTTGCTGTGCATTTTCCCCACATCAAACCCTAATAGATTTATAATCCAAACTTGTTAGATCTTACTCACCATAAATTTGAGGCAAAGTGGTTGATTTTCTACTATGAGAGGCCATTTCAACGTGCGGCACCACTGAAATGCATCTTCACACAATTGGCCAGTTGGTAAATTCAAGCCAAACCCTGTTGAAAGTATGACAAACACATCCTTTTCAATTAATGGCCTGAGAGTATTTTGTTCTGCTTTTAAAGAAAATTCCATCTACTTCATTCAATACATTCACATTTCGCAATAGACGTTTCAAAAGCATTATCACATAGCCTGCCCCAAATCAAAATAAATAGCTATGATTGGACAGGCAGGTATTTGTGAGCATAACATGTGTAGAAAACCAGACTGATCTGCAGAGCAAAATTGAATGAGTTCGCGAGATCAGGATGCTCTCACCAGGCTAGCCTCAGGTACCTTGTTTGTCAGCATTTTAGACCTCAAGACAATCATTGAGTTGGAAGCCTGTACTATAATGTGGATTACAAGATTAAATGTGATCTTTATAAAATACCTTTGAATGAAATCCAGCATCGACAATCCAGCGGCAGGATACTCAAAGTTAAAGACGTAATAGCTGCTGAAGAAAGCAGGTACTCCGTGTAAAAAGAAAAGGTGTGGGCCCATCACGACATGTCCCTCGATGGATATAAGCCATCCAGAGGGCTTCATCATATCACCTGAAATGAACAGATACAACATTGTGTTATGAGCACTTTGCGATTGCTTAAAGGGTTAGTTTACCCAAAAATGTAAACTCTGTCAGTAATTACTCTCCCTCATGTTGTTCAACCCTGTAAGACCTTCGTTCATCTTCGGAACACAAATTAAGATATGTTTAATTAAATCTGAGAGCTGGATCACTCCTTCATAGGCTTCTAAGGGATAGAAACTTGCCATCCCCGAAAAGTTATTAAAGAAATCGTTAAAATAGTCCAAGTGACTACAGTGGCTCAATCTTAAGTTTATAAAGCGACGAGAATACTTTTTGAGCACAAAAAATAAACAAAAAGTATTCATTTCCATCTCTGTTGGCCTTGAGATATAATCAAACATATCTTAATTCGTGTTCCGAAGATGAACGAAGGTCTTACGGGGTTGGAACAACATGAGGGAGAGTAATTTACATTTTTGGGTGAACTAAGAACTAAGATACAAAGGGCTATACAAATGTAATTCTTATTATAATTATTAATTGTGGTCATGTAGATTTCTAGAATGAAAACAAAATAATGAGTTAGAAATCTCGATACTAGATCAAAGTAACATTACCTTGAATGATCAAGCAGGGCATTCTGGGGAGTTCTGCAGTATTGACGTCAAAAGCAGTGGCACATGGCTGTAACAGTTAACACACAATAGCATGGATTTAGGATAAAGGATATTGTTCATTGGTCAGAGGTAGTAAATCATGCAAGGTAAATGTTGATATTAATGTAATCACTCATTTTAAATATTGGAATAAAAAATCTTACATCAACTTCAAGCATCAAACTCTCTTTCGGCTCTTTGAAGTACAACATTAGGAGCAGCAGCAGGATGCAGGCAGCCTTGCCAGTCTGGATCATAGCAGGCCAGAACATCACGGATCTTCAACAATAAGAATTTCAGTTTGAATGCAGATTATGATCATTGTAATTTAATGTTAGCTGTATGTCAAAAATGACAGTGTATAGTGTTTTTTTTCTATAGCACTTTGAGATTGTGTGCAATCACTCAATGTAAAGTGCATTTACAACTTTTACAATTATTATTCATTCATATCAGGACAAGTGGGAACCCTAGTGTTAAAATCATCCCGTTGTCGAACACGACATGAGACTAACTTAACGTTACTCTAGTTAGCTCAGTCCAGCCTGGTCTCATTGTTAATACGTAGGTATTAATACGTTATTTTCAAAGATAGAAAACCTAAACATATCCATTTTATACAGAATACAAAAAGGATAAAACGTAACTTAGCTGCTAGCTACTGGACAGAGATGTGTAGGTAAATGGCAGTTTAATGTATAAATCAGTCCTTCCAGAAAAACGCTGAGTTTGTTTGTGATTGTTGCGGGAAAAAATCCTTGATTACGCAGTCCGTTTTCTTTAAAAATGCGATGGAATATGCGGGATATTTATGCAACTTTTTGCGATGAAATTGGGGGAACTTGCAAAAATTGCGGGAACTTGCAAAAATTGCGGGAACTTGCAAAAACTTCGGTTTGATGAAAAAGAGAGAAAAAAAAGTGATTCCCCAGACACCATGTTCTCACTAGGCTACTACCTTAATGTGAAGAGTCATTTCTTATTACTTCCTATGATAAGCAAGCATACTACATCACAGAAAGTGCTGGAAATATTTAATTTCTCATCTTGTTTTATTCCAGCCTGTAATGAGTGGAAATAAGGTGTGGCCCCAGAGCTGCGCGCTCCCTATTGAACTGTCTGCCGCCATGCGCCTCGAACAGTGTTCAGTAGACACCCCATGTTCGATGTTTGATGCTACTTCTTTTATCATATTTTGTTTATTAAGTAACGATGTGGACGGAAGAACGTGTGACAGACAGTTATACGAGTTCGATTTGGGAATAAAGTGCGAGTTGTGAGATGCCAATCGCCTCCGTGAGTCTGTCTGTCAATAACTTCAGCTGCGAGCTATCCCTGTTTTTCTTCTTAAATATTTAAAAATAAAGTGTGCTCCTGTTTTACAGCTTTTCGATTATGTTCACGTCACGTAATTACGTCACTTCATAACGTTCCCATGCCAACAGGGGGAAATGGCTGCTCTTGTGTGAAGCAAACGCAACATTTTTCAACTTTCTGCCAAGATATATATGTGACTTTTTGCGACGAAAATGCGGGGATTATGAAATCATGCAAGCCCCGCATATTTTGCGCGGAAATCAGCAATTTATGCGGCAAAATTGCGGAGTATTTGAAAAAATGCGACCCCCGCATAAATATGCGGACTTTGGCTGATTTTGCATTGAATTCAGCGATCGCATAATCGCGTTTTTCTGGAGGGACTGATAAATAACGCTAGCATTAAAATATATTTTGAGCCACTAATCCTACTCCTAAACCTATCCATAACCATTCATTAAAACTACGTAGGCTAACACAATTATGAAAAAAAAAAACATAACAGACAAACAAGTATATATTTCACAATAATTTATTTATTGCGAAAATGTCAAAACCTGTAACGTTTACATTACCAAAAGTCGTTCACATGATGATGCGTTGATGCGTTGCAGTCGCAGTCCTCTCTGGCAGTATTATAGTAGTTGTGTATGAGGAACAGATCAGAATTTAAATTATTAACGTTAATCCATGAAAATGTTAATCCGATTTCGGTTCGTTCTCTGAAGGCACGCGCGCTTCTCCATTTCAAATGTACTACACCGACTGAAACACGGCATGTCGCAATCTGTGACGAAGCAGGCGAGAGCCAATGAGCGTTTGATATCACGGCCGTAAAACATGTCGTAACGCTTCTTGAAGGCGCATTTTTTGAATTTGAATTCATCACCAGCGCGGGAAAGATTTGACGTTTGCGGTCGCTGCTGAGAAATGAAGATGAAGATCGATAGATAAAAGGCTGAATTTGGATCTGTTTCTTGCAAACAACGTATGGATTCTAGGATTTGGATTACATCAAGCGAATAAAATGTATGTCTTTTGTGAATGTATCAGTAGGCTATGTTGTGTTTTATTGGAGAAATGTGCACACATAAATAGTAATGTTTGTCCCATCATTGGTTTTATAAACTTTACAAACACCAGATTTGTCTAAACGGTGATAGTGACATGAAAAATTGTAGCGAAACTCTCGTCATTACTAACATTACTACTATTAACAAATGATGTGAGAGAACTTTCAACAATTCCTGTGTCATGCGATAAACGTTTATTTGAATTAAAATAACATGGGTGTAAGTGCTGCAAACATGCATGCTGCTTACCTTCTCGATTCAGCCCGGAATAGAAGAGGGACACGACGGAGCCTTCAGTTCAAAACAGGTCGGTTATGTCATGTGACTTCCCAGGGCATATTTCAATACAATATTTTACTGTAATAATACTGTTTAATGCTGTGAAATCCTTATTTATTTCACTGTGTTGCTGTGATATTACAGACCTTGTTGTGATATAACAGCAGGTTTTAGATTACAAGATTTTACTGTAAAATTAGAGTTAAATGCTGTAAAATCCAAGAATTCTGTAGTTTTTACAGGTATTCATTGGGATATTACAGGGAAACTTAATTACAACAAGTTACTGTAAAATAATACTGTTAATTATTGTGAAATGCTGGTAATTTTTAACAGTGTTCTGTTTTATATTGAAAGATGATTAAAAGCGTTTCCAAAAATGTACATAGGGCTACCTTTTCGCCTGCATCACCATTGCCAGAACTCGCCTTTAAAATAGATAGAAAGCATAGGCACACATAGGCCTATATAACAGTAATACATAATTTATGTCATGATAAATTCAATAGGCTAAGTTAATTCAAAATTTACACTTATATGTTCGTCTTCTTATATTGACATTACCTTTTGGTCAGCTTCATCTTGTTCCTTTTCCTTTTTTGAAAAGTTCCAAAATCACTATCTCACAACATTTTAGTGGCCCTTATGATCACAGTGATTAATGGAACTGCATATTGGTAGTTTGGAAATGTGTAATATACAGTAGGCTATTGAATACATGTTACATTTTTTAATTAAGTGTGTGGCGAACCCTTAATAGGAGAGCATGTCCCACAGTACACTTGTTGTGAACACAGTACTCCATAACTTGGACTGTTGCAAACCACAGCCTGGACGCATTTTTTCAGAATTTTGTGACACTTCAATCGGAGGTCATTGTAATCATAGACCGAGAGTGGGACCGTAGTTTTGTGGGGAACAAGACTGTGGCCACACAACTGTCTAAAAGAACACTAGCCAACAGAAAGAATACAGGTATGTTGAGAGGTCAAGTGCCTAGTTTGTCTTGCTTGTTTTCACATTTAATAGATTTTTAACCATTTCATCACTAAAAGAGGAAAAAAAATAATTTAATTCCTTTCTCGCCCACTTTGTGTGCTCACTGCCGCGCACACACACACAGAGAGGTGCGTTTCAGAGAGTGCACAAACTCTGAATTGAATATATATATATATATTATATATATATATATATATATATATATATATATATATATATATATATATTATATATATATATATATAAAATGTTTTTACATTTAATTATTCGATTTTTTTTTTTACCTTAAATAAAGTTAAACCTGAGTTAAATCTTACTTTATTTGTAACTTCGATAGACTATATTGTATGTATCTATGCTTGTAATTAATGAATTTGTATTAATTTTTTACTGATTACTTGTTTTAACTTCATTAGCTAGGCTAGTAGGTTTTGCTGTGCTATCAGAGTAAAGCTTTAAGTATGAAAAGTATGATTTGTGTCTCATAAAAAGTAATATGATCCGAACTGTGAGTTTTGTGATACGTTGGACCACTATCTCACACCAATGAACACAGATAGCATGGTTATAGTTAAAATTTTTACTTCCAGTAACATTCTGATCAATGTCATGCAAGTATTCTTGCAAGTAAAGAAATGTGTTTTTAAATCTGTTCTATTTACATAGCTCCACCTCTCTTACAAATATAAATACTATACATAACTCTTTATTACTATCATTATATTTTTCAGGTTCTCAAGCTACGGTGGCCACAAAGAGTGTTGTTGTTGGCAACACCACAGCCAAGCTTCTTCCGCTCTGCTCTTCAACTCCACATAAGCGGGAAGCGGTATCATCTGATAGACCACCAAAACGCTCTCTCTTGGAGTTTCCCTCTTTTCGGGAATCTGTAAACAGTTTCAACATGGCAGATCCTGATGACTCCACCTACCTCCCCAGCAAGTCTGAATTGGTGAACAGTAAGTTAACTTTTTGTTGTAGATCTTTGTTAATCGAACATAATACAAAATAATATATTCCTCAACATAATTTTAATTTACGCTGATATGCTGATGTGATTGTCGTGTAATTTTTCTATGCAGTTGAGAAAATAGAAATACTACACTTTGTAACAAGTCTTTTGTGTGTGTGTGTGTGTGTGTGTGTGTGTGTGTGTGTGTGTGTGTGTGTGTGTGTGTGTGTGTGTGTGTGTGTGTGTGTGTGTGTGTGTGTGTGTGTGTGTGTGTGTGTGTGTGTGTGTGTGTGTGTGTGTGTGTGTGTGGTTTCCTTTGTCAATAGAGCACCAACCAAGCCACCACAGGACATGGTGAAATACTTGATAAATGAGGAGTGCCTGCTTGAGCTTTTTAAAATCTTCCCCACCAGCTCAAGAGTCTGCAAGGTGATCAAATTTGTAAAAGGAACATTCCTTTCTGTGACCCAGAAGTGCCTCCACCAGAGTTGTTCATACACCAGAGAGTGGAAGAGTCAACCACTTCTGGGCAGCTCTCCAGCAGGGAATCTGCACCTATCAGCCGCTGCCTACTACACTGGCTCTTCTTTCATCCAGAAAGAAAAGCTGCTAGGAGCATCCATTCCAGCTGTAGCGGTGACAGTTGAGTGTGGCGGCGGCAGTTTCCTGTGAGTGGGCGTGGCTTCGGCGCAGCCAGCAGACACGCCCCCAGCGTTTGAGAGAAGAGAATACTGCTAATTTTTTCAAGATTTTGATAGCTTATTTTATGTACTTGCCGGCTTTTTTTGTCATTCAAATTTGGCTGGGTGGCTAATAACACATTTTTTTGAGGTGTGACAAACTCAGAACACATACTTAAAATTGACTTTACAGGGACTTTAAACTTTCTGAAATTGCTCATACAAAATGCACATAACCAATTAAAAGCAATTTGAAAACAAAGTCCAGAAGCACTGACATAATATAAAAACACAATCTAACCTATTGCCATCAATGAACAAAGTCGATGGTATCGCTGTCGGCTGCAATTCAATATGATCATGACAGAGCACAGTACAATCTATTGCCACAATCATAAAAGTGGGGATTCCATTCTTAAAATGGCACATAGTGTTAGCCCTTTTACCTGGATTTACCAAATCCTGCCTGTGAAAATACATTTTTTGTTTGTTGAAAACATATACAGGGGTTGGACAATGAAACTGAAACACCTGGTTTTAGACCACAATAATTTATTAGTATGGTGTAGGGCCTCCTTTTGCGGCCAATACAGCATCAATTCGTCTTGGGAATGACATATACAAGTCCTGCACAGTGGTCAGAGGGATTTTAAGCCATTCTTCTTGCAGGATAGTGGCCAGGTCACGGCGTGATGCTGGTGGAGGAAAATGTTTCCTGACTCGCTCCTCCAAAACACCCCAAAGTGGCTCAATAATATTTAGATCTGGTGACTGTGCAGGCCATGGGAGATGTTCAACTTCACTTTCATGTTCATCAAACCAATCTTTCACCAGTCTTGCTGTGTGTATTGGTGCATTGTCATCCTGATACACGGCACAAAACTGTGCTCTTACCCTGCTAATTGGACCTTCACAGTCTGCTCTTATTGGTTCAATGTGCAATTAATGAAGATTGGCCACCAGGCTGGTCCAATTTAGCCATGAAACCTCCCACACTAAAATGAGAGGCGTTTCAGTTTCATTGTCCAACCCCTGTACGTCTTTCGGATGAGACATTAAACTGAGTTCCTGACTCTCTGGTAATTAAAAATCCCAGGATGTCCTTCGAAAAAGAGTAGGGGTGTAACCCCGGCATCCTGGCCCAATTTGCCCCTTGGCCTCTGTCCATCATGGCCTCCTAATAATCCCCATATACTGATTGGCTTCATCACTGTCTCCTCTCCACCAGTAAGCTGGTGTGTGATGGACGTTCTGGCGCAATATGGCTGCCGTCGCATCAGCCAGGTGGATGCTGCACATTGGTGGTGGTTGAGGACATTTCTCTTCCATGTAAAGCGCTTTGAGTACCTAGAAAAGCGCTATATAAATGTAACGAATTATTATTATTATACATTTGTTTGAGGCCTGCTTACTCTCAATTTCACTTAAGAGTGAAGGTCTGGTCTTCATTGCAAAGACAATGAAGTACAGCAGGTTATCAACTGTGCAAGTGTTAGCCAATTCTATGGTTCTTTTTGCTATTTGTCCCTTCCCTCACCAGGGTGGGGAAGTGTAGACGCTTTCCATTCCAGTCATATTTGTTGGTGGGTTGTAGTACTTTGCCTTCTTTTCCTGGTGGATGCTGCACATTGGTGGTGGTTGAGGAGATTCCCCCCCTTCCATGTAAAATTTGAGTACCTAGAAAAGCGCTATATAAATGTAACGAATTATTATTATTATTATACATTTGTTTGAGACATTATTTTCACCACATTAATATTTCACTATAGTTATTATACAGATTTTAAGTTTTGTATTACCTTGATTCTGTGCATAGAAAACTGTGACTTGGCAAGGACTAGTTTTCTAATAACTGTTGCAATTGTCAATTGTTGTCATGGCCATCACGTATATATTGTCTTTTGGTCTGATGTACGTAGTCCAGATGGGAAAGCATAAATTCTATTTCTGTTCCATACACATCCCACTTCTGTTTTCCATGGAAACATTTTGATGTTTCTCAAAGCCAAGCTATTTTTCCTGGGACCACTGTCGAAGCATGAAATGCTGATAAACCTTCAATAATAGCATGAAGCATTTGTCATGGGCCTGCTTACTCTCTATTTCACTTAAGAGTGAAGGTCTGGTGACGGTGAGGGGAAGTGTAGATGCTTTCCATGCCAGTCATATTTGTTGGTGGGCTGTAGTATTTTGCCTTCTTTTTCTGTCTGCCTTTCTGCCATTTCTCCTCTTGACGAAGTTCAATTTTGCTGTCTTTTGTTTCCTTCTCATTGACTGTGTTTTGGCGAATTGCATAAACAGTGACTCCATGCAGTCTACCACAAATGAATACATACATAATTTGTACAAAGTCTCCTGGTCTTCTGTGAAGTTTGTTCTTCAGCACGATTCGTTTTGTTGTTCAAAACCAGTTCTCAACCTGTGTATTTGTGTCTCTAGTTTTTCCCAGATGTTTTAACATTATGCCTGTCCATAGTGGCACCTTTGCTAAGTATGGCTTGAGAATTTGTATCAAGCTTTGACAGTAATATGGATTAGCTTGAGCTCTACCACTGCACTGTTCATTTTGTGCATCCACTAGTGTCTTCTTTGGGGAGTTTTGCAAATGGGGAGTCATGAACATTTGTATTTGGAGTTGTTTCAGTAACTAATTCTTCCAGAGGTGTTTCGTTAAAATCAATTTCAGCAAAGACAGGCTGATTGTGTATTTTTGTCTGTAGTGTCTTAAGACGATCAAGGATGGACAAAGCATCTCTTTGGGGAAAAACTATGCAAATGTCTTGCATCAAAGATTGGATCTCAGCCAGTGTGGTGGCAGTCTGCATTAGTAGTCTGCAGATACTTGTGTATATTACACTGACAGAACGTATGTAGGGTTGCATGAATGATTGCCCAACTAAAATCGGTTTTCACTTTTTGCGGTTGGAGGCTTTGTTTATACATGTACATACAATCGTGGGACAGGCAGGTCAACCAGTGCTGAATTGTCGGTGTGGTCTGATCTGATGAGAGCATCTCAGCCTCAGCAAACCTGAATTGGCCATTACAATTTTTTCCTCTTTTGCAGCTGCAAGTTTTTTTGTATGCACATGCATTCTTCCAGACACTCTCACAGTAACGGGTACTGTGGGCACATCTTTTGCAGGTTTCTTTCTTATGCAAAATTTGAACAATGCACATCCATGAAATTTGCAATGCGCCTTTCCATTCCAAAATGGAGACTGCTGTTTTCTTGATTTTTCTAGCTTTATTCTGTTGTAGTTAAATGAGAGGACACAGTGCATTTTGTCATCGATAGTTTTAGATAACATGTCTGTCCATCCTTGGTTTAGATGCCTGTACCCCTGTCTTACACTGGGTTTTATCTTTGCCCACCCTTCCCTTGTCAATGTAATGGTAAATTGCGAGTGGTCCGGTTTTTTTTACATGTTCATCACAAACCTTTCTTGCAGTGTCTTCATTGACATTTCCATGGTTTGTTTCTTCAAGTTTGTCTTGTCCTGTTTGATGCAGATCATTGTTTCCTGGCTGTATAAAGGAAAGCTTAGTCTTGAGCGGAGCGTTAAAGACCACCCGTGACACAGATGCTTTGCTGAGACCCACAGTGTCACCAACAGCATTCAGAAAAATTCCTATTGCATAAAATCTCAACGCAGTACAAACCTGTAGCACTGCTGGGATTCTGTGGCTTCTTAGCAGGGCTCAGTACTTCAGCTAATTCATCTGTCAGACTCAGTTTAGTTTCCTTGGGCAAACGAAACCGACCGATTAAGTCCTCATTAATATATATTTTCAGTAGGTTACTGTGGTACCTTACCACTTTGCATAAGCTGGAGACCTTTAAAAATCGCATCTAACTCCAGAGGCTTGTCAAGATCATCTGCTACAGCTACATCAATACGAGGAATATTTAAACTATCTAAGAAACTTTTCCATGATGGAATCATCTTTAGGTGGCTCTGATTTATAAAGATTTGAATAGTAAGAGAAAAAAACATAATTGATGTCCGATGGATTTTTAGTTAAGGAACCAGAAGAATCATACCCGAGTAATTAGAAGAGAGGCAGTTAATCCCTTAAAGCAGGGGTTCTCAACCTTTTGCAAGCTGGGCCCCCTAAAGCTGGTTCATTGCAGTTGGGGCCCCAGTGCTCCCTCATCATTACTAGACTATTGCTATAATTGGGAATTGGCACCAGACCTCTGATATTAATTTATGCTTTATTATTGTTATTATTACTAGGTCTAATAGTAGGCATCATCTGCATTTTTTACAGAAGCTTGCAGGTAGGTGATGTTAATGTGAGACCTGAGCCTGCTTTGCCTTGCAAAGATCCTTAATTCTTGGTTCAATGTTTGATAAGCATAGCCTCAAATAATTCTGAAATTAGCAATAACAACTAAATGATTGATAACACCTATAATGATTAATAAGCCATTGATGTCTGGATAAAAATTGACTGTGTAACAGGTAGGGCATATACAGAAATTGAATAAAGTTATCAAACAGTCTGCGGTGCATAAATTATATATAGATTAATCCTTATTAAAGCTACACAAGTTCAAGAGCAGTGAGTCATTTTCTCTGTTCCCTTTGTTCTTTGATTAACTTTACTGACAGAACGCTTTATTGGCAGCTGGCCCTTTAAGATCAGCCGCTGCTGAGAGACGCAGATCTCACACGAGTCACAACTCTTTATGTCCCTCATAAGACTGCTCTTATGTTATGAAGATACTCGAGAAACTACATTTTGGCATAATTGTTTGTTCAAGCGCGAAAGAGAACTGTATTCTTTCTGGCTCCCGGTCTGTGCATGTGCATTATACGGGCGCGCGTCTTTCTGTGAGTCACATTCAGGACATTCACAGGCAGCGCAAAAAATGTGTTTTTTTTTTCAGATTTAATTTTACCGATTTGAAACGTAGACGTAACGTGTGGCACATAACGTGAAGTAACATGGCATTTTATTTTGTTTGAAATGTAACTTGTCCAGTGGGACAACTCATTTTCTCTTCCACTTGTCCTACAAAAAAATCCACTTGTCGTTGTCCCGGACAAGCCTTAATTTCGACCCATACGTCAGTCAATAAAAATAAATGCGGATGGTTCGATTTTCTGCATGTTTCGCATCCGTAGCAAATATTTTGAGGGGTTTTGACAATTGAGAGCCACCAAATGACGAATATGAAAAAACGAATACTACAGTTTCGGACTCAGTCAGGGTGCAACCTAAAGTAGGGTGACCATATTTTGTCCTGAAAAAACAGGACACTCGGCCCGGCA
Source organism: Chrosomus eos (assembly GCA_036326025.1). Lineage (NCBI taxonomy): Eukaryota > Metazoa > Chordata > Actinopteri > Cypriniformes > Leuciscidae > Chrosomus > Chrosomus eos. The sequence goes on from CM070822.1 coordinate 40,005,922, forward strand.
AACAGATAGGCCTACTCAAATGATACTCGAAGTTTACTCAAAGAAACCTCTGTATGGATAGAAATTTGTTATATTGTTATATGAAAACAAGACATGTCCTGGGAAAATAGGACAGTTGGTCACCCTAACCTTAAACCTTTGAGGCTTGCAGCTTCTCGAGGTGAAATCAAACAAATGAGCGCCGTTTTCTAAAGTCTATGAGCCCAGCACACACAAATAAACTAAATTGACATACTGCAGTTAAATTTTGCAGTTAAATGAATACACTTCAGTAACATTCATCACACGACCTGACGACCAGAGAGCTGACAATTGACCATCACTTAATTTATCACCTCACGATTGAAAATGTGACACTGATTTCATATGACGTTCAACAAACAAGTTAATAATATTAAGTCACTTACATTTTAGACGAAATAATGACTCTTTTGGTATATTTTAGCAGCGAAAATAGATCAGATGAATCCAAACAAAAATCACAGCATAGCGCATCTCACAGCAACACTCAATCGCTTTTTGAATGATTCAATGTTTTGAACGAATCGTTTGAGTCAAAGATTCAATGACCCATTCACAAACATCTGTCTCAATCTTGATGAATCTAATTCTTTGAAATAATCGTTTGAATGACCGACATGCTTAATAAAACCGCTTATCACCTGCATTTGCGCTCACTATCGTCAAACCAATCAAATTTGTTCAAAACTTTTTTTTTAAATCAGTCCAAACACATTCTAATTTTTATTCAGGAGTTATGTATATACAAAACTATAACTTTTTATGACAGTAGTTTAGTGATTAAAAAAAAGTGCAAGTTTTCAGTTTTTTCCCCCTCCCATCCTGTAGTCTACTCGCGCCCCCCGGGAGAGTGTCGGCGCCCCCCCAGGGGGGCGTGCCCCACCGGTTGAGAACCACTGCCTTAAAGGAACACGCTGACTTTTTTGGACTTTAGCTTATTCACTGTATCCTCCAGAGTTAGATAAGTCCATACATACCCTTTTCATCTCCGTGCGTGCCGTAACTCTGTTTGACGCACCCACCGCTAGCCTAGCTTAGCACAAAGACTGGATTTAAATGGCTACAGCTAACAGCTGTGCTGCGGTTATCACTCCGCCCAAGTAGCAGTGCTTCGCCTTCTGAGAATATAGTTCCCACACTGTAAAAAAAAAAGTTGGATGAACTTAAAAAAGTAAGTTACCTGGTTGCCTTAAAATTTTGAGTTAATTGAAATTAAAACTTTGAGTTAATACAACAAAGGAGATTAGTTTTATAAATAGAAACTCAAAATATTATGTTATCTGAACTACTTTAATTATCTAAGTTGATTTGACAAAATATAAAAAGTTGTGATAACAAATCATGAAAATAATTTTTTACAGTGCAGTATTTATACCGTTAAAAGATGGCTGTGTCTCATATGACCTTGTTATTTGTACACTCTGTGACTATACAAATCACAACATATAAATAGGAAAATGTTAGCGTTATTTTGTCACTTATTGGGATTAGTATGCTAGCTGTAGCCATTTACATCCAGTTTTTGTGCTAAGCTAGGCTTTGAAAATTGTATCACGTAGCCTTGAATATTTGCTCCAAATCTATGTGAAAATCATCCTGCATACTCATTCAGATAAGACAATATATTGACTTAAAATTTCTAAGACATGTTTTGTGTGAGAAAGCTTTATGCAAGGAGGCGTCAATCTCTCATGAATATTAATGCATTTCACACATGAGAAAGACAATGACACTCCCATAATGGCCCTATTAGGTGCTATCAGGCCATATCATTATGAGGGACTTGCACAAAAAATGAGGAGATTTAAAAAATAATGGCTTTTAGATTGTTTGGATTTATTTACAACACAACATTACACAACAAAGGACAAAAAAGCACATTAGTAAACACACTGATCTAAAGACAGAGGCTTGAACAGTCACACAACTTCGTGCCATTCCTGAAACATAGTAAATACCTGTCATTTCCAAGGTGTTTGATTTTTCATTTGACCACTTATGTGAATGTTGAAGTCAGCAGGATTCATCCAGTGGCATCTGGTCCCTCTAAAAAAATAAAAAAATAAACACTTGCGATTGTAAACTATAGGGATGCGTGATTTTAGGGATACATTTTAGATTATTCTGGTTAAAATAATATATATATATATATATATATATATATATATATATATATATGTGAACACCAAGTTTGTTGTGCCTTGTACGCATACCTGCATAAAATAATAACAGATAGATAGCAGACAGCATATAAATCGTTAAAAAGGAACACTTCGGTCAAATATAAAAAATGATATGGATTATCATGTTACCTCAAACGTTTCCATTCGTTGTGAAATGAGATTGGAGTAAAAACAGGAAGCCTAATGTTTGGCGTGTTTTGCTTTTTAAACACGCAGTGCGACTGACTCAAACTCAGCTTGTGCAGAAAACGTTTACTGAAGCGATCGAGGCGCTCCAAACTATGAAACATTATTGCTACATTATACATATCTACGTTTGAGCACAATAGATATCCACAAACACCGTATTTAACAGTAAACACGGGTCTAAACATTGTGGCGAGCAGGACATGAGGCCGGTGGCGTGAGTGATAATGAATGACCTCGTCTCGTATCTCTCACGTCCCTCTGCCTCGTCCTGCTCGCCACAATTATAATATTTATCATATTAGAATAAACACTACTTATATCATGCTGTGTTTAATTATCGAACGTAAAAACATTATTGTGTGTACATGTATATTCATTTAGCATTAGGCTTCATGTTTTCACTCCAATCTCATTTCATAACATTTTAGTCTAGCACCAGTTTAACTAGTAGCTACAATGTAAAGTTTATGCAACAATAAGACACTTACTATTATGTGTCTTACCTTAAAAGTCGTTCTCATAATCAAATCGTGTTCTTCTAATTCTTATGAGGTAAATCCAAGGTAAACAGCACAAACAGTCTTCCAAACTCAATGAAAAGCAGAGGAATACTGAAGTCGCTGATTGTTAGAATTATTAATTCTCCTTCAGCATACAATATTAAAGTCTGCATACAATAGACTGGATGGGCCAACATAATAGCCACGTATGCACATTCTTTGGTATAGATGTAAGTTAAACATCTGGGATCCATTAGTAGAGGAGAGAGCAGCTCGCCCCCTCCTCTCTATATTTTCTGTTCGTCTGTCATCTATAGAATGTGTATTAGAAAAGTTGTCTGGACCACAAGGCAAAGCTGGTCCTAGCAGGATGTTTTTACCATATAAGGACGATGTTATATAAAGTCCATATGATATCCATGAGGTAATGTTTGGTTCTATTGGTCAAACTTGTATTACTCCCCTTAAGATTTTCAGTATATAATGTATGGACTAGACAAAGGAGAATGAGAATCCTATCTCCCTCTAGCGCTGGAGTTGTGACTTGTTTATTCATCATCTACATAATAAAGACCATACTTTTGGGCACTTCTGTTTCGGGACCATTTTATTCGTAACCTTACAGTTTGGTGGCTCGTCCTGGATTTCTCCAGACAGGTAAGAATTGCTTTTTTTTATTATAAAAGAGAAAGGTTGATTCTTCCTGTCTGCTGAGAAAACAGATTTATAAGTGCCGTGTTACTGTTATTTGTTGTGTCGTCCGTCGTATTAAATTATACGGGACGTTGTGGAAGTCGTCCGTCGTGTTAAAACAACACGGGACGTTATCTGTCCGTCGTGTCGAAGGATGCGGGACGCTGTCCGTCGTGTCTAAGGATGCGGGACGTTTCCTCGTGTTTATAAAATACGGGAAGAACGAGAGAAAAATTGATCACTTTTCTTCGTTTGGAAATAGATTTCCTGAGACAATTGGTTTTTTCTCTTGCAAAGTCTATTTCGATTTAATTTGGTCTTAGATTGTGGATGAATAAGTCACAATTTTTTCTTTTTTTTTCTTTCCCCCTTTCTTTCCCTTTCTCTTTGCTCTTTTTGGCCAATGTACTAACACAATTAATTTGACCTTGTATACTTTTCTTTGTCTTCTGTTTGGCCATACTGAATTTTGTTTAATTTACATTGAGGAGACATATTTGTGTGTTTACAATGGGTAATAAAATTAGTCCGCCGTTTGTGAATGAATCGCCGAAAGATTTTATGATTAGAAATAATCAAGCATTTTTTGCTGAGCCATATTTGTCAAATTTAGCTGGCTGGTCGACTGGCAAAACGCAATTAGATCCGTTTCCTCGTGACGGCTCATTTAAAGATAAAGATATGCGTGAGGCGAAAGACATGATTTTTGGAAATTGGGGTGATCCCGATTGGGATTATTCGTATATGAAACAATCTTATAAAGTCTGGAAAGACATGCAGAGTTATTGGAATAAAGGCCCAGAAAAAATTGAGAATTTGGACAAGAAGATTGTCCCAAAAGCTGAATTGGCTGTAGGTGAGCGAGCAGTCTTTCCTGCCTTTTCCTCTGCAGCTCAGACAGAAAAAAAGGCTCTGCCGCAGGAGCAGGAAAATCAGCACACACACTCTGTGAATCAAACGGCTGCCTCACAGACTGTGACAGGGAATCCCCCCTCCCCTCCAAAATACGAGTGCATTCCCACCGAAACTAGAAAGAAAAATAGGCTGTACCCTGATCTCACTACTTTATGTCCATTTGTTGAAACGACAGATGGATTTAAAGTTCATCCGTTACAAATTTCTGAGGTAATGGCAATTTGCAAAGAATTGCCAGACCCCGCTCGGTCACCACATCAGTATGTGTCGGTACTGAAAAGGTTAACGGCATACAGCCAACTTACTGGTCGTGATTATCGCTTTATTCTGACTAAAACATTGCCTGCTGAAATTACAGAAGAAGAATTAATTGATGAGGTTGATCTGCTGCACCCTTCAAATGACGCTCCACCCGCTCGCATTATTGTGTTGAAAGACTCAGAACCGATCGATTTGTCAGACCCCACTAGTGAAGAGCGCGTTTCTGATTATGGGGACTCTAACATTAAGTCTGACTGGATTTGGGGCAGTGCACATAGACTCAAACATTTTTTTAAACAACTGACGGCATTTTTAGTGAAACTGTCTTCTGCTAGACAAGATATTTCCCATGCAGCAAACACAAAACAAAAGGTTGGTGAAAGTCCGGTTGCATTTTTTAATCGATTTCGACATGCTTGGATTAATGAATCCGCGATTCCTGTTGATGAGGATAATTGTTTGCTGTTTGTGAACACGTTTTTGAATAACATGCACAGTGAGACTGCACAAATGATTCGAATCACCACTAGCAATATTAGCAACATTTCTGTGGATGACCTGGGCAGACGCTTGCGTGAACTTTCGTCTGCTGGAGCTTTTGACACCTCTAAAGGCAGAATTCCCGCAATGTTTCAAGTTAATTCGAATGTCCAAAATCGTCCAGCAAACAATGACAGACGGGACATAAAATGTTTTTTCTGTGGAGGTCGAGGTCATACTCAGCGCTGTTGCAAGAAAAAACGGTCTGAGAGATTTCAGCAACCTAATGAGAAACAGATGTTCCGGCGCTCTGATGGCTTCAGACCAAAGCCCCCTCCTTTTCTCTCTCCCTCGGAGAAGCAGAGGCCTGCTTATCCAACGGAGTGGAGGAAACAATGACGGTGTCAGAGCGATGCTGAGCTTTCTGATAATTATACACTAATTTCACTGAGTTACCCGAACAAATCAAATGTCTTGCCTTTTATTGAATTGAATGTTGACCACAAACCATATGCGTTTCTCGTTGACAGTGGAGCTACAAGGTCATCGTTGTCCTCTAATGTGTATGATGGTCCTGTCACTGGTAAGAAACTTAACTCGGTAGGCATAGACAATGTTCCAGTGGTTTGTAATTTGACACCGACTTTACCGGTCACTTCTAATGATGTACCATCATTGTTCAAAATGCATGATTTTGCAATAATACCTGATTCGCCATTCTGCTTGTTGGGCAGAGATTTGATGCATAAGCTCGGCGTAAAGCTTGAATTTGACTCTGACTCTTTGCAACTTCTGTTTCCTGCAGCTTTCTCCCTTACAACCGACACAGGAAGTGCATTCGTCGAGGCTGTGTCTGCAACTGAGCTCGGACAGGAAGTAGCTGAAGTAAACCCCAAATTGTGGGCGGAACATAAGGATGACGTAGGACTCCTTGATATCCAACCCTATGTAGCCAATTTGACAACGAATAGGCCTGTGTTTCAGAAACAGTATCCGCTCTCAAAGGAAAAAGAGGAGGGAATAAAGCCTCTCATTTCTCAGTTTCTGGCTCAAGGCATTCTGGTCCGAACTCATTCACCTTACAACACACCAATCAATCCAATTAAGAAAGCGAACGGGTCTTGGCGGTTAACGCAAGACCTGAGGAAAATTAATGCTTTGATAAAGCCACTTGCTCCTATTGTGCCAGATGTACAAACTATTCTTAATTCTATCCCTTTAGAGCATGCATTTTATTCTGTTATTGATTTATGCTCCGCCTTTTTTAGTGTGCCTGTTCATGAACTGACGCAGCCACTCTTTGCTTTCTGTTTTCAGAATTGCCAGTTTACATGGACTAGGCTCCCTCAGGGGTTTAGTGATTCGCCGGCTGTCTTCTCTGCTGTCGTACATGAAACTCTGAAGGATGTCAGTCTCCCTCCTGACACCTGCCTGCTCCAGTACGCTGATGACATTCTCGTCACTGGTGCCTCTGAGGACCTGTGTGCTGCTGCCACTACCATTGTCTGCAACGTTTTAGCAGAGGCTGGTTTCAAAGCATCTAAAGAGAAACTTCAGTGGGTGCAGAGAAAAGTCAATTACCTCGGCCATGAACTGTCACAAGGCCAAGTTCGCCTGTCTGCGGACAGAGTCAAAGCCATCGCTTCGGTCAAACATCCTTCAACACGGAAGCAAATGCAAAGCTTTCTGGGACTGGTCAATTACTGTCGACTGTGGGTGCCGAACTGTTCAATGTATGACAAAATCCTGCGTGAAGCTACGCTGGGTGATACAGAGGACATTACATGGACAAGTGAAATGGACCAAGCGTTCAGACATTTGAAATCCTCTCTTTTAAGGCCTCCCGCCCTTGGCCTCCCTTCGTACATCCGGGATTTTCATTTGTACGTACATGAGCGCGGAGGGACAGCCGCGGGGATCCTAGCCCAAGAGCACGGGGGTACTTTTCGTCCAATAGCCTATTTGTCTAAGACACTTGATTCAGTGGCTCGGGGACTCCCGGCCTGTTTACGTGCGGTGGCTGCTACAGCAATCATGGTACAGGATGCTGAAAAGGTTGTTTTATCACATCCACTTATAGTTCACACTAGTCACCAAGTTGGCGCAATTATGCATAACATTTCAACGCAACACATGACTGCTCAACGCCGTTCAGGCTATGAGGCTATATTATTAGCAACTGCTAATTTAACGTTGAAAGTAACTTCTGTGATTCATGGGCCTACTGTACATTTGCACAGGTTGTTGACGGAGGGTGAATTTGAGAGTGACGACCACGACTGCCTGACCAGAATCCAAACTTCGACTGCCTGCAGGCCAGATATTCCGATATCTCCCCTGCAGGAGGAGGGGACGACGAAGTGGTACATAGACGGATCCTGTTTCAAGCCAAACGACAATTTATACTTGTGTGGTTATGCTATCGTCGAATTACCTGATCGTGTAATTGAGGCATATTCGTTGCCATATAAATCAGCACAAGTTGCAGAATTAATTGCTCTAACGAGAGCTTGTCAATTGGCAAAAGGTCAGTGCATCAATATATACACTGACTCAAAGTACGCATACGGCGTTGTCCATGATTTTGCTAAATTGTGGGAGGAAAGAAATTTCAAAACCTCCGAAGGAAAACCAATTTCCCATCACAACATTGTGGCCGAGCTCATCAGTGCAGCGCAGCAACCGTCGAAACTTGCTGTGATTAAAGTAGCTGGTCATAAAACAGGTGAATCAGATGATGCTAGGGGAAACAGATTTGCAGACGAAGTTGCAAAATGGGCCGCTAAAGAAGTAATACTTAGTCCACACGTGAACGAAAAGAGCACCGAAGTGCATATGATGAATTCGTCACTGATTAATGATTTGGATATTAAAATACTGCAGGCTAATCCCACTCAAAACGATTTGAATCACTGGGCAGCCAATGAAGTAAAACCAGATCAAGCTGGTATCTTAAGAGACAAACAAGGTAGAATCGCGCTACCAGCATCCACCGTTGTAATGCTGTGTAGGCATTATCATGGTGTATCACACGTATCAAAAGAGAAAGTGATACAAAATTTGAATCAATCATACTGCATAGCAAATGTTCGAAGGAATACTTTGTTGATATTGGATGCTTGCCTGGTGTGTGCACAAACAAACAGACACAAGGCAATCCGCCATGACGCTTTGCCGCATCCTGAGCTTCCTTTTCAATATTTACAGATCGATTTTACGCACATGCCTCCATGTGGAAATCACAAATATTTGCTCGTGATTGTTGATCGATTTTCAAAGTGGCCAGAAGCTTTTCCGTGTGCCAAAGAAAATGCAAAGACGGTAGTAAAGGTTCTTGCCAAAGAAATTATACCGCGCTTCGGTATTCCAACCGTTATAGCAAGCGATAATGGAACTCCGTTTGCTTCAAAAGTGACACAACTATTAGCCAAAGAGCTACGTATTAATTGGCACTTCCACATTCCCTACGCACCGCAATCGAGTCAAGTCAAGTCAAGTCACCTTTATTTATATAGCGCTTTTTACAATACAAATTGTTTCAAAGCAGCTTTACAGAGATAACAGGAAAACAATGTTGTAATAGTATTGTTCAATTGAAAATTAAATGAAAATTAAATGTCCCCAACTAAGCAAGCCAAAAGGCGAAGGCAACAGTGGCAAGGAACCAAAACTCCATCAGGTGACAGAATGGAGAAAAAAACCTTGGGAGAACCCAGGCTCAGTCGGGGGGCCAGTCCTCCTCTGGCCAACGAATGAACAGTGTATGATTATGAGTTAGGCAGCATAATGGCAGGAGTCAGATGGGATCAGAACTTTCACGATATTATCCAGTTCATCTGGTTGGGTTGGGTCATCCGGCCGGTGAGGAGATGAGTGGTGAGGTGTCCATGGGCCTTCACAGCCCTGATAATGCGTGTCGTTGTGTCCATGTGATGGTCCTTCATCAGATCTGGATATGCCCTGGATCCGGCGGTCTGCGGTAAACCTCGGGATAAACAGAGAGACTAATATTAGCGTAGACGCCATCCTTCTTATGATGTACAAAGTACATCAGGAATTATGGGAAGTGTTCCCGGTTCCGGCTGATCTAATCTATGCAGCCTAACATTGAATTATAGAAATCTATAATGTGTTATGTGTATGCTAAGCCAAAGAGATGTGTTTTTAGTCTAGATTTAAACTGACAGACTGTATCTGCTTCCCGGACCGTGTTAGGAAGATTGTTCCAAAGTTTTGGTGCTAAATAGGAAAAGGATCTACCGCCAGCAGTCGATTTTGATATTCTAGGTATTATCAACTGGCCAGAATTTTGAGATCGCAATAGACGTGAAGGACTATAATGCGTTAAGAGCTCGCTCAAGTACTGGGGAGCTAAACCATTTAGTGCTTTGTAAGTAATCAGCAATATTTTAAAATTTATACGATGTTTAATAGGCAGCCAATGCAGTGTTGACAGAACCGGGCTAATATGGTCATACTTCCTGGTTCTGGTAAGAACTCTAGCGGCTGCATTTTGAACTAGCTGTAGTTTGTTTAATAAGCGTGCAGGGCAACCACCCAGTAGAGCATTACAATAATCTAGCCTTGAGGTCATGAACGCATGAACTAATTGTTCCGCATTTGTCAGTGAGAGCATATGACGTAATTTAGATATATTTTTAAGATGGAAAAATGCGGTTTTACAGATACTAGACATGTGACTTTCAAATGGAGTGGCAACGTAGAACGCTTGAATAAAACGATTAAGGAACGTCTGAACAAGGCGTGTCTAGATACGGGCAGAAATTGGGTTGATTTGCTGCCCGCCGTATTGACGGAAATGAGAATGTCCCCATCAGCAACCACAAAAATGTCTCCATTTGAAGTTCTGATGGGTAGGCCGTTTCCAACCCCTTGGGTTCGAGGCCGCACTGGTAATCTTTCCACAGGTGACACGGAGGTGATCATCGCGGATTACGTGGATTCCCTAGTTAGAACGTTGAATGGCATAAATGGTGATGTCTCTCTCTCTCTCCCTCTTCCCTCAGAAAAGCCGACTCATCCTTTCGTTCCAGGACAACAGGTGCTGATCAGGTGTTTGAAGCCCACAAAGCTCGGTGAGCCGAACTATCAAGGACCATCCACTGTCATCGCTGTGACGAGGACCGGTATTCTGACGGATCTCCAGCCTCAGTGGATCCATGCGAGCCAAGTGAAAGCAGCACCAACCCCGGGGAACGCATAAGCCTATGCGGAGGTGGACATCCAACAGTGATCGAAAGGAGAACGAGGAAGAGAAGTAGACGAAGAACGAGATTGCTGATTGAAATTAGCAATAAATATCAGTAAATCCATTAAGCCATGTCTGCAACGTGGCTAATACGTCTGATCGTGCTGATAAGCATGCTCACATCTACACAAGCACTTGTTAGTAGTGGTAATGAGACTTGGCTGACCCACGAAGACGAACTACATGCGTTTGCCTCCAATATGTGGTGGAGGTTAGCCAACTTTACTGCTAAGTCTACAGGAAAAACGAGTGACTGTTATGTTTGTACAAAAATGCCACAAAGTGCTTCCGGACCTCATGTAAGTGTTCAATCACCAACGACGGACGAAGAACTATTCTGTCCCTTATACATTAGTAATATTGGAGCAATTGCACCTCAAAATTCAACGGGAGTTTGGGCTTGTGGCGATAGTTTTTTGAAAATTGCAGTACAAGTACATGCTAAAGTGGCCACTATAGGTCACATTCCAGATTCATTGTTCTGTATGGAAAGAAAAGTAGGAATCAAACAATTGGGTTCAATTCCTGAGAGTAAATGTAAGCAAATATATCGTCATTGCGAAGTACGACACTCAGCCTGTTGTTTTAGTTGTGTGACAGGAAAAGGAAAATTTGACCTAGATTATTGTTTAAAGAGACCTGCAACCCCTTTATCTACTATGAATGGTTATGCAGGAGCAACTCCAGAGGTTCAAGAGTTATGTGACGAGTATTGTGGACTTTACTCCGGAAAAAATTGTCACAGGTATGTTCCATCCGTAAGAGGAACAAGAGCTTTGAAAGACTGGCTCTGGTTATGTGGGCACATGGTATATACCTCACTACCTTTTAATTGGAGTGGACGATGTGCCTTAGTAACTTTAGAAGAATATTCTATGATTGTTAGACCACAAAGAAATGATGTGACGAATAACCAACGAAGCACACGCTCTCTCTCCGATCGCAGTTCTGTTAGTAGTTTAGGTAGAGATAATCCAGTACCGAAAGAACATCGATTATGGACTGGTACGGAAAAATTCTTTGAAGGAATATTTCCAACCATAGGAATTGCCAGTCTGCAAATTGAAGTAGAAGTTACAAGATATGAATTAATTTCCTTTATTAAGACTACAAGAGATACCTTAGCTGGTGTTAAAGAAGAACTTCGCGCACTCCGTTTAATGGCGTTACAACACCGGTTGGTCCTGGATCAGATTACAGCATCCAAAGGGGGCGTGTGCGTGATTGTTGGAATTTCTTGTTGTACGTACATACCAGAAAATGATGAAGATGGTCATATCATAGCTGAAGGAATAAACAATATGACAAGAATTGCTGATGAATTACAGAGAAGAGAAGTGAGTGATAGAAGTGGTTTCGGAGACTGGTTTGCAAGCTGGAGACAAATGCTTATATCTGCTTTAATCCCAATAGGAGTTATACTGTTAATCCTTGCATTTATTGTTTGTTGTATTATTCCATTTATCCGAATGTTGATTCATCGTGCAATGAATACTTTTGTATCTTCTCAATATGCTTTGATGAACAGAACTGTCAAGTATTAATGATTTTGAAGGAAATGTTTGATTTGAAGTATATCTCATGTATTCTTGTATTAGAATGAGTATGCTGAAAATTATGTGATATGATAATTCTCTTTTATAATAATTATCTTATCAAAGTGGCCATTGTTAGAATTATTAATTCTCCTTCAGCATACAATATTAAAGTCTGCATACAATAGACTGGATGGGCCAACATAATAGCCACGTATGCACATTCTTTGGTATAGATGTAAGTTAAACATCTGGGATCCATTAGTAGAGGAGAGAGCAGCTCGCCCCCTCCTCTCTATATTTTCTGTTCGTCTGTTATCTATAGAATGTGTATTAGAAAAGTTGTCTGGACCACAAGGCAAAGCTGGTCCTAGCAGGATGTTTTTACCATATAAGGACGATGTTATATAAAGTCCATATGATATCCATGAGGTAATGTTTGGTTCTATTGGTCAAACTTGTATTACTCCCCTTAAGATTTTCAGTATATAATGTATGGACTAGACAAAGGAGAATGAGAATCCTATCTCCCTCTAGCGCTGGAGTTGTGACTTGTTTATTCATCATCTACATAATAAAGACCATACTTTTGGGCACTTCTGTTTCGGGACCATTTTATTCGTAACCTTACACTGATTCTTTGTTTAGAAGTGATGAGGGCGTTGCGGTCCTTCACGTGGATCATTTGCATGTCAACAGCTCGTGGGTGTGGTCACATTAGAGTTAATGAGCTCGGGCTGGAGAAACTGTACATGTCATTGCTTTCATACGGATTACTTAAACAGAGAATATTTGTTTTTGGTATGATTTACATCATTTAAAAAATGGAGTCTTCAAGCTTTGTAAAGACATAACTCATGTGTGGGTGGCAAGTATTCGCTGAGTTGCAGATCATTTTTTGTAGCGTTTCAGAATGAACTTCACATTGAGAGAGACGACAGAACGTGCATCATGTTTATTTTCTTTATTTTATGAAAAACACAACATTTTGTTTTTATTATTAGTTTACACAAATAAAAGTGTACACTTTTAACAATTTAACAACATTTAACAATTTTGAATGATGTATAACACTTGCCTGTATGACAAAAACCGGAGTTATTTGAGTCTCTTTTTTACTGTTAAGAATAAAGCGAGACAACCACGCCGGCGCGATAGCCGACCCCAAGGGTTTTTTTTTTTTTTCTTTCTTTCTCTTCTTCTCTTTCTTTTTCTTTATCTCTCTTTTGGCCAATGTACTAACACATACATTTAAAATTTATATTTTCTTTGTTTTCTATTTGGCCATTCTGAAATTTGTTCAAGTTGCATTAGACTAGAGGAGAAATCGTGTGTTTACAATAGGGAATAAAATTATTCTGCCTTTAAAGATACAATATGTAACTTTTTTGGCCACTAGAGGGCACAGTTTCCAACAATAACAAATGCGTATGTTTATGACGCAGTGACGCATGGGACTTGCTGTCAAGCATTAAGATCTAATAATGTTTATGGATGAGTGAAAACACTCATGTTTTTTAACATTACAGTGGTGTGAAGCAGGTCGCGATTGCTAAAGAGACAAATATCACACGCGAGTCCCGCAGATATAAAGGAACAAGGGCATTTAATTCTACAGAACTACACGCAAGTGCTGGATTACTCACACAGGTCAGTTTATTAGACGAATTAAACTTGTGAGGGAACGCAGCGCTGTTTCACTTTGTCTAACGTTACGCTATCACACTAAACGGCATTTAAATGTGTGTTGAAAGTTATAATGTTATTCTACGTGTTAGTTCGTTTTCTTTACGAAACTAGCTGCTAACGTTAGATCAAGATTATAAAAACGTACTGACCATATTCTAACATGTCATCATGTTGAGCTAACGTTAACATTGATTTGTTTTATGTACATTTGCTCACCTGTCTAATAAAGCTGTCGTGACTTGTGAAGCTCTGTCGAGTCCAAGTTAGTCGCGGACGTGGAGCTCTCGTCATTTTAAAAAACGCCCCGCTGATATTGATCCTCATTTTAGTTCTCCTTGTTTGTCCCAAAGTCTGCTTGCCATGGTTAGGGCCCTATAAAATTCGTTTTATTTTTTCCCAAATTCCGTTTTTTCCGTTTTAATTTTTGCAAATTCCGTTTTTTTCCATTTTAATTTTTGGGAATTCAGTTTTTTTTACCCTTTACTGTTATTTTAGTTGTAAAAAGAGTGTGTTAATGTTAATGATTAAAATGTACACAAATAAAATAGGCATTTACTCTTAAAATGACAAATAGGCTACTGCATGATGCACCATAAGACTGCACTCTAAGAACTTCAAGTAACAACAAAATATGGTTATGAGCTTTAAACTGTCCTGTAAAATAAATTATATTAGTTTATATAAGTTAAAATAAAAGTCACTGTTAGAATTGAAATGAAATGGTCCCGAAACAGAAGTGCCCAAAAATCTTGGTCTTTTATTATGAAAGATTATGAATGTACACTTCACAGAAACCAGCGCTGGGGAGAAGGGTCTCGCCCCAATATCCTTTGTCCATGGTTTATATAGTGAAAATCCAAGGGGAGTAAAACAAATCTTGACCAATAGAACCATACCTTACATCATTGGATATCATATAGACTTTATATAACAACGTCCTTATATGGTAATATCTCTAAAACCTCCACACAAACTTGTGGGTCCAAAAGGCTCTCAATGTATAAGACGAACAGAGAGAGAATAAATAGAGCAGGGAGGGGTGAAAGACTCACTCCTCTACTAATGAATACCAGATGTTTCATTGACATATGTAACCAGTGGGGCGTATTCCATAAGAATTGCGCTTGATTGTATCAGGTGGGGGCTGTTTGGCGCTACATCTTTAAATCCAGCAAGCTGGCGGTTCTCCGAATTTGTGCTGTCACGGACTGTTGTTTCATTGGGCTCTTGGCTGGGTGTACGAGTTGACGTGAGTTTATGTTTAAATGTATTGTGAGATCAAACCTCGTTGGCATATGTGATTTTGATTCAGACGATTACATTGTTTCGTAGCCTCATCTGGCGTTTGTGCGACTACGCAGTGCTGTGGTTGCGGCTAGTTTTCAGTCTTTGCGAGCCCTCATCGGCTGCTTTCCGTCTTTGCGAGCCCTCATCGGCTGCGACTTGGATTGCCGTGTTTCAACAAGGACGTAAGTTTCTTGTTTTTATTGCGCAGCGGTTGTTTCTCTGTTTTTTTTAGGTGCTTGCTGTAGTGAGCTTTTATTGATTGAATGTTTTGTTTATTAGTTCCGGGTCTAGAGTGACTACTACAAGGTTGCCGAGTGCGTTTGTTGTGCTGAGAACGTAAGTTTATTTGCTTCCTTTCTCCCTCACGTTTGTACATCTTCATGGAACGTTTATGTATGTAGTTCTGTTGATTTGCCATATTTCTTATTATAGTTTGGTCTTGGAATGTTCAAGTAAAAACCAGACGGAGTAAAGTGATTGCTACAGTATTATAATTAGCCAAGCTTTTGGCTTGACGCTGTGGTCTGTTCATACAGGTTAGTAATTTAGGCTACTTTAGCCTCTTGCCCTGCTCCGATTGTTCAGCTTCCTTTATATAGCTCAAGTAACTCCCAGCCCATTGGTGCACAGGTTACAAATTAGACACAGTTGTGATGCCGGCCTGTATAATTACGTAACATTGTAATTGTTCTTTGCAGGAGGTGCGGCATATGCTGTCCTGGCCACTGTTTTTCCGGTGCTCTTGTTTTTAGGATTCAGTTCCGTGTGTGTGTGTGTGTGTGTGTGTGTGTGTGTGAGTGGTCTATTGGGTTGTTTGAGTCTCTCCCTTGTGTGTTGATGTATGTTGATATGTAATGTTTGTATTTTAGGCCATTGGGTTGGTGCAATATCCTGGGTAGGGGGGGATAACAATTTTGTTGTGTGGCCACTGGTTTGTTGAGTGTTAATTACTTCTCTTTTTTTGGGTGTATTTGTGCATGTGATTTTGTGACGTGCCTTATTTATGTTTGAGTTTGTATTTTGTTTTGAGTTATTTAAACATTTTGATTTTGGATTTTGTTGTCCCTGACTCTGTTACCCAGAGGCCTAATGTCCTTTAAATACTTTTTATTTATTTTGTGAGTCGATTGCGTAAAACAAAATAAATGTTCTATTTTTTGAATACTCCAGTCCCTCTCTTTTTCTCTCTCTTTTGATTTCCCTTTATTGGGATAGCCTGCTGGTAAACATTAAAAAGTTTGACGGTCATCTAGCCATGAGTATTTGGCTGTAATAGAGCCCCCCCCCCCCTGAGGTCACATTTGGCGCAGTCGGCAGGGTGAGAGATTGGGACTGGTGTTTATTATTATTATTATATATTTTTTGGTTTGTTCTTTGTTTTGTGTGCATGTGTGTTTTGAGTGCAGGTGGAGTACAGGGGAAACAGTGGTCGAGGATTGGGTGTGTAAAGTTGTTCTGCAGGTGACAAGTGGTTTGTATTCAAAGAAAAAAAAAAAAAAATTACTCTTTCTCTTTTTTTTTCTCTCCTTTTCTGGTTTGAAATGTCTCAGGAGCTGGAGGAGCGGGTCGGGCAGCTAATGGAGCAGATTAACCAGTTGCAGGGTGATAATGCAAGGCTACGTCAGGGAAATGTAGCATCTGCTGTGGCTGTAGAACAGGGAGAGCAGAGTCAGCGAGTGTTAACTCCCCAAGAGCCAAACGTTCAGGAACCAGGGTCTTCTGGATTGAGGTATGTGTATGTTCCTAGAGAACGTAAATATCCCCGGTTCTCTGGTAGTTCAGAGTCTCCTTCGGTGGAGGAATGGATTGAGGAGGTTCGTCGATGTCTACAGGTTAGGCAGATGTCCATTGGCGAGCAGGCATATTTCGTTTATGATCTTCTGGATGGGGAGGCAAAACTAGAAATTAAACTCCAGCCAGCTTCAGTTAGATCTGAGCCTGAAAATATTTTCTCTATATTGACTGAGACATTTGGCTGTAGCCAGTCTTATATTGATGCCCAACAAAAATTTTTCCAATGTCGTCAACGGGAGGGAGAAACGTTGCGTGAGTTTTCACATTTGTTAATGTCACTTATGGAAGTCGTACTACGTAAAAATACAACCGCAATTGCTAAACCCGACTTTGTTCTTCGTGATCAGTTTGCAGAAAACGTTAGAGACAAAATGTTGCGTAGAGAATTAAAGCGATACATCCGCCTAAGTCCGGATTCCTCTTTTTTGGACTTGCGTCGGGAGGCATTTCGTTGGGCTGATGATGGTGAGGGGCCTCGTCCGGTTCGAGCAAGGGCTTTTTCGTGTGATGCCAATTCAAGAGCGGTGGGGCCATGGCAGGCAGAAGCCCAGGTCGTGGTAGCACAACCAAGTAATGAATTGACCGAGCTCAAGGATTGTTTGCGTAGGCAGCAGGCCCAATTAGATGCCATTCTTAAACATTTGTCCCCTGGCTCAGGGTCGTTCAATCCACCTAATAGGCAGACCAATTATCAGAGGCGTTTTCGTTTTGATGTGGATGGCAGACCTATTTGTCTGCGCTGTGAGCAAGTAGGCCATATGGCTAGGGATTGCCCGGTTGGCCCACGGCAGACACAGCGTGTGGGGGTTGGTCCCAGGCCGCCTGTTGGAAATGGGGGGAATGACTTTTCTGGCCGGCAGCAGGGAAACTAGCACCCTCTAGTGCATGGAGCCAAGCACTGGAAGGGGGTTTGATGGGCTCAGATTCTCTTGCATCTATTTTTCCTTGTCCTTCGGCATTGGTGGGCGAGTGCCCCGTGGCAGACGTTCGGATGAACGGGGTAAATGTTACTTGTCTTATAGATACTGGTTCTATGGTATCTACCATCACAGAGTCCTTCTTTAATAACCATTTTCGAGTTCTGGGGTGTGACCAGCTACGTTCTTGTGGTTGGTTACAGTTGAAAGCGGCCAACGGCTTAGATATCCCATATCGAGGTTACTTGGAATTGGATGTAGAAGTTTTAGGGAAAGTTCTTCCTTCTATAGGGGTTTTGGTGGTCCAGGATCCACCTGAGTCCGGGCGTAAGACAAGCAAAGACTCGGTCCCAGGATTGATCGGGATGAATGTTCTCCGTTGTTGTTTGCAAGAGTTTTTTTGCCAAGATGGTGTAAATCTGTTTTCTTCTGGGTTAACAGTTCCAGCCGTTTGGGAACATGCCTTATTAGCATGTCAACGCCTTGAGGCGTTTTCGACGTCTGGTGTTCTGGGTAGGGTTTTGACTGTTCCTGGGTCCTCCACCTGTGTCCCAGCCGGATCCTTAAAGTTTGTGTCAGCCACCTGTAGGCAGGGGCTTGGCCCATTGATTCCTTCCGTATTGTTGGAACCAGCAGAGGCAGGGTGGCAGTTGCCACCAGATTTAATTGTTCCAATTTCATTGCTCCCCTTGGGAAATGGTACGGTACAAGTGCCAGTTGTTAATGTGGGCCAGGTAGACCGGTGGATAAAACCACGAACCCTGTTGGGAGAAATGTATTTGATCACTGCCTGTTCTGCTAGCAAATCCATCTGCTTCCAGGAAGAGAGTGGTACCCAAGGCCCTGTTGTATTCATTCGATCGACGGAGGTGGCTATAACTCCGTTGTTGGGGTTTGCGGATCTTTCCTGGCCTAATTTATCTGAGTCCGAGCAACAGGAAGCAAAGTCCTTACTTCAGAAGTATAGTGATACCTTTAGTTGTATTGAGGCACCTTTAGGTTGTACTGACTTGATTGAGCACGAGATTCCTTTGCTTGATGACACTCCGGTGCGGCAGCGTTATAGACGACTCCCACCATCCCAGTATGATGTGGTGAAAGCACATATCCAGGAGCTGTTAGAGCAGGGAGTGGTAAAATCAAGTTGTAGCCCTTATTCTTCACCCATTGTGGTTGTGGGAAAAAAAGATGGATCTATTCGTCTTTGTGTTGACTATAGACAATTGAATGCAAAGACTAGGAAAGATGCCTTCCCATTGCCGAGAATTGAGGAGTCTTTGGACGCCCTTACAGGAGCATCTCTCTTCTCCACTCTGGACCTTGCGAGTGGTTATAATCAGGTGTCAGTCGCTGAGAGGGACCGGGCTAAGACCGCTTTTTGCACGCCATTTGGCTTATTTGAGTTCCAGAGGATGCCATATGGGTTGTGCAATGCACCCGGGACCTTTCAGCGGCTGATGGAGAGAATATTTGGGGACCAGCGTTTCCATTCCCTTCTTCTGTACTTGGATGATGTGGTCATCTTTTCATCTACGTTTAAACAGCATCTGGATCGTTTGGAGTCAGTATTTAGTCGTCTACGCGAGCACGGTCTTAAGCTCAAACTAAAGAAGTGTCATTTTTTTCAACCTGAAGTGAAGTTCTTGGGCCATGTTGTTTCAGCTTCCGGGGTCTCTACGGATCCGGACAAGATCAGTGCAGTTAGGGATTGGAGGACTCCCTCGACAGTTGCCGAACTGCGATCATTCCTTGGGTTTGCGTCGTATTATCGGCGTTTTGTGCAGGGGTTTGCGAGGTATGCAGCTCCTCTGCATAAATTGGTGGCAAAGCTGCAGCCACATCCGAAAAGGAGTAGGACGGGGCGTAGTGCCACTTTGCGGGACCATTGGGACTGGGGCTGTGATCAAGCGTTTAATACTTTGAGGGACAAATTGATAAGTGCGCCAGTTCTGGGTTATGCCAATTTTAGTAAACCATTTGTCCTTGAGGTAGACGCTAGTGGGCTGGGTCTCGGGGCAGTTTTGTCCCAAGTGCAGGACGGAGGACTGCGGCGTCCAGTCGCTTATGCAAGCAGGGGCTTGCGACTAACTGAGCGTAACATGGATAATTACTCTGCCATGAAACTGGAATTGTTGGCACTTAAGTGGGCAGTAACAGATAAGTTTCGGGATTATCTGCTGGGTGCTAAATTTACTGTTCTAACTGATAACAACCCGCTCTGTTACTTACGGACAGCTAAACTAGGAGCTGTGGAGCAACGTTGGGCTGCGCAATTAGCTCTTTTTGATTTCACCATCGAGTATCGCCCTGGTACATGTAACCAGAATGCGGACGCGCTATCCCGCTTGCCGGCACCACCAGCCCTAGTCTCTATGAGGGAGATAGCTTCGGGAATCTCTGTGCCAGTTGAGATTAAGAGTGTGGTCATGTCCCCTTCGATTGAAATACAGGCTATAGATGCATGCCCTACGAGAACTAGGGCCAATCTTCAAGTTTTGCAGGCTGAAGACCCTGTTTTGAAGGCCTTCCTTGTATATTGGAAGAGGGGCAGTCCCCCTACAGCCGCAGAGAGGTCTACTGAGTCCCCGGCTGTTGTGGAGCTTGCTCGTCAATGGGCAGATCTAGTAGTTTATGAGGGGGTCTTGTATAGGAAGACGCATGTCCCTGGCAGCACGAAAGGGGTTGTGCAGCTACTGCTGCCCCAGGCTCTTCAGACAGAAGTACTCACGGCCTTGCATGATGATCATGGCCACCAAGGGGTGGAAAGAACAGTCAGTCTCGTCCGCCAGCGATGCTATTGGCCTTTTATGCGGAAGGATGTTGACCGGTGGTGTCGTGAATGTCGGCGGTGTGTGGTGGCCAAGGCAACTCAGCCAAAATTGAGGACCTTTATGGGTAATCTGATGGCCTCCAGGCCCTTAGAAATAGTAGCCATTGACTTTTCCATATTGGAGAAATCAAGTGATGGGAAAGAGAATCTTTTGGTTGTGACGGATGTGTTCTCTAAATTCTCGCAGGCATATCCTACTGTAGACCAGAGGTCATCAACCGTAGCTCGAGTCTTGACAGAGCAGTGGTTCTATACTTATGGTGTCCCACTACGCATCCATACTGACCAAGGGCGCAATTTTGAAGGTGAGCTGCTCCAACAATTGTGTAGAGTGTACGGAATTCGTAAATCCCGCACTAGCCCATACCATCCAGAGGGTAATGGACAGTGTGAGCGATTTAATCGCACATTGCATGACTTGCTTCGCACACTACCTCCGGATAAGAAGAGACGGTGGCCTTACCATCTACCACAGGTTTTGTTTGCTTACAACACCACAGTCCATCAGTCCACGGGGTTTTCCCCGTATGAACTGATGTTTGGGCGTAAACCTACCCTTCCACTTGATTCTTTTCTGGGTACCATCGATACCCCGTCAGATCCTACTACTACTACTTCCGAGTGGGTCCAAGAACATCAGGAGCATCTCTCTGTAATTTATAGCCAGGCTCGAGCGCATTTGGAGGCAGCTGCTCAACAACGAGCAAAGAATCAATCGGTTCCCTTGCCACTTCTACCCCCTGGTACACTGGTGTATCGTCGCAGTCATCTACAGGGACGGCACAAGATTAGTGATCATTGGGGAGATGTAGTGTATGAGATTGTGAGGTGCCTTGATGAGGTTGGTACACTTTATAAAATTAGGCCAAGGGATCAGTTAGGCCCCGAGAAGAATATCAACCGGAAAGAACTGCGGCCCCTTCCAACGGACCCAGGTTCACCCTATCTTGTGGTAGGGGGTGAGGTGCTGAATGTAAGCATACCAAATGTCATAGAAGATGATGCTGGTGGTAGTCTGGACGAGTGTGATGATTTTGAAGTATTGGTGGCAATTGATGCACCTCCTGTAAGAGGACCAACATCTCCCACAGAGTCTGGGGTGTTGCAACCCCCAGCTCTTGAGCAACAGGGATCAGTTACACCTCAACACTCAATATGTGACTCTTTGGGTGTGGAAGGGGAAGTAGTGACATCGGGCAATACCCTTACATCAAGGAGGACTGCCAGAACAAATGCAGGCCACCATCCCAATCCTTACAACCTCCCATGTACGACTGTTAGATCACCTGCGGCTGCGGTAGAAGGCACTTTAACCATTTCTTCCCATAGTGCTGTTTTTAGGCCTTGGGTTTGACTTTTGTGCCGGTCACCGGGACGGTGACATTCAGGGGGGGGTAAGTGTAACCAGTGGGGCGTATTCCATAAGAATTGCGCTTGATTGTATCAGGTGGGGGCTGTTTGGCGCTACATCTTTAAATCCAGCAAGCTGGCGGTTCTCCGAATTTGTGCTGTCACGGACTGTTGTTTCATTGGGCTCTTGGCTGGGTGTACGAGTTGACGTGAGTTTATGTTTAAATGTATTGTGAGATCAAACCTCGTTGGCATATGTGATTTTGATTCAGACGATTACATTGTTTCGTAGCCTCATCTGGCGTTTGTGCGACTACGCAGTGCTGTGGTTGCGGCTAGTTTTCAGTCTTTGCGAGCCCTCATCGGCTGCTTTCCGTCTTTGCGAGCCCTCATCGGCTGCGACTTGGATTGCCGTGTTTCAACAAGGACGTAAGTTTCTTGTTTTTATTGCGCAGCGGTTGTTTCTCTGTTTTTTTTAGGTGCTTGCTGTAGTGAGCTTTTATTGATTGAATGTTTTGTTTATTAGTTCCGGGTCTAGAGTGACTACTACAAGGTTGCCGAGTGCGTTTGTTGTGCTGAGAACGTAAGTTTATTTGCTTCCTTTCTCCCTCACGTTTGTACATCTTCATGGAACGTTTATGTATGTAGTTCTGTTGATTTGCCATATTTCTTATTATAGTTTGGTCTTGGAATGTTCAAGTAAAAACCAGACGGATTAAAGTGATTGCTACAGTATTATAATTAGCCAAGCTTTTGGCTTGACGCTGTGGTCTGTTCATACAGGTTAGTAATTTAGGCTACTTTAGCCTCTTGCCCTGCTCCGATTGTTCAGCTTCCTTTTATAGCTCAAGTAACTCCCAGCCCATTGGTGCACAGGTTACAAATTAGACACAGTTGTGATGCCGGCCTGTATAATTACGTAACATTGTAATTGTTCTTTGCAGGAGGAGCGGCATATGCTGTCCTGGCCACTGTTTTTCCGGTGCTCTTGTTTTTAGGATTCAGTTCCGTGTGTGTGTGTGTGTGTGTGTGTGTGTGTGAGTGGTCTATTGGGTTGTTTGAGTCTCTCCCTTGTGTGTTGATGTATGTTGATATGTAATGTTTGTATTTTAGGCCATTGGGTTGGTGCAATATCCTGGGTAGGGGGGGATAACAATTTTGTTGTGTGGCCACTGGTTTGTTGAGTGTTAATTACTTCTCTTTTTTTGGGTGTATTTGTGCATGTGATTTTGTGACGTGCCTTATTTATGTTTGAGTTTGTATTTTGTTTTGAGTTATTTAAACATTTTGATTTTGGATTTTGTTGTCCCTGACTCTGTTACCCAGAGGCCTAATGTCCTTTAAATACTTTTTATTTATTTTGTGAGTCGATTGCGTAAAACAAAATAAATGTTCTATTTTTTGAATACTCCAGTCCCTCTCTTTTTCTCTCTCTTTTGATTTCCCTTTATTGGGATAGCCTGCTGGTAAACATTAAAAAGTTTGACGGTCATCTAGCCATGAGTATTTGGCTGTAATAGAGCCCCCCCCCCCCCCCCCCCCCCCCCCTGAGGTCACACATACATACAAAAGAAATGTGCATACGTGGCAAACAGATATACAGTATGGATCATATAATCTTTCTTGTGTTATAGACTTATGCTGAGGGAGAGAATATTTCTTACAATCGGCCCTTTGATAAGATAATTATCATATAATAGAATTATCATATCACATCATTCTCAGCATAGTCATTCTAGTACAATAATACATAAAATATCCTTCAATCAAACATTTCCTTCAAACTCATTAATACTTGACAGTTCTGTTCATCAAATCATTTTGAGAAAATACAAAAGTGTGGTAATAGATTCAATCATCCCAGTTATACTGGTGAATAATGGATAGTCTAATTCTTCTTCTGTTGTTGGTGATTTAACCCTTACAGAAGCACTTTGTGGCATTTTTGTGCATACATAGCAGTCACCTATTTTTCCTCTGGACATGAATCCGCATGCGGCTCTTCTTCTGAATTCAGTCAAGTTTCATTACCACTGCTAATAATGGCTTGTGTATGACTAAGTACGTCTGTCAGCACAAACAGATATATCAATTTTGCAGACCTGACTTAACCTGTTAAGCTTCACCCCCAATTTTGAAAAATCCCCAGAAATGGCATACCCAAACTGAAACAGATACAGTTCATGAACCATTTGTTCTAAAAGCACAAGTATGATCTCATTTGAAAGCTGACACCTGGCAGTTTATTGCAAATGTAGAATTAATTATTGTCATAATGAAAAATAAATGTTATAAATAGCTTCAAAGTTTTGTCAAGTTATTAGAAATGTATTTTTATGAAATATTTTCATGAAAATAAAATTGAAGTTGGCCCTGTAGCAATCTAGAAATGCACTGCAGCTAAAGCCACATGTCTGACCATGTTATATTTAAAATCTGAAGATGATATGTCTAAAACTCTTTATTTAGTTAAATGTTTTTCAAGATCATGTCAAACGACTTTATTTTGATTAGACTCTAAAAAGCAAACTGATGTTTATTGTCATTTTCTACGCATCTATTCAGTCTATTTTCTCTATTGTGTTGTGGTCTAAACGATCTCCATTCAGTGTCAGTCTCCCCTGCACACATTCACACCTCTCCAGCCTCTGGTTATTGCTCTAAATATGCTTTCTTTTGTCTGCATTATAATTACTAACGACTGGCTATTCACACTGTTTCAACCCCTAATCTCTTTTAGGGAAAGTTCTCAAAGTTCTCACCTTACATTTGAAACTATATAAAATGACCTTCTTGAAAAAAGAAACATTTCAGCAAGCAGTCCTATTTAGAAATATTCATAAATATAACAGCTAGGTAGCAGGTGCACCAAGGGCTAGCTAGCATGTTAGCTTAGCACACCATCAATACACGACAATTTATGAGATTAAAACCATGTTTGTGCTCTAAAACTTACTTTATAGCACAAGTCGAGTGTTTTAAATAACCTTCTGTGCTCTGATTTGGCTTCAGATAAAAAAAATCGGACAGAAAATATAGTATTTTATAGTATTCTTCACCATGATAAAGTCTATATCGATTAGCATTACATTATAAATATAATCTATTATTATGAAAATACCTGACATGGTTCGAAGAACACAGGTAAACCAAATATCATTGCAATCATGTTTATTGTCTTCAAAACATCTTTATCTGCATGTTACAGCGATCTCTGTTAGTGTTTACGTCGTGATGGACTTCCTGAAATGTCACATGATATGATTCTTCTTCGTGTTCCATATATGGAGTCCATATGTGCACAGGGCGCCCTCAGGCTGCCAGTATGTATTGAAAACACAGTACATCAGAGTCTCCAGCGCTCATAATGATTAAATCGACGCATTTGGGTAGATATTAAATAAATATGATTCCTGTCTATATAAATCTGATGTAAACCTATGAGAATCTATCAATATTTCTCCAAATCTGTACACTTTTGAGCTAAAAGCCCTGATGGACGTTGTTTTGTCAAGCTCTGTCGTGACGATCTCACTGGAGTTTTTTTCTGAATGGAAGCGGCTGACGCTCATAATTCATATCAAAGGTATCGACTCATTTTTTGATTACATAACTCCAGACACAAATTAAGACATAACTGTCACTATAAGATTCTCAGAATACAATAGTGGTCAAATACTAAACCTTCAGTCTTATATCTTTTTAATGATGTATAGTTTGTCAAGGTAATAACATTGAATCTGATAGTAACTTTGAACGATTTAAAAAAAAAAAACGCTCAGAGCGCCCTCGCTCTGGCGAAGGTTAACAGGTTAATGGATTTAATGACAATCATTGGTAATTTCAATCAGCAATCTCGTTCTTCGTCTACTTCTCTTCCTTGTTCTCCTTTCGATCAGTGCTGTATTTCTTTTCCCGCATAGGCTTATGCGTTCCCCTGGGGTGGCGCCGCCTTTACTAAGTCAGTCAGAACACCGGTCCTCGTCACAGCGATCACCGAGTCTCGTGGGCTTCAGACACTTTATCAGCACCTTTTGGAATGAAAGGATGAGTTGGCTTTTCTGAAGGAAGAGGGAGAGACAGAGAAACATCACCATTTATGCCATTAAACGTTCTAACTAGGGAATCCACGTAATCCGTGATGATCACCTCCGTGTCACCTGTGGAGAGATTGCCAGCGCGACCTCTGACCCAAGAAGGTCGGGAAAGGTCTACCCATCAGAATTTCAAATAGAGACATTTTTGTGGTTGCTGATGTGGACATTCTTATTTCTGTCAATACGGCAGGCAACAAATCAACCCAATTTTCTGCCAGTATCTATCTAGTATCTCAGTATCTACCAATTGATATTAAGCTCTTTGGCTAATAATTGTGTGACTTTTGAAGCAAACAGAGTTCCATTATCGCTTGCTATAACGGTTGGAATACCGAAACGCGGTATAATTTCTTTTTCCAGAACCTTTACAACCGTCTGAGCATTTTCTTTACCACACGGAAAAGCTTCAGGCCACTTAGTAAATCAATCAACAATCGCGAGCAAGTATTTGTGATTTCCACATGGCGGCATGTGTGTAAAATTGATCTGTAAATATTAAAAAGGAAGCTTAGGATGTGACAAAGCGTCATGGCGGGTTGCCTTGGGTTTGTTCGTGCACACACACCAGGCAAGTCTCCAATATCAACAAAGTATTCTTTCGAACATTTGCTATGCAGTATGATTGATTCAAATTCTGCATCACTTTCTCTTTTGACACATGTGATACACCATGATAATGCCTGCACAGCATTACAACGGTGGGTGTTGGTAGAGCGATTATACCCTACTTGTTTCTTAGAATACCAGCTTGTGTAGTGTTAGCTTGCAATACTTTAATGTCCAAATCATTAATCAGCGACAAATTCATCATAGGCACTTCGGTGCTCTTTTCGTTTACGTGTGGACTAAGTATTACTTCTTTAGCAGCCCATTTCGCAACTTCATCTGCAAATCTGTTTCCTTTAGCCTCATCCGATTCACCTGTTTTATGACCAGCTACTTTAATCACAGCAAGTTTCAATGGTTGCTGTGCTGCACTGATGAGCTCGGCCACAATGTTATGATGTGAAATGGGTTTTCAGTCGGAGGTTTTGAAACTTCTTTCCTCCCACAATTTAGCAAAATCATGGACAACGCCGTACGCATATTTGGAGTCAGTGTATATATTGATGCACTGACCTTTCGCCAATTGACAAGCTCTCGTTAGGGCAATTAATTCTGCAACTAGTGCTGATTTATATGGCAACGAATATGCCTCAATTACACGATCAGGTAATTCAACAATAGCATAACCACACAAGTATAAATTGTCGTTTGGCTTGAAAACAGGATCCTTCTATAGTCTAGCTATATATCAAATATCTCCCTCCTCCAGGACAGATATTATAAAATATCTGGCCTGCAGGCAGTCGAAGTTTGGATTCTGGTCAGGCAATCGTGGTCGTCACTCTCAAATCCACCATCCACCAACGGCGTTGAGCAGTCATGTGATGCGTAGAAATGTTATGCATAATTGCGCCAACTTGGTGACTAGTGTGAACTATGAGTGGATGTGATAAAACAACCTTTTCAGCATCCTGTACCATGATTGCTGTAGCAGCCACAGCACGTAAACAGGCCGGGAGTCCCCTAGCCACTGAATCAAGGGTTTTAGATAAATAAGCTACTGGACAAAAGTGTCCCCATGCTCTTGGGCCAGGATTACAGCGGCTGTGTCTCCACCTTTGTGCACGCATAGGTGAAACTCCTTTGCATTTAACAAAGAGGGCCTAGGGCAGGCGGCCCTAAGTGAGAGGATTTCAAATGTCTGAATGCTTGAGTCATGTCAGCTTTCCATGTAATGTCCTCTTTATTATTCAGCGTATCTTCTCGCAGGATTTTGTCATACCTGGAGCAATGTGCCACCCATAATCGACAGTAATTGACCAGTCCCAGAAAGCTTTGCATTTGCTTCTGTGTTGAGGGATGCTTGAATGAAGCGATGGCTTTTACTCTGTCCTCAGACAGGCGAACTTTGCCTTGTGACAGTTCATGGCCGAGGTAATTGACTTTTCTCTGCACCCACTGAAGTTTCTCTTTAGATGCTTTGAAACCAGCCTCTGCTAAAATGTTCCAGACAATTGTAGTGGCAGCAGCACACAGGTCCTCAGAGGCACCAGTAACGAGAATGTCATCGTCATCAGCGTAGGAGCAGGCAGGTGTCAGGAGGGAGTCTGACATCCTTCAATGTTGCGTGCATTTCAGTGGAGAAAACAGCTGGAGAATCACTGAACCCTTGAGAGGGAGTCTTGTAATTCTGAAAACAGAAAGCAAAAAGTGGCTGATTTTGTTGGTCAACAGGATGACTGAAGAAGGCGGAGCATAAATCAAATAACGGAATAGAATGCATGTTCTAAGGGATAGAATTAACAATAGTTTGTACATCTGGCACAATAGGAGCAAGTGGCTTTATTAAATCATTAATTCTTCTCAGGTCCTGCGTTAAACGACAAGAACCATTTGCTTTCCTGATTGGATTGATTGGTGTGTTGTAAGGTGAATAAGCGCGAACCAGAATGCCTTGAGCCAGAAACTGATAAATGAGGGCCGAAGTCCCTCCTCTTGTTGCTTTAAAAGCAGATATTGTTTTTGAAAAAACAGGCCTATTCGTTGTCAAATTTGCCACATAGGGTTGGATATCAAGAAGTCCTACGTCATTCTTATGTACCGCCCACAATTTTGGGTTTACTTCAGCTACTTCCTGTCCGAGCTCAGTTGCAGACACATCTTAGAAGAGAGCACTTCCTGTGTCGGTTGTAAGAGAGAAAGCTGCAGGAAACAGAAGTTTCAGAGAGTCAGAGTCAAATTCATGTTTAACATTAACTGTCTACCCTTATAGGCAGAATGAAGAATTTGGTATTATTGCAAAATCATGCATTTTGAACAACGATGGTACATCCTGAGAAGTAGCCGGTAAAGTTGGTGTCATTGCACAATTTGTAATTGAGCCCGTGTACACAACAGAAGACAGTGATGAAAGGCTTGCCTATGAGAAAAAAAAAATGGTTTATAGTCAACATTTAATTCAATAAATGGCAAAAAAACATGTGATTTATTCGGTTAACTCTAAAAAATGTATTCGGAAAAATTGTCAGGCCTGATAGACCTGCTGCTTCGGGCTGGGAGAAAACAAAGGAGGGGGTTTTGGCCCGTAGCCAGCAGAGCGCCTAAACATCTGGTTCTCATTTTTTCCGCTGGAGCCTTCAAGCTCTTTTTCTACAAAGACGTGCAGGATGGCCTAAACATCCGCATAAATAACAAGTTATTGGCTTTTTACCATAGGTTGACGAGCGATTTTGGACGTCAGCATTAACTTGAAGCATTGCTGGAAATTTTTCTGGAGGAATTAAAGCTCCGGCAGAGGAAGCGTCTGCCCAATACATCAACAAAAATGTTACTAATTTTTGTTGTAGTCATTCGAATCAATTATGTAGTCTCATTGAGCATGTTATTTAGAAATGTGTTCACAAACAGCAAAGAATTATTATCATCAACAGGACTCGCAGATTCGTGATTTCAAGCATGTCGAAATCGATTTAAAAATGCAACAGGACTTTCGCCCACCTTCTGTTTCGAGTTTGCTGCAAGGGAAATATCTTGTCTAGCAGAAGAAAGTTTTACTAAAAATGCCGTCAATTTGTTTAAAAAATGTTTGAGGTTACGTGCACTGCCCCAAATCCAGTCAGACTTAGAGTCCCCATAATCAGCAAGGCACACGTCACTCGCGGGGTCGAAACAAATCAACCGGTTCCGAATCTTTAAACACAATAGTGCGGGCGGGTGGTGCGTCATTTAATGGGTGTAACAGATCAACCTCATTAATTAATTATTCCTCTGTAATTTCAGCAGGCAATGTTTTAGTCAGAATAAAGCGATAATCACGACCAGTAAGTTGGCTGTATGCCGTTAACCGTTTCAGTACCCACACATACTGGTGTGGTGACCGAGCTGGGTCTGGCAGTTCTTTGCAAATTGCCATTACCTCAGAAATTTGTAACGGATGAACTTTAAATCCATCTGAAGTTTCAACAAAAGGACACAAAGTCGCGGTCGCGAGATCAGGGTACAGTCTATTTTTTTCTAGTTTCAGTCAGAATGCACTTAATTTGGAGGGGAGTTTTTCATTTCAACAGTCTGTGGAATAGCTGTCTGTTCCATAGAATGTAAGAGCTCTAGCTGCAGCAGAGAGTTTTTTTTCACAGTCGGCTGAGGAAAAAAGGCAGCCAAAACCGCACTCTCCCTCACAGCCATTTCAGCATTTGGGACAATGTTATTGTCCAAATTCTCAACTCTTTCTGGACCCTTATGCCAATAACACTGCATGTCTTTCCAGACATTATAAGATTGTTTCATATACGAATAATCCCAATCGGGATCCCCCTAATTTCCAAAAATCATGCCTTTTGCTTCACGCATATCTGTATCTTTAAATGATCCGTCACAAGGAAACGGATCTAATTGTGTTTTGCCATTTGACCAGCCAGCTAAATTTGACAAATCTGGCTTGGCAAAAAATGCTTGATTATTCCTAATCATAAAAATTTTCGGCGATTCATTTACAAACGGCGGACTAATTTTATTACCCATTGTAAACACACAAATATGTCTCCTCAATGCAACTTAAATAAAGTTCAGTATGGCCAAATAGAAAACAAAGAAAAGTATACAAGTTCAAATTAGTTGTGTTAGTACATTGGCCATAAAGAGAGAAATAAGAGCAAAGAGAGAGAGAAAGAGAAAAAAAAAAATTTTAAAATAGTGATTTATTCATTCATAATCCAAGACCAAAGGTAAATTGAAATAGACTTTGCGAGAGAAAAACCAATTGTCTCAACGTCAAATCTATTTCCAAACGAAGAAAAGTGATCAATTTCTCTTTCGTTCTTCCCGTATTTTATAAACACGAGGAAACGTATCCTTCGACACGACGGACAACGTCCCGAATCCTTCGACACGACGGACCAATAACGTCCCGTATCCTTCGACACGACGGACCAATAACGTCCCGTATCCTTCGACACGACGGACCAATAACGTCCCGTTTTATTCAAAACGACGGACGACACAACAAATAAAAGTAAAATCACGGCACTTATAAATCTGTTTTCTCAGCAGACAGGAAGAATGAATCTTTCTCTTATATAAAAAGAAAGTAATTCTTACCTGTCTGGAGAAATCCAGGACGACGCCCCCAACTGTTAGAATCGAAATGAAATGGTCCCGAAACAGAAGTGCCCAAAAATCTTGGTCTTTTATTATGAAAGATTATGAATGTACACTTCACAGAAACCAGCGCTGGGGAGAAGGGTCTCGCCCCAATATCCTTTGTCCATGGTTTATATAGTGAAAATCCAAGGGGAGTAAAACAAATCTTGACCAATAGAACCATACCTTACATCATTGGATATCATATAGACTTTATATAACAACGTCCTTATATGGTAATATCTCTAAAACCTCCACACAAACTTGTGGGTCCAAAAGGCTCTCAATGTATAAGACGAACAGAGAGAGAATAGAGCAGGGAGGGGTGTAAGACTCACTCCTCTACTAATGAATACCAGATGTTTCATTGACATACATACAAAAGAAATGTGCATACGTGGCAAACAGATATACAGTATGGATCATATAATCTTTCTTGTGTTATAGACTTATGCTGAGGGAGAGAATATTTCTTACAGTCACACTCTAGCTGCATCCTAATGTGCATACTATCCATCCTAAATAGTATGACATTAGTAATTGTCAATACTATTTCGGGCATAGTATGCACACTGGGACGCAGCTTCTGTCTCTCTCTCGCGCACTGTCGAGTGCGCTCACGGACACACTCGAGCTGCGAGTTTAGGATCACAAACTATTTAGGATGGATAGTATGAACATTGGGACGCAGCTTCGGTCTCTCTCACGCGCTCTCTTGGACACACTCGGTCTCCCTCTCGCGCTCTCGACTCGGACACACACACACGGTCCGGCACCTCATACACAGACGTGCACGGAGGGGATTTTGTGTGTGTGCGTGCGTGCGAGTTTCTTAACTTTTTCGCCGACGAAAGCAGAGCCGTGGAGAGCCGCTTCGCCATGCTTTCAGTGGAAACGCGGCTATTGTTTTGATGCCGTCATGAGCTGAAATGTTGGTTGTGTCGCCCAGATTTGCTTCCCCGTCTGCATTTTCCCCAGAC
The DNA here is from genome assembly GCA_036326025.1 of Chrosomus eos. Lineage (NCBI taxonomy): Eukaryota > Metazoa > Chordata > Actinopteri > Cypriniformes > Leuciscidae > Chrosomus > Chrosomus eos. The sequence continues at coordinate 40,038,096 of CM070822.1, forward strand.
ATACGTTCTTCTCCCACACAAAAACCGAATTTCATTCCAAATATGTAAAATTCCGCGTTAACACTAGATTCCGCGTTAATTGGCCAATTCCGCGATTCTGTCCGCGATTCGTGATCACGGAAATTATAGGGCCCTACATGGTTTAATTTCTCTGAATTACAATATCCCAAAAGTCTCCAAAGATTTTTAAGTACACAACTGCAGGAAATATATCACACTGTGCAAGTGATTGTTGGATATTTTATTACAAAATTCTTACATATTGGACCTTTAATTGATGAATCTCCAAAAGATTTTAAGATTAGAAATAATCAAGCATTTTTCGCGGAACCATATGTCACATTTACCTGGCTGAATGGCAGTCAAGTCACAATTAGATCAGTTTCCTCGTGACGGCTAATTTAAGGCGCACACTAATCAAAACATATTATTATTATTATGGCCGGGACTTTAAAGCGTTAATTAAGATTAATTAATTACAGACTTTAACGCATTAATTAATTACACAATTTTAATCGCACTTACTTTTGCACCGCGGAACGTTTCTCACTGGATGAGTTTCGGCGGACCGATTATACTGGCACACCAACTAGCGTTCATCATGACGAAGAAGCTGACCATAGAAGCTGACGAGATCGCTTTGGTTGGCCAGTGGATGGGAAATTTTGTTATTAAAAACAAACGGATGGAAGCGTCGATAAGAGCATGGTTGTGTGCAAGCAGAGACGGGCTTTGGTGCAAGCTATGCAACAAGGAATTCACTATTGCTATTAGTGTAGCTATTGCTACACTTAATGCCAAAAATTGCACTTGTCTGCTGGACTTGGTTGAACAAAAATAAACAATATTTTGTTGCTTAAGCTTATGTATTCAGTCATTATTCAATGGTATACTAAAAATCGATGCGAAAAAAATTACTTCTCACTGTTCTCAGGTCAAATATGTATGCAATTAAAATGCGATTAATTTCGATTAATTAATTACAAAGCCTCTAATTAATTCGATTTTTTTTTTTAATCGAGTCCCGGCCTAATTATAATGCATTGCAGTCTGTGTGTTTACCTGGCCAGTGGCCACAGAAGCTCCCCTAAGTATGAATGAATGAATTTTAGACAAAGTTTACATCTGATGATTGTTTTTTTTTTTTTGCGCAAAACTCTGTTTTTACTGTCTATGAATTATATATTGAGTAATTTAACATTTTTGAGAAATGTGTTTCAGTCGCTGTGCTAAAACACCCATGTTCTTAAATGCTCTTAGGGTACGAGGAGATCAGGGTGTCGAAAATGTGGACGTGGCTCGTCTTATGTTCACAGTTCGTGGGACAGAAAGAGGCAGCTTTATTTCAGGAAAGACCGTCCACAACAACGGTGAGTTCTAATTTTAAAATAATGTTCTTTGAATTGAGGTTTTGTTGAAAATGTATTTTTAATTGTATTATTTTTTTTTTTATGAATTACCATCTTGTGCATAATATCTGTCTGAAATTGTTAATTTAATTGATATATTTCTTTTCAGTATAGAGAGGTTGTGGAGAGACGTCTGGACATCAGAGACAAATGTCTACTACGATGTTCTACATGCTTTGGAAGAACGAGCCACCTTGATATTTCTGACCTTACTCATCTGTTCTGTTGCCACTATGTATTTCTTCCATGGCTTCAAGATGATCTCAACCTTTTCCAAAACACCTGGGACAATCACCCAATACGCACAGAGGGTAATATGACTCTGGGATGTGAAGTATCCGCAATCCTGTACCTGAGCCTGACATAGAGGTATGTTTGATGTGTATATGAATTTTGACAGTAAAAACCAAGAACTTTGAATGCTCACACTGTATTCAATGCCAGATACTGAATAAACATTTTAATGTTGAAGCAGTTTATTTATATAACTGTGCAAAGGACCTTGCAAAGCGTCTCCACATTTTAATCTCCTGGTCATCTGCAGAGGTTCTTCAGAAAAACATGCCACAGAAGTTCAAGAAGAGGTTTAAGAAATGCGTAGTTATCATTGACTGCACAGAGTATTTCATTGACAGGCCATTCAATCTCAGGGCTAGAGCCCAGACCTGGTCGAATAATCAGCGCAATTTACAGCAACCGTGCAAATCATAGCCTACTTTGTTCTCAAATTGTTCATGTTAACAACATCAGCATTGCGTGACTAACGTTATTTAATGTGTTTTATGATTACCTGTGTAGTTCATATTTCATATGGAATATGAATTCATATTCTCCATAATAGCTAAACGAGAAAGGCACAACAAAGGAAACTCCATAACTGTGTGAATTAAGAAAACGTAGCTACTGTTACACGATTGAACTATTGAAATGTCTTACTTGTTCAGCAGAAAAAATCTGTCTCCTCTTCCGTTTCGAACCCCTTCGGGAGTTCACGCACCTTTCAAAAGCCCCACCGATGTGTATCCTTGTGTTCACATGAGACGGTTTCTTTCTCTTTTCACCTTAAATCCGAAGTACGAAGTCTTTTGGGTTTTATAACTGGTTAATCTCCAGTTGACACTGATGATTGTTGTTTGGATCTTTCTGGATCCGCCATAAGTTTAATCACGTAAAGTGCTGCGAGAAAAGCCTATCTCTACATCTCCTCACTCGGAGCCGGCTAGCCGAAACACCTTCTTTATGTGTACGGATTAGGACTGGGCTATAAATCGATTTTATCGATTAACTCGAATGTGTAGCTTACCCGAGTTTACGCCGATTTTTTTGAATGAAAATCGGTTTTCTCTTTAACAACCGCCGACGCGCCCATATGGGCTCCCGTAGTTCCGAACGCGCTCAGCGCTTGCCATGATAGAGATACACAAACAACATGGCAAATGAACAAAACCGCGGCAGCAGAAGCACACCCGCCGAAAACATTTACAAACTGAATCTGCAGGGCCGCCAACTCTCACGAGTTCACTGAGAGACACGCAATTGTCACTTTTTACACGCTCTCACACACACATCCATTTCCTCACGCAGAGAAACATCGCGAAGCAAAGAGGACACTGACACCGACATACAAGAGACAGAACAGGTTACTGTTGATATGAAACAGATTCTCGGCTCTCTGATTCTGTTAATTTTATTACGAAATTCCAACAATAAACACCGTTTTGGCGCTTGTAAATGTGACGTGAAAGATCGCTGACAGATCTCAGTTCAAGCGGCACATGAACCGATCATCTGTTACTCTTCACTACTAACTTACCCAAATTTAGCTAATAAAATCAATTGATCAGTGTTTTTCAACCGCGGAAAGATGTCCATAAAACAGCTGGAGAACAACATGTGTCACGTAACGTTACATTTACCTCAGGAATGACTTTTAATGACCCATAGCACGCATGTTAGCTGGACTTAAAATAATTGCTATAGAGAGGAGTATTTGGCTAAATATGATAACTATATTACACATTTATTATATTTTACCTATATCATTAAAATATTATAACATTGTTTGTTATTATAAAAAACGCATTATGTTTAATTTGAGTTAGTTTTAACCTTTAATAATACCAGCTGACAGGGCTCTCTGTATGTTTACAGCATTAGGTGATTTATTTTTGGAGAACAATTAACATAACACATTAACATATCTACTGTACCTAATATTTATCCAAAGGAATTGATATTGAATCAATATCAGAATCAAAATCACATGAATTGAATTGAAATTGTGAAATTTGTGTTAAGCAATAATAAAAACAGTAGCATACCAGTCTTTATACATGTAAACATTGTGTTTACATAGTTAATAAACTTGATAAAATGATGTTTAGTTACCAAATAATTTGACAATCACAATAAACTTCTTGTGATGCAAGTTTTTTTTTTCTTTACACATCCCCCCCAATCCGCCCATTTTATGTTATGTTACATTTACACTAGGCTATTTACAATGACAGGACCCTCTGGTCTTTTTGGCTTGTTGTTTCTGATTGCACTTTAATCCAGATAATATCCCAGAAGGGAATATCAAAACAAAATAAAGTAAAAACTTGTTTTGAACAATTTCTTTGTCATCTGAGGATTGATTTTAAGTAGGGAGAGAAAAAAATCGATTTAAATCGTAAATCGGATTTTTTTGTCAAAAAATCGGGGATTTTTTTTTTTAGGCCATATCGCCCAGCCCTAGTACGGATGTGACGTAATGACGCAAAGACATGCTCGAATTTCCCGCGGAAACCCACCAGTACTACTGGAATTAAAATCATTATTACAAGATAACCGTTTTGAATCTAGCTATGGCAAGCAGATAGTTTTGAACACTGGCTGAAGATGTTTTTTTTTTAAATAATTAATTTGGATTATTTTTAACTTAAAAAAGTTACGGACTGGAGCTTTAAAAACAAAAGCATTATTTTTTCATTATCTCATTATTTAATTATTTGCAACTCCATTGGAATCCTCTCCACAATCTTACGGGCTCGCAGCTGAAATGCCCGTGACAGAAGGTTTCAAAGTAGTGTAGTATTGTTCAATAACGATTTGTTCATGTTAATTAAACAGTTTAATTGTTCAAAACTAATGTAAAATAACATGTACAATTCCAAATTTGCCCAAATAACGTTCATTAAACGAAGCTCTAGCCAGGCTCCCAGGTACTGAACCAGAGGGGTCATTGAATTCAAGTTTATTTGTATAAACGTTAATTAAAAATTAAATTGACAACTAAAATATTTACGTTGCCTATAATTGGGCTACTTCAAGGTTTTTGTTGTTGTATTTTAAATAGCCTAATTCTCAGTAGTTTTCAATGTAATTACTGTGTATTATATTTACATTATTATTGTTACTCTATTTGTATTGTTACTTTTTAAAAAAATAAACTCTTATCTCGTGCTGACTTATTATAGAAAACGTCTCGGTTACGTATGTAACCCTCGTTCCCTGAATGTTGTAGATATGTTTGATATATATATAGATATATATATATATAGATATATCTACATGTCTGAACATGTAGATATGTTTCTTCGCTGAGGAGCCAAGACTGAGCTCAGGCGATCCCCGCGGTATACAGCGGAAGTGGCAAGAAGACGGAACGTCTCCGTTCCCTCACTCAGGGAACGAGGGTTACATACGTAACTGTGACGTTCCCTTTCGTTCGTCACTCCGAGTTCCGTCGGATGCCGACGAATGGGGTTACCAGTCTAATCACGCCACCTTCACAGCTGTCTTCCAGTGCCCTGCGTAAATCTGAGATCCCTGTCATACTGAGACAAGTGGGACTCCTATTTAACACAGGAATACCACGGTACACTGGGGAGCATATCCCATAGATTTAGAGGAATATGCAAATATTGCCAGCCCAAACGGGGGGGAACTTAGAAATACACATATGACCCGAAGGATGCATAAGGGAATACACTGGGGTATCCAGCCGCAGGTGGAAAACTTTTAAACCCCAGGGGTGGCAAGGTGGCCAAGGGAAAGACACATGCTCAGAGAAGCTTACAGTGGGAATACACATGTGGGGGTTGCTCCGTAGAGGGACCATGCACACGGGAGGCACCTAGCCGACGCTCAGGCACAGAGACACTGCGTCGACGTCAGGAGTGCAGGAGGAACTCAGGGCTTTCGGAGAAGCTCACCTGAGGAGAATATCGCACGCATCCAGTCCGTAGAGTGGAATGGCGAGCAAGCGAAAGACACCTGAGCGGGTCCTAGTACCGGCTGGTTGAAGCGAGTACACGAGAGGACACAGGCTCCACTTGGAGATTATAGAATCTGGCGAATGTGTTAGGTGTCGCCCAGCCTGCAGCTCTGCAGATGTCTGTTAGCGAGGCGCCATGCGCTAGAGCCCAAGAGGACGCCACACTCCGAGTGGAGTGGGCGGTCACACCAAGGGGGCACGGTCGACCTTGCTGCTGGTATGCCAAAGCAATGAAGTCCACTAACCAGTGAGACAACCTCTGCTTGGAGAGAGCCCTTCCCTTCAGCTTCCCACCATAACAGACAAAGAGCTGGTCTGAGGTCCTGAAACACTGCGTCCTGTCTACATAGGTGCGGAGAGCACGTACTGGACAGAGCAGTGCCAAGGCTGGGTCTGCCTCCTCCGGGGGCAGCGCTTGCAGGTTCACCACCTGGTCCCGAAAGGGAGTGGTAGGAACCTTGGGCACGTATCCAGGCCGGGGTCTCAGGATCACATGAGAGTAAGCCGGCCCGAATTCCAGGCACGCTTCGTCAACGGAGAATGCGTGCAGGTTCCCTACCCTCTTGATAGAGGTCAATGCAACCAGGAGCACTGTCTTCATTGACAGGAGCTTGAGCTCCACTGTTTGCAAAGGCTCAAAGGGAGCATGCTGCAGGGCAGTTAAGACCACTGCGAGGTCCCAAGAGGGAACGAGAGGAGGGCGAGGAGGATGTAATCTCCTGGCTCCTCTAAGGAACCTGATGACCAGGTCGTGCCTTCCCACAGACTTACCTTCTAACAAGTCATGGTGTGCGGCGATAGCGGCAACATAGACTTTAAGGGTGGAGGGAGACAGCCTTCGCTCCAACCCATCCTGAAGGAAGGAAAGCACAACGCTGATCGGGCATTTTCGGGGGTCTTCTCGGTGAGAAGAGCACCAGCTGACGAAGAGGTTCCACTTCAACACATAGAGGTGTCTCGTGGTAGACGCTCTAGCGGAAGTGATGGTAGCCACCACCGGAGGTGGTAGGGTACTCAAACCTACCTGGTCCCGTCCAGGAGCCACACGTGGAGGCTCCACAGATCGGGACGAGGGTGCCACAGGGTGCCCCGTCCCTGAGAAAGAAGGTCTTTCCTCAGAGGTATGGGCCAAGGAGGTGCTGTCGCGAGGAGTATGAGTTCGGAGAACCAGGTCCGGGTGGGCCAGTAGGGCGCAACCAGAAGGACCTGCTCCTCGTCCTCCTTGACCTTGCGCAGGAAATGCGCAAGAAGGCTCACTGGGGGAAACGCATACTTGCGGCCCCGCGGCCAGCTGTGCGCCAGTGCATCAAGAGATCCTCTGCACGGGGCAAAGTTTGCTCTTTTCCCAGTTGACCCGAAGGCCCAAGCGAGCTAGGTGCCGGAGCACTAGGTCCCTTTGTTCGTAAACCTGGTCTCGAGAGTGAGCTAGGATCAGCCAGTCGTCGAGATAGTTCAGCATGCTAACCCCGTGAACCCGAAGGGGAACAAGGGCTGCCTTGACGACCTTCGTGAAGACGCGAGGAGACAGGGCTAGCCCGAAAGGGAGAACCGCGTACTGGTATGCCTGCCCCTCGAAAGCAAACCGGAGGAACGGTCTGTGTCGAGGAAGAATGGAGACATGAAAGTAGGCGTCCTTCAGGTCGATCGCTGCAAACCAATCCTGGGGCCGCACACATTCGAAAATGCGTTTGGCAGTGAGCATCTTGAACGGCATCCTGTGTAAGGAGCGATTCAGCACACGCAAGTCCAGGATTGGCCGTAACCCATCAGTTTTCTTGGGGACAATGAAGTAAGGGCTGTAGAAGCCGGACCTCATCTCGGCTGGAGGGAGAGTCTCGATTGCACCCTTCGCCAGCAGGGTGGCAATCTCGGCTCTCGTGATAGGGGCATTGCCACCGACCAAAGTGGAGCGGACTCCCCTGAAGCGGGGAGGAGACCGTGCAAACGGAATCGCATAGCCGAACCTGATGGTAAGCGGGACAGACGGGGAAGCTCTAGCCAGGCTCCCAGGTACTGAACCAGAGGGGTCATTCAATTCAAGTTTATTTGTATAGCGCTTTTACAATACACATTGTCTCAAAGCAGCTTTACAGAAAGTGCATTTCAGAAATGTACAAAGAAAAATACAGTTAGTTAATCATGTATAAATTTAGGCATAACATGTCGCCGGTGTTTAGTCGTCTCTTCACAGGCGTCGAGTCGTCTCTCCACAGGCGTTTAGTCGTCTCATCACAGGTGTTGGGGCATCTGAAGTCTCCGTGAGAGGCTGGATACAAACTGGAGCTGACGAACGCTATTTACCTCGGGACTAGCGTCCCGAGATAACAGCAGAAAGACAGATGGGAAATAATTAGCATAGCTGATGTTCATAATATTAATGCATTCGAACTGATTCAGAAGTAGTATAAAAGGTAAGCATTAAGTGAATGCTTGGTTAAAGAGATGCGTCTTTAATCTAGTTTTAAACTGGGACAGCGAGTCTGAGTCTCGAACAATATCAGGAAGGCTATTCCAGAGTTTAGGAGATAAATGTGAGAACGCCCTCCCTCCTTTAGTAGACTTAGATATCCTAGGAACGACCAGAAGCCTCGAATTTTGTGATCTTAAAGAGCGCGATGGATTGTAGGGCGATAGAAGGTCTGTTAAATACACAGGAGCTAAACCATTTAGAGCTTTATAAGTCAATAGTAATACTTTGTAGTTGATACAGAACTTAATAGGTAACCAGTGTAGAGATGATAAAATTGGTGTTATATGATCATATTTTCTTGATCTAGTAAGAACTCTAGCGGCTGCATTTTGCACTAACTGTAGCTTGTTTATTGAGGATGCAGGACAACCAGCTAATAAAGCATTACAGTAATCTAGTCTCGAGGTCATGAATGCATGAACTAACTTTTCTGCATCTGAAACAGATAGCATGTTACGTAGTTTAGCAATGTTTCTAAGGTGGAAAAAGGCTGTTCTTGTAACATATGAAATATGATTTTCGAAAGTCAAGTTGCGGTCTAGTATAACACCCAGGTCTTTTACTGTAGTGGATAAAGTAACAGGACATCCTTCTAAATTAAAGTTGTATTGTAAGGGATTTTGTGGGTAGTTTTTTGGACCAATAAGTAATACCCCCGTTTTATCTGAATTTAATAGCAGGAAATTACACGTCATCCAGCATTTTATATCTTTTAGACACTCTGTCAAGTTAGATAAGTTAGTGTTTTCATCTGGTCGTGATGAGATATATAATTGAGTGTCATCAGCATAACAGTGAAAATGAATTCCATGTTTTCTTATAATATTACCAAGTGGCAGCATATATATTGAGAATAGCAGAGGGCCTAGGACAGATCCTTGCGGCACTCCATAGTCTACTGATGTTATCTTCGATTTTTCCCCATTTAAACAGACAAAATGGTAACGGTCTGATAAGTACGATCTAAACCAGCTTAATGCCTGTCCCTGGACACCAGTGTAGTTTTGTAGTCGATCTAAGAGTATTTTATGGTCTATAGTGTCGAACGCAGCACTAAGATCAAGTAGAACTAGTATTGAGATACAGCCTTGGTCAGAGGCTAAGAGTAAATCATTTGTAATTTTAACTAGCGCAGTTTCTGTGCTATGATGCGGTCTGAATCCCGAGTGAAATTTTTCATAGATATCATTTTCTTGCAAGAAAGAGCACAATTGAGCGGACAATTTTTTCTAGTATTTTAGACATAAATGGAAGATTTGAGATGGGTCTGTAATTTGCTAGGTTATTTGGATCTAATTGCGGTTTCTTAATGAGAGGTTTTATTACTGCCAGCTTGAATATTTTTGGAACATGACCTAAAAATAAAGACGAGTTAACCCTCTGAGCCCGACGGCATCGTCGACGACGCCACAAATCAGCTCCGAGAAATTATGATATAACTCGACAACAGATTTATCGATTTTTTTACCGTTTTTTCCAGCAGAAAGCTAACAAGCTAGCCATCACGGGGGTGTCTTTGGTGTCTTTCTAGCCTTTACAGAAGGTTTTCTATCCAGCCTGGAACTTGTGCATCCTTTCGGAGTTTTTCAGCCATAAATCCAAACGTTTATATCCAACTTTGATACACTTGAAGTCCATAACTTATAAATATTCCGTCATATTTGCCGCTAGCTCGATGCTAGCTGCCATTTTGGATATCCACGTGATGGTTTTTGACCAATTACAGGCTGATCCGTCGTAAACATTGGGTGCGTCACTGGGTCATTGCGCTCTCTCCAAGGGAGGGAGGGAGAGAGAGTAGCACGGAGACGCAGGTTTCACAGAGAATCACAGAGAAATGGATCTAAATCGAGCGCAGAATTATGGATTTTCAGGAGAACAGAGCTTTTTGACAGATGAGGAACTAGATTACCAGGATAGACCCAGCTGAAGTGCCATTTATTTATTTACTGTAAAAAAGAATTATAGAAGTATAAATGTAGTATAAAAGTATAAAAAGAATAGAATAAATAAAATAATAAATAAAATAAATAAAATATAAATGCAAAGCCTGTGATGTGGCCCTCTTTGTGATTGCTGATACTAGGAACTGTTTTGAGGCTTGGCACCAGTGAATTTCATGAACGCCTGGACTTCTTTTGGAAAAATGTAAATAGTTTTGGTTCTCTACAAGTTATAATGTTTATTCCTGTGCTCCAGGACTCCAAAGACATGAACAAACTGTTTTCCAGAGGAAATTTGCTTAGCTTTTATTTATTTGTGTGTGATTTCAATAAATATTTGAGTGATTCAATTTCCGATTTCTTTTTTCATCTGTCTTTATGGTCCCATAACTTATTTTACATTCAGGTGACATCAATGTAACACAGATATGCTGAAAGTTCAATTTGTCCTGAAAAAAAAAGAGGTGTGTCAATTGTCTGTACACAAAAGGGTTGATGATTAACAAGCTTTTTTAGTGAATAACACCAGACGGAAAAATTATTGTAAAAATACCCTTAGGTCTCTGAGGGTTAATAATATTGAGAAGAGGCTCTTCCACTACAGGTAACACTTCTTTAAGTAGTTTAGTGGGTATTGGATCTAATAAACATGTTGTTGGTTTAGATGCAATGATAAGTTTATTTATTTATTCCTGTCCTATAGTTGCAAAGCGGTTTAGTTGTTCTAGAGGGGCCATAATTGAGGCAGCGTCATAAGACACCATAGAGGATTGTACATTTACAATTGTGTTTCGGATGCTTTCTATTTTCTCATTGAAGTAATTCATAAAATCATTACTACTATATTGTAACGGAATATTTTGCTCTGGAGATGTCTGATTATTTGTTAGTCTAGCCACGGTGTTAAATAAAAACCTTGGATTATTTTGGTTATTTTCTATTAGTTTGCGGATATGCTCAGCCCTGGCTGATTTTAGAGCCCTTTTATAACGTGACATACTGTCTTTCCACGCGATTCTGAAGACCTCTAAATTAGTTTGTTTCCATTTACGCTCTAAGTTACGAGTTTCTCTCTTGATAGCATGCGAGAGAGAGTATATGGGGCGACATCCATCAAACTGACAGGTTTATTGCCCCCCTGTGATTGGTTCCCACGCTAAGCCCCGCCCCTTTTCCCCACGCGTAGTCCCGCCCCCTTTTCCCACACTAGACCCACCCCCCATCCCTCCCACTTCCGGAAAGGTCATGTGACCGTGAGAATTCCCACGGTACGGAACCCCTCCCATCCGAACCGCCTCCAAAACCCCTCCCACCCGACCCGGTTCCGGAACCCCTCCCATCCGACCCGGTTCCGGACGGGGGCACCTGCTGTACACCTGTTACGGGTACCTGTCTTGATCAATGTAAAAACGTTCAAAATGATGGAAAAACATTCAAAACAATACATTTTCAATCTTTTTATGAAGGATGACAGAAAACAGAGATAGGTTTAGTGTTTTTTATTAAAGAAAAGGGGTTATAACACGTAGTGATTTAAAACCATTAAATCCATTTATATCATTAAAAACCATATGTCTTTACCTTTACACATAATTTAGTAAAATGTTTCATTTTACATAAACATCTGTTTTAAAAAAGAGTTTTTCAATCACAAAAATAACATATATTTTTGGCAAAAGTTGTGCTTTACACATAACACATAGTGATTAAAACCATTAAGTCATTTTTATATCATTAAAACACAGTACAGGCCTTTACCTTTACACATTATTTAGTAAAATGTTCCATTTTACATAAACCATATGTTTTAAAAAAGTGTCTGCAATCACAATAATAACTAAAACAGAGTGTATTTAAATTATACCAAGACCGTGTATTAAAATTATATCAAGGAAATAGTTATGTTTTCTTAATAAAACATCTAAAACCGATTGTATTAAAATTTTGTATCAAGCAATAGATCTATTTTCTAACATATATTTGAACAAAAGTAGTAGTTTCACAATGACAGTGTTTAAAGGCGTATAAAAGGATGTATAAAGTTTACAATACACATATCTTTAGTGTTATTACACATTTTTTAAATTAAAACATATTAAACTATGTAGATATTAAAACTATATCGTGTTAAAAATTATGTTTAAAACAATGTATAAAAGTGTGTTTTTGGCTGTCACCATACACTTGTAAAATGTTAAAACATTAATGAAAAAAGTTTAAATTGCGTTTTCTTAACGTTATCAAAGCGTTTTAGTTCTTAAAACATCTAAAATCGGTTGTTTTAAAACTATTTCTATCATACATTTAAAAAAGTTGTGTTTTTCACAATAACACACAGTGCTTAAAACTATTAAAACAACTTATATCATTAAGATACTATTGTCTTTAGTGTTCATACACTGTGCTAATATTAAAATTATATCAAGTAAATAGTTGTTTTCTTAAAACGTCTAAAATCATGTGTATTAAAATTATATTATGCAAATACATCTAATTACTATATTTGAAGTTGCACTTTTCACAATTACACATCGTTTAAAAATATTAAAATGCTGTATAAAGTTAAAATACACATATCTTTAATGTTTATTACACATTTGTAAAAGGTTAAAATGCATTTTCTAAAAGTTATCAAAACGCTTTAACATTAAAACTTCTAAAACAACGTGTAGTGCATTTTTTTCTATCAAACAAATATTAAAGCATATCAAAACTTTATGTTAAAAATCACAATATTAAAAACACATCCATGCATACATTTTAAAAAACTGACTTGCGTTTTTACAACCTGTTTTGTTATCCTGTTTAAAGATTTAATCCACCAGCAAAGATACATCCAGCACCAGCGGGATTGTCCAAAGGTATTAATCCATCTCAAAAGATATATCCAAAACTTTAGAGATTTTAATTCCAAAAGCTGTGTAAATGTAATTTCCCGGGAGCTCCACGAAACACGTCCGAACACACCAGAGACAATCCCAAGACTGACTACAAACTAACCTGACACAGACTCCACCCCTAGACCCTCCCACACCTAGACCCCACCCACGCCAGGTGTTGATGCGTGAGAAAAAATAACAACAGATTCCCACACTCAGGGTCCTCGTGACCGTTCAGCTCATAAAACCCCTCCCCTCCCCATTTATGGCTTTGCACACACAGCATGGGATTTTCCCACGATAACCAGGCCCCTTTCTCCACCCACTTCCGAGGATGTCATGTGACTGTGTGAATCCCCAAACCATCCCTTAGGGGTGTGAACACCTGAAGAGTGGCTGGGGTGGGGGGTGTCACCCCACGATTACTAGTTCTCAATGTGAAAATGTTCAAAAAGGATGAAAAAACATTCATTCAAAACAATATGTTTTCAATCTTTTTAAAGAAAATGTATAATAAGGACATAGTCAGAGATGAGTTTAGTGTTTTTTATTAAAGACTTTTCATACATTTCAAAACAATGTGTTAAAAAGTATAATTTATCTTAAAGTTATCAAAAATTGTGACATTGTTAAAATAGCTGTGTTACTTTTTAAGATGTTAAAATGTAATTTAAAACGTTTTTCAGTAAACAAGTTAGAGTTTTTACCTTCACACAGTAATTGTAAGATTGTTCAAAACTGTTTTCAAACACACCATAATATTTAAACTACATGTTTAAAATCATATTAATACCTTACATTTTTACAAACCGTTTTGTTGAAAAATAACGAAAACTTTGGTTTGCAAAAAGATCCCATGTGTATTTTCTCAAAAGTTTAGAACAATGTGCTAAAAAGTATGCATTTTCTTAAAGTTATCAAAAAATGTGGTAGTGTTAAAATGATATCAGACAAATAGTTGTGTCTTGTAACATACTTTTTAAGATGTTAAAAATGTTAAAATGTCATTTAAAACAAGTTAAAGAGTTTTTACCTTAAAATTGTTAAAACTGTTTCAAACACATCATAATATTTAAACTACATGTTTAAAATCATATCAAAAAATACCTTACGTTTTTACAAACCGTTTTGTTGAAAAATAACATGAATTAACCAGTTCGCAGTTTAAAGATGTGTAAAAGTGAACAGTGTATTTTCTCCAAAGTTTAGAGATGTTTCAAGTAATCTCCTTGAGTAATGTGAGTAATGTGAACGCGTCCGTTCGCACCGGAGGCCTAGCCGAAAAATGACAGCCCAAGAGTGTGCACAGGGCCACACGTAGACTCCTCCCACGACACACCTTCCACACCTGTGAGCGTTAGAAATAGAACACACGTCACACATACGTCACACAAGCACCCCCTCACATAATAAAAGAAGAGCCGCCCCCCCCATTCTTTTGGAATTTACGCTAACTGCAGATCCCAAAGACTCGCGGGAGATGCCTTTATGAAGCTATGATGGATTTAACTTTAGCTCCGCGAAAATTACAAGGATCATGATTAACGAAATGAACCGGCGGAACGTGTGGAATATATTTTTCACTTGTCTGGAGGACGTGCGTGTAGGCGTACATGTGATTTTGACATGGATTTACGTGATGGCAGATTGACCAGTGTGGATATAACGATAGAAGATTTACATGGAATACGACAGAAGACCCCCCCGATTTGGTTTTCACAGAGCGAGATAATGGATTTTATTTTTACCACGTTATGAATCGGTATGAAAAGACTGAGGAGACGGATTAACAAATGAGGAATATACAGACTGCTCGTGGACCACGTTAATAAATACACACGTAGGCCTATTAAATAAATGTATTATTTGATGTAATAAATAATAAATATACTACCTTTGCATATCCTTTGCATCCTTCCTATATTGTTTTAACAGGATATCCTGTATTACACCGAGCAGAAAAGTTAAAAGTGAACAAATGTACATGTGCCTTGAGACACAGTCGAACTCTACACGACATAGCTACATACCGTGACATAGGCCTACTCTACAGATAAATAAGGAGGGATGATCATGCGTCAGCTATGTGGTAATAATATAAAGTGCAAGCATAATTAACAATGTAAACATTTAGACTGAATGCAATGATATCGATCTTCAATCTCTCTTATGAACGTATTATACAATAAAATATGCACGTGTTTACAATTAGTTGCACGCACACACATAGCCTAATCCTTAGTTAACAACACTTGATTTTAACTATTATTTACATTGAACAAGCGCGTCTGTGCAGTTTTCAAACTTCACGGAAAGTTTTAGAACAGTCCAAATCACGATCAGAGGTGGGGGGTGTTTGGAAGAGTCCATTTCTAAGGGGTCTTTTTACTGTTTTATAACAAACATCATTGTGTCGGAGTAGAAGTTCGTGCGCGTGTACACACACACACACACACACACACACACACACACACACACACACACACACACACACACACATACACACACACACAATGTGGTCCTTCACATAGGCCTACAGATTTAAAAACCATTCAAAACAACATCCCGATGTGCAATCATTTAAAACAAGTTTAAAATAAATAAATAAAGTATGGAATATAAGTTTTTGAACATTTAAACGATTTTGAACATTTATAAATTTGTGTGTTGCAAAAGCAGAAGTCTATTTGCTTTAAATAAGGATGTACCTTTTTATTTTCTTTAAATAAAGATTTGCCCTTACTTATGTTTTAATTTCTTTAAATAAGTCTGATGACATATTTCTGTGATTAATTGATTAGTAATGTTGCGAGGGGGTTTCCTCACACGAGTAAAAGCACTTTAGATGTGTTTGTGGCAAACACATTGTATTTACTTAGACTTTTTAAATGTATTTAACATTTTAAATGTTTTTCTTCTGTCCAACTTACATTTCATATGAATTACCTGAGATGTTTAACAACCACATAAAGGGAATGCATGTTGATTAGTACACTGTACCACTACCGTCACTGTAGTATTCTGAGGAAAAATCAGTTACTTACTTGGGATAATCTCATTAAAGTCAAAAACATTTGTTTAATTTATAAAATCAGACATGGTCTAGCACCTCATTCTTCCTGTGTGCATTTAAACATTATATATTTATTTTATATAAAATGTATTTCTTAACCATAATGTGGTGTATGTAATTTTATTTTTGTGACGCCTTTAAGGTTGCCTTTTATTACACCCGGCTGAGGGACTAACCTGGGCTAACTTGGGTACATTTACATTGTTTTAATGCTGATTAATGTAACACGAACACCCTTTTAAATAAAGAGAAAATGAAAATGAAAAAGTACGTTTCAGGCAAAGTGCTAACATGCAATGTTCGAGAAAAGATCAAATTGGTGTAGTCTTACAAATTGGTGGCTTAGGTCTCACCCCAAAAAAAACGTAAAACTTTGTGTTGGGATGACCCAGACATACCTTTACTAAAATAAACTTTATGGAAGTCATTTTCAAGCTGTGAGTATGCTTCGACACGTAACTATACCATATTTTATATATTATGGTCCCATGTTGCTTTAAAGTCTTTGTTTGTTTGTTTGTTTGTTATTAACTAATACTTTTTATTTTTTAACTAACACTTCAACATCCTACACAAATTAAAGAGACATATGAGCTAAGAATGTTCTCTAACACCAAATAAACAGATAATGGAATGTTTGAAATCTACAATATGTTAGACATTACTCAGTATGTGTGTAAATAATTGTTTAAATCTTTGGGCGTATTTTACACACATCAACATATTTTGTCAGAAAGTTCCACACTCTTGTAAAGCCTATGAACTCTAAAACATAATCTTTATACAGAAATCACACATGTCCAAAACAAACATACAAGACCAAGACCAAAAGACCAAATCACTAAGAAAAAGAGGGATGAAAAGCATTTGTTTATAAGAAATACACAAAAGTTTGCAAATGACGGTTTATCATTAGTTTTTAGTCATCTTGCTCAGATAGCAGATGACACCGTTCACATCTTGTTTCTCAGATTGTACATGTTTTAGGCGAAGACTTTTCTTTGAGAGCCGTCAACATTCAGTGGTTATAGGAATAAATAATAATTAAGAATTTATGCGATAGTCTTTCTGTTTGAGAATGCTTGACTATCTATGACTACTATGACGCTGAATCACACAAAGTATAATAAGTGCATGCTGTTTTACACTTAAACTATTACCACAGAATCAGTTAAATTAAAGCTTGAGTTAAGTTAAAACCAAACGTATCTTCATACCTGTTGTGCCAGACACAAATTGTTCTAACAAATCTTTTTTGTTTTATAAATACTCGTTTCTTAGTTCTTTATGCAAAAAAAGCAGATTAATTAAAAACAACAACAATACAAATAGTTTAAGTTGACATAAACAAAACATCCCCTGATCATCCCATAAGTTATAGTAAACATTTACAATGTGTAATTCTGACAGTTTGACACGATGTACCTGTATACCATAATGCAAACACATTTGAGGGTAAAAAGGGATATTTTTAAAAACCATAAAATAACTAATTTTATATTCTGGCATATGTGCTGTTGACTTTCGACTTGTTCACATTCTTGCACATGGGTATTCAAAAGAGATTGTTTTACCCGTTGTAAATTTAGGTATGATAGTATGTTTCTAGATTATTTATTTTGACAGCTAATATAGAAAGTTGAAGAGTTTGTTGATTATATCAATTCAATGAAGATTGAATAATCTTTGAATTACAGTAATTATTTGTATGTCTCATCCATGAAGATGCAACAATGTTGGATGTTTTGAGAACCAGAACCAAGATAACTGAGGAGTTGAACTTTAGCTATAGTCTGTGCTCCACATTTATTAATATGACTGGAGACAGTGTGTAATAAAATAATAATAATTTTTTTAAAACCACTCCGTATTTCATGATTCCTAATTCGTTACTGTCCCAATTAAGTACAAATTAACTGTATTCAGTTGTTTAGGCACTAAACCAGTCCAATATATTAGTCAAACTCATTTTTATGTTAAAATAATTAAGATTTCATGGCTCCGCCAGGACATGACTGCGATTAGGATCCTCCCTAGCCACACTGTTGTGTAGGGTGTACGGGGTTTGTCATCAGGAAGGCATAAATAACTATGTAAATGACAGTCACAATACATCAGAAGAAGTAACTGCAAGTCCTGCATGTCACCAGAGAGAAGTTTTTTTATTTATTTATTTATTTATTTATTTTTTACTCAATCAAGTTACAAATTTTTTACTAAGCATCACAAGATCAAACACATATGCATGCTGTTCGCAATAGATCCATAACACTCATGTAAAGGTATGTCTGGGTCATCCCAACACAAAGTTTTACGTTTTTTTTGGGGTGAGACCTAAGCCACCAATTTGTAAGACTACACCAATTTGATCTTTTCTCGAACATTGCATGTTAGCACTTTGCCTGAAACGTACTTTTTCATTTTCATTTTCTCTTTATTTAAAAGGGTGTTCGTGTTACATTAATCAGCATTAAAACAATGTAAATGTACCCAAGTTAGCCCAGGTTAGTCCCTCAGCCGGGTGTAATAAAAGGCAACCTTAAAGGCGTCACAAAAATAAAATTACATACACCACATTATGGTTAAGAAATACATTTTATATAAAATAAATATATAATGTTTAAATGCACACAGGAAGAATGAGGTGCTAGACCATGTCTGATTTTATAAATTAAACAAATGTTTTTGACTTTAATGAGATTATCCCAAGTAAGTAACTGATTTTTCCTCAGAATACTACAGTGACGGTAGTGGTACAGTGTACTAATCAACATGCATTCCCTTTATGTGGTTGTTAAACATCTCAGGTAATTCATATGAAATGTAAGTTGGACAGAAGAAAAACATTTAAAATGTTAAATACATTTAAAAAGTCTAAGTAAATACAATGTGTTTGCCACAAACACATCTAAAGTGCTTTTACTCGTGTGAGGAAACCCCCTCGCAACATTACTAATCAATTAATCACAGAAATATGTCATCAGACTTATTTAAAGAAATTAAAACATAAGTAAGGGCAAATCTTTATTTAAAGAAAATAAAAAGGTACATCCTTATTTAAAGCAAATAGACTTCTGCTTTTGCAACACACAAATTTATAAATGTTCAAAATCGTTTAAATGTTCAAAAACTTATATTCCATACTTTATTTATTTATTTTAAACTTGTTTTAAATGATTGCACATCGGGATGTTGTTTTGAATGGTTTTTAAATCTGTAGGCCTATGTGAAGGACCACATTGTGTGTGTGTGTATGTGTGTGTGTGTGTGTGTGTGTGTGTGTGTGTGTGTGTGTGTGTGTGTGTGTGTGTGTGTGTGTGTACACGCGCACGAACTTCTACTCCGACACAATGATGTTTGTTATAAAACAGTAAAAAGACCCCTTAGAAATGGACTCTTCCAAACACCCCCACCTCTGATCGTGATTTGGACTGTTCTAAAACTTTCCGTGAAGTTTGAAAACTGCACAGACGCGCTTGTTCAATGTAAATAATAGTTAAAATCAAGTGTTGTTAACTAAGGATTAGGCTATGTGTGTGCGTGCAACTAATTGTAAACACGTGCATATTTTATTGTATAATACGTTCATAAGAGAGATTGAAGATCGATATCATTGCATTCAGTCTAAATGTTTACATTGTTAATTATGCTTGCACTTTATATTATTACCACATAGCTGACGCATGATCATCCCTCCTTATTTATCTGTAGAGTAGGCCTATGTCACGGTATGTAGCTATGTCGTGTAGAGTTCGACTGTGTCTCAAGGCACATGTACATTTGTTCACTTTTAACTTTTCTGCTCGGTGTAATACAGGATATCCTGTTAAAACAATATAGGAAGGATGCAAAGGATATGCAAAGGTAGTATATTTATTATTTATTACATCAAATAATACATTTATTTAATAGGCCTACGTGTGTATTTATTAACGTGGTCCACGAGCAGTCTGTATATTCCTCATTTGTTAATCCGTCTCCTCAGTCTTTTCATACCGATTCATAACGTGGTAAAAATAAAATCCATTATCTCGCTCTGTGAAAACCAAATCGGGGGGGTCTTCTGTCGTATTCCATGTAAATCTTCTATCGTTATATCCACACTGGTCAATCTGCCATCACGTAAATCCATGTCAAAATCACATGTACGCCTACACGCACGTCCTCCAGACAAGTGAAAAATATATTCCACACGTTCCGCCGGTTCATTTCGTTAATCATGATCCTTGTAATTTTCGCGGAGCTAAAGTTAAATCCATCATAGCTTCATAAAGGCATCTCCCGCGAGTCTTTGGGATCTGCAGTTAGCGTAAATTCCAAAAGAATGGGGGGGGCGGCTCTTCTTTTATTATGTGAGGGGGTGCTTGTGTGACGTATGTGTGACGTGTGTTCTATTTCTAACGCTCACAGGTGTGGAAGGTGTGTCGTGGGAGGAGTCTACGTGTGGCCCTGTGCACACTCTTGGGCTGTCATTTTTCGGCTAGGCCTCCGGTGCGAACGGACGCGTTTCACATTACTCACATTACTCAAGGAGATTACTTGAAACATCTCTAAACTTTGGAGAAAATACACTGTTCACTTTTACACATCTTTAAACTGCGAACTGGTTAATTCATGTTATTTTTCAACAAAACGGTTTGTAAAAACGTAAGGTATTTTTTGATATGATTTTAAACATGTAGTTTAAATATTATGATGTGTTTGAAACAGTTTTAACAATTTTAAGGTAAAAACTCTTTAACTTGTTTTAAATGACATTTTAACATTTTTAACATCTTAAAAAGTATGTTACAAGACACAACTATTTGTCTGATATCATTTTAACACTACCACATTTTTTGATAACTTTAAGAAAATGCATACTTTTTAGCACATTGTTCTAAACTTTTGAGAAAATACACATGGGATCTTTTTGCAAACCAAAGTTTTCGTTATTTTTCAACAAAACGGTTTGTAAAAATGTAAGGTATTAATATGATTTTAAACATGTAGTTTAAATATTATGGTGTGTTTGAAAACAGTTTTGAACAATCTTACAATTACTGTGTGAAGGTAAAAACTCTAACTTGTTTACTGAAAAACGTTTTAAATTACATTTTAACATCTTAAAAAGTAACACAGCTATTTTAACAATGTCACAATTTTTGATAACTTTAAGATAAATTATACTTTTTAACACATTGTTTTGAAATGTATGAAAAGTCTTTAATAAAAAACACTAAACTCATCTCTGACTATGTCCTTATTATACATTTTCTTTAAA
The DNA here is from genome assembly GCA_036326025.1 of Chrosomus eos. Taxonomy (NCBI): domain Eukaryota; kingdom Metazoa; phylum Chordata; class Actinopteri; order Cypriniformes; family Leuciscidae; genus Chrosomus; species Chrosomus eos. The sequence goes on from CM070822.1 coordinate 40,059,394, forward strand.
AAGATTGAAAACATATTGTTTTGAATGAATGTTTTTTCATCCTTTTTGAACATTTTCACATTGAGAACTAGTAATCGTGGGGTGACACCCCCACCCCAGCCACTCTTCAGGTGTTCACACCCCTAAGGGATGGTTTGGGGATTCACACAGTCACATGACATCCTCGGAAGTGGGTGGAGAAAGGGGCCTGGTTATCGTGGGAAAATCCCATGCTGTGTGTGCAAAGCCATAAATGGGGAGGGGAGGGGTTTTATGAGCTGAACGGTCACGAGGACCCTGAGTGTGGGAATCTGTTGTTATTTTTTCTCACGCATCAACACCTGGCGTGGGTGGGGTCTAGGTGTGGGAGGGTCTAGGGGTGGAGTCTGTGTCAGGTTAGTTTGTAGTCAGTCTTGGGATTGTCTCTGGTGTGTTCGGACGTGTTTCGTGGAGCTCCCGGGAAATTACATTTACACAGCTTTTGGAATTAAAATCTCTAAAGTTTTGGATATATCTTTTGAGATGGATTAATACCTTTGGACAATCCCGCTGGTGCTGGATGTATCTTTGCTGGTGGATTAAATCTTTAAACAGGATAACAAAACAGGTTGTAAAAACGCAAGTCAGTTTTTTAAAATGTATGCATGGATGTGTTTTTAATATTGTGATTTTTAACATAAAGTTTTGATATGCTTTAATATTTGTTTGATAGAAAAAAATGCACTACACGTTGTTTTAGAAGTTTTAATGTTAAAGCGTTTTGATAACTTTTAGAAAATGCATTTTAACCTTTTACAAATGTGTAATAAACATTAAAGATATGTGTATTTTAACTTTATACAGCATTTTAATATTTTTAAACGATGTGTAATTGTGAAAAGTGCAACTTCAAATATAGTAATTAGATGTATTTGCATAATATAATTTTAATACACATGATTTTAGACGTTTTAAGAAAACAACTATTTACTTGATATAACTTTAATATTAGCACAGTGTATGAACACTAAAGACAATAGTATCTTAATGATATAAGTTGTTTTAATAGTTTTAAGCACTGTGTGTTATTGTGAAAAACACAACTTTTTTAAATGTATGATAGAAATAGTTTTAAAACAACCGATTTTAGATGTTTTAAGAACTAAAACGCTTTGATAACGTTAAGAAAACGCAATTTAAACTTTTTTCATTAATGTTTTAACATTTTACAAGTGTATGGTGACAGCCAAAAACACACTTTTATACATTGTTTTAAACATAATTTTTAACACGATATAGTTTTAATATCTACATAGTTTAATATGTTTTAATTTAAAAAATGTGTAATAACACTAAAGATATGTGTATTGTAAACTTTATACATCCTTTTATACGCCTTTAAACACTGTCATTGTGAAACTACTACTTTTGTTCAAATATATGTTAGAAAATAGATCTATTGCTTGATACAAAATTTTAATACAATCGGTTTTAGATGTTTTATTAAGAAAACATAACTATTTCCTTGATATAATTTTAATACACGGTCTTGGTATAATTTAAATACACTCTGTTTTAGTTATTATTGTGATTGCAGACACTTTTTTAAAACATATGGTTTATGTAAAATGGAACATTTTACTAAATAATGTGTAAAGGTAAAGGCCTGTACTGTGTTTTAATGATATAAAAATGACTTAATGGTTTTAATCACTATGTGTTATGTGTAAAGCACAACTTTTGCCAAAAATATATGTTATTTTTGTGATTGAAAAACTCTTTTTTAAAACAGATGTTTATGTAAAATGAAACATTTTACTAAATTATGTGTAAAGGTAAAGACATATGGTTTTTAATGATATAAATGGATTTAATGGTTTTAAATCACTACGTGTTATAACCCCTTTTCTTTAATAAAAAACACTAAACCTATCTCTGTTTTCTGTCATCCTTCATAAAAAGATTGAAAATGTATTGTTTTGAATGTTTTTCCATCATTTTGAACGTTTTTACATTGATCAAGACAGGTACCCGTAACAGGTGTACAGCAGGTGCCCCCGTCCGGAACCGGGTCGGATGGGAGGGGTTCCGGAACCGGGTCGGGTGGGAGGGGTTTTGGAGGCGGTTCGGATGGGAGGGGTTCCGTACCGTGGGAATTCTCACGGTCACATGACCTTTCCGGAAGTGGGAGGGATGGGGGGTGGGTCTAGTGTGGGAAAAGGGGGCGGGGCTTAGCGTGGGAACCAATCACAGGGGGGGCAATAAACCTGTCAGTTTGATGGATGTCGCCCCATATACTCTCTCTCATGCGTAGCACTGTTGTACCATGGTGCTTTAGTTTTCTCTCTAACCTTTTTTAATCTAATTGGTGCAACAATATCTAGTGTACTAGAGAAAATGTTGCTCATACTGCTAGTCATTTCCTCTAGTTCATCTGATTGTTTGGGTTTACTAAGCAGCTGAGATAGATCAGGTAAGCTAGTTGAGAATCTATCTATAGTGCCTGCCTGGTCGATAACGTGGTGCAACATGACAAATTTCATGTTTTTTTTCACGTCACTTTGCGGTATAATATCTATATCGGTTGGATCGGTTCCATATGATATAATTAAATCTAGTGTATGATTTAGACGATGAGTGGGACCACTGACGTTTTGCTTCACCCCAAAAGAGTTTAATAGATCTGTAAACGCAGCCCCTAACGCATCATTTGTATTATCTACGTGTATGTTAAAGTCGCCAACAATTATTGCTTTATCGGCGTTGACCAATAGGTCTGAGAGAAAGTCTGCAAAATCTTTTAGGAAATCAGCATATGGCCCTGGAGGTCTATATACGGTAGCCAAGGCTATAGATAATAAGGATTTCTTTCTTACATCTAAGAGCGTAACATTTAGCACAAGTACTTCAAACGAATTAAACCTATGACAAGTTTTCTGAGTAACATTAAGAATATCTCTATAGATTGTTGCAACACCGCCACCACGACCGATCAGACGGGGCTCATGCTTATATAACATGTATCCTGGTGGAGTAGACTCATTTAGACCGAAATAATCATTTGGTTTAAGCCAGGTTTCAGTAAGGCACAGAACATCGAAATTATTACCTGTGACCATTTCATTTACAATAACCGCCTTAGGTGTGAGCGATCTAATGTTTAGAAGACCTAGCTTTAGAAATTGTTTTTGTTCACTGATATTTAGATTTTCTGGTTTAATTACAATAATATTCTTGCTAGATCTTACAGTAGATTTGTTGACACAGTTTCTATTAGGGGTTTCACAACTACTGATTTTTGCTAGTCGACTAGTTTTGCATAACAGTCGACGACTAGTCGACTAGTCGTTAAATTATTTATTCATTAAATGACGCATTAACGCATTGAGCATTAAGGAAGACAGAGGAAGGAGTTCTGGTGAATCATTGGAAATGTATTTAAAAAAAAAATCAGAAATAACATCATAAATAAATTCATCAGTTATTCTTTTCATCAACATGTGTTAATACAAAAACAGCAGCATTTATTTAAAACATTCTTGTAATTAAACATTCTTGTTATGAGCCGTGCCACACCACGCGCATCAGCGAACGTTGCAGATAAACATTGCAGCATGGAAAAATTGCAAAAAACGATTTAGTTTCATAATCATTTTTACATTTTTTTTACTATTATTATTTATTTCATTTTGATTAGCCTATATGACAAGTGAAAGGCATGAATAAGATAAGATAATCCCGAAAATATCGGGAGACAAATGGAGTGGGCAGACATTTATACCACTTCCTTAAGTTTGTTTTTGTAGAAAGCCTTTCTTTAAAGTGAATTTCGTTTTGTATTAATTGTATCTCAATTTTAAGCAATTTTTCATCAACCAATTTTTGATTTAATAAATAATAGGCTAAATATAGCATGCAGGCAATATAATCAGAGGCGCCATCGCGTTCTTCTCTTAAATGAACGAAACTCAGCGTATAAGCTACTTGCCCCACAGACCTGAGAAATATATGTATGTATTTAGCCAAAGCGACTTAAACATGGTAAACTCAACTGTTTAGACATTAGAGTCAACGTTAGTTCTAAACTTGCCCGTAGCAGGCTGTTCCTCCTCCTACCAGCTGAGTCAGGTGCGCCAGGGGCAGGGCATCCGCTCTGATATTTTCCGGGAGAAACTTCAGCTGCTTAAACCGTGGATCTAGCATGCATGCCGTTATCGGGATTGAATCTGCTAGGATGTCAGACTCTAGTTTGAAGCGTTTTATGAGTTCTTTCACGACGCATGTACCTCAACGCCTGATGCTATTTTCTTTCCGACTAGTCGACTAGGGCCGACAGCGCCGACTAGTGGTTGTGACAGTCGACTAGTTGACTAGTCGACTAGTTGATGAAACCCCTAGTTTCTATATAATGTTCTACATTGGTACTTATATCAATTAAGTTGGGACAGCAAAGACTGTGATTTGGACTTTGACTTACTAGTTAGATGGTCTGTAGCGTCTTGGAGATGTTGTCCGACAGAACAGCTGCTCCGACTCTACTGGGGTGCAGACCATCAGGACGGAAGAGCCTAGGTCGCTCCCAAAACAGATTCCAATTATTTACAAAGAGCAGTTTCTGTTCATTACACCATGACATTAACCATTCATTTAAAGCAAATAATCTACTGAACCTTTCTTGTCCAAGTCGGTACGTGGGAAGCGGTCCAGACACGACGATCGTTGCTCTAGGCGATGTGCTGCGTACCGTCTCGATCAGGCTCCTGTAGTCCTTCTTCAGAACCTCCGTCTGCCGCAGCCTGATGTCATTCGTCCCCGCGTGCAGCACGACAGCTCCGACGCGCTCGTCACCGTTCAGGATCTCGGGAACCTGCGCAGCAACATCAAGAACACGAGCACCAGGAAAGCAGTGAGTGCGCACCTTACCTTTACCCGAGGTAGCACGGACATGGCGGACCATGGAAGTGCCGATGATCACGGCGTCGTCGCGTTCCGACTCGCGAAGAGGGGAGAAGCGGTTCCGGGTGGAGATCTCGAAGACCTGGAGGGGCGGAGAGGTTCTTGCTCTGGTCCTGGCTCGTGTCGTGACCCAGGGTGCAGGAGTGATTGAAGGCAGAGATGATCGAGTCCTCCTGGCAGAGAAACGCACGGAGTAGACGAAGTCGGAGTCAAAGTCAAAAAGTTACTAACCACTGACTTGTGAGCATCGGCGCGTGATGTTTCAAGCGCTGATCGCCGATCTCGCAGCTCGGCTTGCTTCTCCAGCAGAACACGAATCTGCTTCTCCACCGACTCCAGCTCCAATCGTACCGAAATCAGCTCGAATGTGTCCTCACCTGCACTCAGAGGTAACGTTAGACACACATCCGATATGTTCGGCATTATAACAGATGAACAGTAAATTAGTAGTGATACTACCAATATCACTACTATTTTAGGACTGAAATGATGGATATAACCCGTATCCTTTCAGAGAAACGGGTGTAAAATGAGACGCTCGATAGGCGCGAGGCCACGCGTGAAATGCTAGCGGGCTAAAGGCTAGTAGCCGAGATTCGGAAAGTTGGATCTAAGTAGCGATATCAAAGCAATCCGATTGTTTTTTTTTTTTTATAAGGAGTAGTATCGAGGATAAGTTCACATGATATAAAAATAGAAAGTGCCTGTTTATAATTGAGTGGTAAAGAAGAAAATCAAGGATTAATGAATCAATTCGACGGAGCTCCAAACACAAACCGCACGCGCATGTGCTTATGCCCCGTTGATGCGGGCTCTAAGCACAATCAACGTGTGTCTCTACTTTCAGAGAAGCTTTCAGAGAAACGGGTGTAAAATGAGACGCTCGATAGGCGCGAGGCCACGCGTGAAATGCTTGCGGGCTAAAGGCTAGTAGCCGAGATTCGGAAAGTTGGATCTAAGTAGCGATATCAAAGCAATCCGATTGTTTTTTTATAAGGAATATTATCGAGGATAAGTTCACATGATATAAAAATAGAAAGTGCCTGTTTATAATTGAGTGGTAAAGAAGAAAATCAAGGATTAATGAATCAAACACAAACTCCAAACACAAACATAGACCGCACGCGCATGCGCGTGTGGAGGCACAGTTATCATCCGCGCCCGAGCAGAGGAGGCCAGGGAAGGACCAGCGTTCCACGGGGGCCTGCTCTGTCGGGGGTCTGGCGACAGAGGGGGACAGGGCTGAGGCGGTCTGTGGACGACCCGCCATGTCAACCGCCTCTGGGACAGAGGGGGACGAGGAGAGCGTGGCTTGTGGGCGGCACTCTGTGTCGTCCGAGAACTCTGTGAGCTCAGAGAAGAGAGGTTTGTTTCTATCTTTAACCACAGTGAGGTGCCGTTCACCCGTTGGTGAGCAGCGGTTTTCGGTGGAGAAGAACAAAAGATTCTCCCCGGCCCTCCACCGGGGGAAGGAGTGTTCCTGCTACCATCTCCTGGAAATCAAAAATCATCTCTGAGCAGCCCGTCTCAGGAGCGCCGCTTAGCCTGGCGTTTAGCTAGGGGGGGGGCTGGAAAGGGCTGTGGCGCCTTCTTGCAACCTCCTCCGCGCCGTGGCCTGGGTGGAGGCTGCTGCGTAGGCCGGGCGGGAGGGGCGGGAGCCGCAGGAGGGCGCCCTCGGCGGCGAGCAGGCTGAGGATTCTGCCCAACCAGGCGGGTGGAGGCAGCAGCGGGCCGGCTGGGCAGAATGTGTCTAATCGCCTCAGTCTGCTTCTGCGCAGTGGAGAACTGTTGGGCAAAGTCCTCCACAGCACCGCCGAAGAGGCCGGCCTGGGACAGGGGCACATCAAGCAGACGAGTCCGCTCGGAATCCCGCATATCGGCCAGGTTCAGCCACAGATGTCTCTCCTGGACCACAGCTGTGGACATCACCAAACCCAGGGAGCGCGCGGTAACCTTCGTCGCCCGGAGGGCAAGGTCGGTCGTTGCGCGCAGCTCATTAAAGAGGCCTGGGTCTGTCCTACCCTCGTGCATGTCTCTCAACATTTGGGCCTGATAGACCTGGAGAGTGGCCATAGCATGCAGAGAAGCAGCTGCCTGTCCCGCGGCTCTGTAAGATTTCGCCACCATTTTAGATGTGAATCTACAGGCTCTGGAGGGGTGCTTAAGCTCGCCACGAGAGGAAGCACTCTGAGGACACAGTTGCATCGCAACAGAGCGTTCGACCGAGGGAAGCCCAGTGTACCCACGGGCAGCTGCCCCATCGAGGGGAGGAAAGGGCGGATGAGACCAGCGAGCGGTCCCGAGAAGACAACCGGGTCTTCCAGGACTTCGAGATCTCATCATGCACGTCCGGGAAGAATGGTATTGGGGTTTGCCGTGGACGCGGGTCGGCGGCTTGGCCCAAAAACCAATCATCGAGGCGCGAGCGCTCAGGGCAGGGTGGTGGCCGCCACTCAAGCCCGATGCTCGCAGCCGCCCGGGAAAGCATGGCCGTCATCTCCGGATCCGATTCAGGCACAACCGTATGCACACCAGAGGGTGGCAGCTGTGCTGAATCTTCACTTCCAGAAGATTCAAACCCACCTTGTGATGCTGCTACAGACATCGCATCTTCCTCTGTAGCTTCAGCCGAAGTACACGGGCCACCCGAGAGTAGACCCATGGAAATCGACTGTTCACTAGCGGGCACAGTCATGCAGGGGGGTTTGGCGCGTGGACAGATAGTCGGCGCGTTTTGCCAAACCGTAACCCTCAGATCACCCTGGCCACCAGCCGAAGTAGCACCCCGCGAGGGAGCACTAGATCGGGGTGTGGCAGAGGGGACTCTCGCTCTTACGAGCTCATTGAGTCTCGACCGTAATGACGCGATGGTCATGTCTCCACAGAGAGAACATGACTCATCCACGAGCGCTGCTCTAGCATGCTCAATGCCCAAACACACTAGACAACGCTCGTGCCCATCAGAGTCCGAAACCGATCTGCCGCAACCAGAAGTACACGGGCGAGGCATCTTTAAAAAGACGTGCCGTGTGCAAGCTCTTTTGTGAGAGAAACACTCAAGTGTTGAAGCGCCCGAGGAGACACACACTCTCTGGCAAACCACTGCACAGATAAGCAGGAAGCGCGCGTCCCGCCGGAGATCGCCGTCACACCAACACTGAGGAACTCGTTTGTAAAGCTGACTTAATCAGAGATGGCTTGTGGAGTGAAGAAATAAACTTGGCTCCGAAGCGAAAACATATCTGCATGTTGCTGGACTTCCTCCTTTTATACCCACTAGGTGGGGCGGAGTTACGTCATGCAAATTCCGCAGACCCATGGCATTTCTTTGCCATTGGCTCGTTTTGTATACTCGAAGCTGATAGGCTTTCTAAGCGAAACCCCATTCGTCGTCATCCGACGGAGCTCGGAGTGACGAACGAAAGGGAACTCATCTTTTCTAGACATACACTATTTTAAGGTACAATGGGGCTACAGTCACACCTTAAGAAAAACAATACTTAAAAATACCATATTAATTAAAAATAATTTTCAGTATTTATATTTGACAGATATTTAACCCGTGTTTTAATTTAAATTGCATTCTGGTAATGATAGTGAATTAAAGCTTTGCAAAGAAACGACTTTCCCCTCAACTGTATCATAAGTATCATTACTAATGTAATCAACACATTAGACACTAACGACATCTAGTGGTCAAAACGTGGAAGAACCCGCCTTTCCCTCCCAGACAACCAGTGTTGGGGCTAGTTACTCAAAAAAGTAATATATTACATATTACTCTCAAAAATAGTAATGCCTTACTTTACTTTATTACTCCCTGGAGAAAGTAACTAGTTATATTACTAGTTATTTTTTTTTCTTAATTACTCTATAATTGCCTGAGAATGCGTCAGATGGAGGAAGAACATACAAAGGAGGAGTGTTCTTTAGGGTCTTTATTACGCCAACAACAGACTGGCACTGTCTAGCACAAATAACTACAAACAACTGTACTTCATCATCAAGAACAAGTATTAACTTCCTCAATGTTTAACAAACACCATCTGGTGCAAACAATCGATTTGATTGTCAATTTATAACAAGTACAAGAATATATTAACTTCCTCAATGTTTAACAAAAACCATCTAGTGCAAAAAATCAATTTGATTGTCGATTAACAAGTACGTACAAACAAAAAAAATAATAACTTCCTCAAAAAAAATATCCATAAATAAAAAAGACTGGCCTTACCAGCACTGTGTAGAGGAGAGGTAAATTGTTAAAAAGTAAAACACAGTGCAGAGGAGAGGTAAAAGCAAAGAGGTAAGAGTTAAAGCAAATACAGAAGACTCAAAGTAAATAAAAAGAGAGAGAATGAAGGGCGACATGAGTCACTTTGAGTGATTTATGACCCCTTGATTGACCCCGCCCCTTTCCCCCCACGCTTAGCCCCGCCCCCTTTTCCCACGCTTAGCCGCTTCCGGAGAGGTCATGTGACCGTGGGAATTCCCACGGTACGGAACCCCTCCCATCCGAACCGGTTCCGGTCTGGGCACGTGTTGTACACCTGTTACGAGCACCTGTCTTGATCAATGTAAAAAATGTTCAAAATAATGGAAAAAACATTCAAAACAATACATTTTCAATCTTTTTAAGAAGGATGACAGAAAACAGAGATAGGTTTAGTGTTTTTTATTAAAGAAAAGGGTCATAACACGTAGTGATTAAAACCATTAAGATACATATGTCTTTACCTTTACACATTATTTAGTAAAATGTTTCATTTTACATAAACATCTGTTTTAAAAAGAGTTTTCAATCACAAAAATAACATATATTTTGGGGAAAAGTTGTGCTTTTCACATAACACGTAGTGATTAAAACCATTAAAACATTAATGAGAAAGTTAAAATTGTGTTTTCCACAATAACACACAGTGCTTAAAACTATTAAAACAATTTATATCATTAAGATACTATTGTGTTTAGTGTTCATACACTTAAAACATTAATGAAAAAGTTTAAAAGCTGTTTTCTTAACGTTATCAAAATGTTCTAGCATTAAAACCGTTTGTATTAAAATTACTTGCATCTAATATGTCTTCAGTGTTCACACACACACTTGTAAGTTGTTTAAACTGCATTTCTTAAAGTTATCAAAATGTTTTAGTTCATAAAACATCTAAAATGTTAAAACGTTAAAAGATCAACATCCAGTTATTTACAGAAAAGTTTTTTTTTTCATTACAAAAGATACATTTAACCTTCATTATTTTTGTCAAATGTGTTACATTTTACATAAAACATGTCATAATATTAAAACTACATTGTGTTAAAAATATAGTTTTTTAGCGGTCACCATACATTTGTAAAATGTTAAAACGTTTAGACATAAAAAATAAATAATTAATACATTTAAAAATATAATACGATAATTAAATAAATAAAAGTTTTAAATTGTGCTTTCTTAAAGTTATCAAAATGTTTTAGCATTAAAAACATCTAAAACAAGACGTATTAAAATTATATCATACAAATATAACTAATTACTATATTTGAAGATGTACTTTTTTCACAATTACACGTTGTTTAAAAGTATTAAAACAATTTATATCATTAAAACATATATGACTTTAGTGTTCATACACTAGTAAAATGTTAAAACATTAATGTAAAAGTTTAAATTGTGTTTTCTTAACGTTATCGAAATTTTCTAGCATTAAAACATCTAAAACAATGTGTAATGCAATTTTATATCAAACAATAGATCTATTTTCTATCATACGTTTTCTAAAATTAAAACATCAAACAAATAGACCTAACATGTCTTCAGTGTTAAAAATCACAATATCAAAAACACATGCATACATTTTTTTTAAAAAAAACTGACTTACGTTTTTTACATCCACGCTTTGTTGTTGAAAGAAGAACAAAGTTGTCCATTTTAAAGATTTAATCCATCTCCAAAGGTATATCCAAAGGTATTAATCCATCACTATAAAGGTATATCCAAAGGTTTAGAGATTTTAATTCCAAAAGCTGTGTAAATGTAATTTCCCGGGAGCTCCGCGAAACACATCCACTCTCTTACATCCCAAAAGTTAGACTGACATCTCTGAGGTCTACAAAGTAGCCTGACTCAGACTCCACCCCTAGAGCCGTCCCACACCTCGACCCCTCCCACAACAGGTGCTGAGGCATGGGAAAGGATGACAAAGAATTCCCACGCGCACACACGCACACACAAACACACACACACACACACACACACACACACACACACACACACACACACACACACACACACACATAATGAAAGAATAGACGTCCGCAGCCCCTGCGTTGCGCATGCGCGCGCACACACATACATAATGAAAGAAGAGACGCCCCCGTGCTCCGTTTGAAAAGCCGGAAACTCGACGTAGGCCTACATTCTCTTGGAATTTAGGCTACGCTACTGCAGAGTCAGACCCAAAGACTCCCGTGAGATGCCTTGATGAAGCTATGATGGATTTAACTTTAGCTCCGCGAAAATTAGGCTACAAGGATCGTGATTATATATAACAAAATTAACCAGCCGGAACATGTGGAATATATTTTACATTTGATTGATCAATGTGGATATAACGATAGAAGATTTACATGGAATACAACAGAGCACCTTCGATTTGGTTTTCACAGAGCGAGATATTGGATTTTATTTTTTACCACATTATGGGTTGGTATGAAAAGACTGAGGAGACGGATTAACAAATGAGGAATATACAGACTGCTCGTGGACCACGTTAATAAATACCCACGTATTAATTAGAAGGTTATAAGGTATATGTATAAATGTATTTAATGTAATAAATAATAAATATACCCTACTTCCTTTGTATATCCTTTGCATCCATCCTATATCGTTGAACATCGATAAACATGCCCTTACATGCTCCCAGAGACACAGTCGAAGTCTACACGACATGCACGACATAACATACTGTACATATAACACAGGTAGATCACGTAACGATCAACGTGCAAACATAGTTAACATTGTAAACATTTAGATGGAATGCCTCATTATCTAAATTCTCTCTTATGAACGTATTATACAATAAAATATGCACATGTGTTTACAATTAGTTGGACGCACACACATATTCCTTAGTTAACAACACTTGATTTCACTATTATTTACATTGAACAAGCGCATCCGCAAATTCTCTCAACATTAGATGTTTTCAAACTTCACGGAAAGTTTTAGAACAGTCCAAATCGTGAGCAGAGGTGGGGGTGTTTGGGAGAGTCCATTTCTAAATGATCTTTTTTACTGTTTTAGAACAAATAACATTATGTCCAGGAGAAGTTCGCACTCACACACAAACACACTTCTACAATGTATTGTCTGTGGTAAGATCAGGGACTTGTTTTTAATTAAAGAAAGTTTTGTTTTTCACATATATTTGAAAAGTTCACCAACACATTTAAAAGTTTTAAAAAAGTTGTATAAGTTATGGTTGGTATTCGTACATTTTACTACGTTATCAGAAAATGTTAGAGAAAGTTGTTACTTCTTTTTAATACTGTATTTTTACAGACCTAAAACCATGATGCTTCAAAGTATGGAATATAAGTTTTTGAACATTTATAAGATTTTGAACATTTATAAATTTGTGTATTGCAAAAGCAGAAGTCTATTTTTATTCTGTATTTTTACAGACCTAAAACCATGATTAGAAGTAGTCAAAGACAAACGATTTTGAACATTTATAAATTTGTGTGTTGCAAAAGCAGAAGTCTATTTTCTTTAAATAAGGATTTAACGTTTTAATTTCTTTAAATCAGTCTGATGACACACATTATTTCTGTGATTAATTGATTAGTAATGTTGCGAGGGGGTTTCCTCACACGAGTAAAGCACTTTAGACGTGTTTGTGACAAACACATTGTATTTACTTAGACTTTTTAAACGTATTTAACATTTTAAATGTTTTTCTTCTGTCCAACTTACGTTTCATACGAATTGCCTGAGACGTTTAACAACCACATATAGGGAATGCATGTTGATTAGTACGCTGTACCACTACCATCACTGTAGTATTCTGAGGAAATATCAGTTACTTACTTGGGATAATCTCATTAAATTCAAAAACATTTGTTTAATTTATAAAATCAGTCTAGCACCACATGCTTTCTGAGTGCATTTAAACATTATATATTTATTTTATATGATTTGTATTTCATGAAGACCTGAGGGTCGAAATGATACTTTTTTAATACCATTTTGAAGCAGTACCTTTCAGTGTGCGGACTTCACACTTCTTTATTCAGTTTATTTCACTCTTATTTCACTCAGGTTGTCCTGGACCTAAGCCCAATTTGGATGTTAGGAATGTGCAAGCCAGCTTTATGTTTTTGACTCTTCATTGTATTTCCATAATGCGGTGTATGTAATTTTATTTTTGTGATTTTATACCTGCGTTTATCTTTAAGGTAGCCTTTTATTACACCGGCTGAGGGACTAACGGTGAAAATTACCACTCTTGAGCTAACTTGGGTACATTTACATTGTTTTAATGCTGATTAATGTAACACTGTCCCACTTTTCAAATAAAGAGAAAATGAAAAAGTACGTTTCAGACATAGTGCAAACATGCAATGTTCGAGAAAAGCTCATATTGGTGTAATCTTTGAGAGGTCTCATCCCAAAAACGTAAAACTTTGTGTTGGGATAACCCAGACATACCTTTACTAAAATAAACTTTATGGAAGTCATTTTCAAGCTGTGAGTATGCTTCGACATGTAACTATACCATTATATATTTATATTATGTTCCCATGTTGCTTTAAAGTCTTTGTTGTTTGTTTGTTATTAACTATTACTTTTTATTTTTCAACATCCTATACAAATTAAAGAAACATATGAGCTAAGAATGTTCTCTAACCCAAAATAAACAGATAATGGAATGTTTGCAATCTACAATATATGTTAGATATTATAGTTGTATTTTACACACATCAACATATTTTGTCAGAAAGTTACACACTTGTAAAGCCTATATGGACTAACTTTAAAACATAGGCCTAATCTTTATACAGAAATCACACACGTCCAAACAAACATACAATATTCAAAAAGATCAAATCACTAAGAAAAGAGGAAATGAAAAGCATTTGTTTATAAGAAATACACAAAAGTTTGCAAATGACGGTTTATCATTAGTTTTTAGCCATCTTGCACAGTAGATGACACCGTTCACATCTTGTTTCTCGGATTGTATGTGTATGACATGATGTACCTGTACCACATTATTGTTATGCAAACACATTTGAAAATACAATCTCTTATACGCCTTTAACCACTATAAGTGTTATGTGAAAAGTAAGACTTTTTAAAATGTAAATAGACCTATTGTTTGATGTAATTTTAATACAAACTGTTCCGTCCTTGTTACAACCCTTTGTGTAAATTGACAGACAGTATAACTCCTCCTCTAGTCACCACACTGGACGAAGGTGAATCGTTTACTTCTTTAATGATGACCAAAAGTAGGGTAAAACTGAAACCAAAGATATACATAAATGAGTACTAAATCTTCACATTGGGTCTGTTCACATGTTTTAAACAATACTAGCACAAATAACTTGTTATTTTACACAATGAAATTACTACTTAAAGGGTTTTTTAGACATATCTTAACTCAGACTATTCTGATTATACCACAGAACGAGTTAAGAAAACCCCCGAAAATCTATACAACAATTATAACAACATACATCTCATCTTACATGATAATATTCCTATGCATAGATTAATGATGTTAAAGAACATTACATACCGACGATGATCGTTTATAGCTTGAACGTGAGCAGAAAGACTTTCAGAAGGAGATCGCTATACAAGACGCAGCTGTCAGAAGATATTACTGAGCGCTCTCTGATGACATCATTAAAGGAAGCCGCAAAACGAACGTGACTGTATTTTCTTTAGTGAACCACCAGGGGGAGACAACAAGCAACAATACAGAACACTCCCCGTCTGGTGTCCCTGGATACCATTACTTAATACATAATACATGTCTGAAAAGGCAGTAGTAATCTAGTCTTCGGATGGTAAAAGGAGGACCAACTCTGTAACTGGCCTCAGGAACACTTTGACCCCGTCTGGATGTGCTACTTTCACTTCCACTTTGCGGACTCTACCGTCCTTGCTGGGAAACACTTCTGCGATACGCCCTATAGGCCATGTGTTTCTTTTGGCTTGATTGACCTTGATGAGCACTAGACTCCCCTTAGTGAGATTTGGCTTGTCAGACTGCCACTTCCTTCTTGTCTGCAGAGTGGACAGGTATTGTTTCCTCCATCTGTCCCAGAAGGTGTTGGCGAGACTTTGTACCTGTCTCCACTGACGTTTGTACAAGTCTTTGCCATCAAAGTCGCCTGGAGGAGCAAGAGAGGGACCCGTTTTTTGTGTTAACAGAGTTGCAGGGGTAAGAATAAACGGGTCATCTGGATCTGTAGACACAGGTACGAGCGGTCTGGAATTTACAATGGCTGTTACTTCGGCCATCAAGGTGACTAGGACCTCATGGGTGATTTTTGAAGACCCAAGCTGTAAGAACATTGAGTCCAAGATCTTGCGTGTCAGCCCTATCATCCTTTCCCAGGTTCCGCCCATATGGGAGGCGTGAGGGGGGTTAAACTCCCACACGCAACCTTGATCCGTAAGAAACCTCTCTACCTCTCTACCATTGATGTTGGAAGGGATCAGTAGCTCATGACATGCTCCAACGAAATTAGTTCCCCTGTCTGAGCGTAGTTGCTTGACTGGTCCGCGAATGGCGATGAACCTTCTCAAGGCATTGATGAAGGAAGAAGTATCCATAGATTCGATGATTTCAACGTGGATGGCACGAATGCTTTGACAGCAGAACAAGACCGCCCATCTTTTACTGTCTGCATGACCCCCCCGTGTGCGTCGTGAAGAGACCGACCATGGTCCAAAGACATCAAGTCCAACGTACGAAAACGGAGGATCCGTGTTGAGGCGACAGTCAGGTAAGTCGGCCATTTTCTGAGTTTCGCGGGTGCGGCGGAGTCTACGACAAGTGACACATCTGAAAATATGACTGTTCACACACCTTTTTCCACCCACAATCCACAAGCCGGCAGAACGAATAGCGCCCTCTGTAAAGAGACGACCCTGATGTTGAGTCCGTTCATGATAATGGCGCACAAGAAGAGTGGCAATGTGGTGACGACCAGGAACTATTATAGGTTGCTTCTCCTCGCATCTTATATTAGCCTCTGTGATGCGTCCGCCCACTCTAATGAGACCGTTTGTGTCCATGAAAGGGCTCAGGGCTCTGATGGGGCTGTCCTTTGGAAGAGGTCTTTGATCCCTGATACACTGCAGCTCTTTTGCATAAGTCTCCTCTTGAACGGTACGTATGATTGTGTTTTGGGCCTTGGTGAACATTTCTACCGTGTGATCTTGAGTGCAGTGATGCCATCCGTTGCAGCCATCATGAGAATCCTCTGTATTCTTCCTGTAGAGACGGACTATATGGGTGAGACATGAAATGGCCCGGGTGAGTGACTTCCAGCTTGAGAAGCGGCAAAACCTTTGGGACCCAAGTAGTCTCTCTTTGACAGTTGTGCTCAGGGTAGACACAAGGGGGCGGACATCAACGTCCTGTTCCGGATTCACTAAGTCAAGGGTGGCCTGCTGGTTATGCGTTTGCTCAGGCTGTGACAGGAGAGCTGGACCTGAGAGCCACATGGTGTCTTTGAGGCGTGCTGCTGAAATGAATCTCGTTGCGTGATCAGCAGGATTGTTATCAGTTGATACAAAGTGCCACTGTGTGGGGTTGGAGAACCTTCTTATCCGCTGCACTCTGTTGTTCACAAAGACATAAAATCGACGCTTTTCATTGTGGATGTATCCCAACACTACCTTACTATCCGTGAAATAGCTGATGTCGTCTATCTGAATGTCCAGTTCAGCAGTAATGAACTCTGCAATGTCCACTGCTAACACGGCAGCACATAGTTCCAATCGCGGGATAGTCAACTCTGGCCGAGGGGCTAGTTTTGCCTTGCCTAGAACAAAGCCTATGTGGCAGCTTCCATCGTGATCAAAGACTCTTAAGTAGGCCACAGCTGCTACTGACTGAACTGATGCATCCGAGAAAATGCAAAGTTCTCTGTGTTGGGCTGTGGGAGGAGAGACCTGCGTATAGGACCTAGGTATCTGTAGGTTCCTGAGCTCTTGGAGTGATTCTCTCCATGCTGTCCATAGCTGCTCTTTCTCGGCAGGTAGCGGTGCGTCCCAGTCGTGGCAGTCAACTGTTAATTCCCGAAGTATGGCTTTCCCTGCAACAAGATCGGGGCGACGAATCCTAAGGGGTCATACAGGCTGTTAATGGTTGACAAGACTCCACGTCGAGTAAAGGGTTTGTGTTCATCAGACACCTGAAATGTGAATGTGTCGCTCTTCAGGTCCCAACTGACACCTAAACTTCGCTGCATGGGGAGATCATCGGCTCCCGGATCTAGATCCTTTAGGTCGCTGGCATGATCGTCTGAAGGGAAGGCTGCCATAACCTCTGCATTGTTTGACGCGATCTTATGCAGCCTGAGGTTGGAGCAAGCCAGCATCTGCTGTGTCCTTTTGAGCAGATCGATGGCAGCTGAAGCTGAAGGTAGAGATTTTAGTGCATCATCTACGTAGAAGTTCCTCTCCACGAATCTTCTAGCATCTCCTCCAAAGGTCTCCTCTCCCTCTTGTGCAGTCCTTCTCAGTCCGAAGATAGCTACAGCCGGTGAAGGACTGTTACCAAAAACATGCACACGCATTCTGTATTCCTTGATGTCTCTGTTAAAGTCATTGTCTTGATACCACAGGAAACGTAAGAAGTTTCGGTGGTCTGGTCTGACAAAGAAGCAGTGGAACATCTGCTGGATGTCCGCTGTGACAGCAACAGAGTCCTGGCGGAAACGAAGGAGCACGCCTAGGAGGTTATTATTTAGATCTGGACCAGTCAGGAGGACATCGTTAAGAGAGACGCCATCGTGTTTAGCACTTGAGTCGAAGACTGCTCTGATCTGTCCAGGTTTCTTAGGGTGATATACCCCGAAAATAGGTAGATACCAGCACTCCTCCTCAGGTTCGAGCGGGGGTGCTTCTTCTGCATGTTCATTCTGAAATATCTTTTGCATAAATGCGAAGAAGTGTTCTTTCCGCTCTGGGTTCTTGTTGAAGGAGCGCTGAAGTGATCTGAAACGGTTAAGAGCTTGAGCCTTGTTGTTGGGCAGGCGACGTCTGTGTGTCTTAAAGGGTAAGGGAGCCGTCCAACTGTTATTTTTATCTTTGTAAAACCCTGGTTCCATGATGTTCAGAAACGCCATGTCTTCAAATGAAGGTGCAATTTTGTCGTCGTCTTTGGATCTCTGAAACACAGTGCATCCTATGTGGTCTTTGCTGTTCTTGCAAATGAGAGACCCAGTGTCATGTGTTTCTTTCACAAAGTATCGGTTGGGACACGGCTTGAAGAGGGATGCTCGTCCGTTTTCCAGTGTGTTAGTGTAGAAGGTGTTCACTGTGTCTGGTTTGTGGACCTTACCAAGGCAGACACTGCCCACTATAACCCAGCCCAAGTCGAGCCTTTGCGCGTATGGAGAGTCGTGCGGGCCATTAATTTGTTTACGCACTTTATGGACTCTGATAAGGTCTCTGCCGAGCAGCAACATTATGGGTGCCTGGGAATGTAGAGTTGGAATTTGTTTTGCGATACCTTTTAGGTGCGCGTGTTGAACAGCTACCTCTGGAGTGGGAATTTCAGATCGGTTATTGGGGATTTGATTGCACTCTATCAGAGTAGGGAGGGTGAGAGTGACTTCTTCATCCAAAGATTGTACCTGGAAGCCATGCGCTCTTCTCCCCGACTTCTCCGCTATTCCCGCACATGTACTAAGGGAATATGGAGAATGGTCACCTTTAACATTGAAGAGTTCGAAGAATTCTGACCTTACCAGGGACCGATTACTCTGTTCGTCCAATATGGCGTACAACTTGACTGCTTTATCCCGTTGGCCGGTAGGGAAAACTTTGACCAAACAAATCTTAGAACAGGATCTTCCAGTTGTGTCTCCGCCACAAACTTCTGTACACTTTGATGTCACTGCAACGTTTAGACCGACACTCTCATCCTCCCCGCCATGCTCGTGAGTAGGTTTCAGGGTATTGATGGACCATGGAGCGGGCCCCGGGTGTAGAACCGAATGGTGTCTGTCGTCATCACACTCGGTGCATCTAACGTTCTTTGCACAGTTCTTCGCGAGATGAGATGTTGATGAGCAACAATGGAAACAAATGCCACTTTGTTTTAGAAAGGCTTTTCTCTCTTCGAGGGGTCGCTCTCTGAACGCACGGCATTTGTAAAGTGGGTGGGGTTTCCTATGAATAGGACATGTTTTCGCTGGGTCTTCTATCTTGGGGAGTGTAGGGTCAGTTGGTGTAACTATGGTTGCTGAGATGTCAGTCTTATGGACCGACACAGGTGTACGGTAGCTCATGTTTTTATGAGTATATTTGTCTGTCTTGATCTGATCTCCAGTACAAGGAACAAACATGAAACTTGGGTCGTTGCGTGTCCTAGCTTGCTGGGAGACAAAGTTGACAAAGAAAGAGAATGGAGGGAAGGCAACTCTGTAGCTGTCTTTGTAGCTGGAGCCTTGTGTCATCCATCTTTCTTGCAAAGCGAACGGTAGCTTCTGTACGATGTTGCTTATGCCGCGTGCTGTATCTAGATATGTTAGGCCTGGGAGTTCACCTTCCGATTTTACAGCTTGTAGCTCTGTCAACAAGTCTGCCAGCTCCCTGAGTTTCTGATTGTCTTTATTTGAAATCCTAGGAAAGCTATCTAATCTCCTCCATAGTGCATCCTCGATGACTTCGGGCGCACCATAGCACTCTTCTAGTCTCTCCCACACGATTAACAGCCCTTTTTCTGGGTCATTGACGTGTACAGCTCTCAAGCGTTTCGCATGTTCTGTTGATTCTGGCCCTAGCCATTTTACTAACAAGTCTATTTCTTCTTTTGCGGTCAAATTAAGGCCTTTGACAGTGTTCAGGAAAGACGCCCTCCATGCCCTGTAATTTCCAGGCATATCATCAAACTTCAACAGTCCTGTTGAAACAATTTCTCGTCTGGCAAGGAAGCTTACAAAGTCAGTCACATTTTTATTCTCGTTAGACGAACCTCTGAGCGCCTCGTCTCGTTGTTCGCTATGGACAAACCTACTAGGTGGGTAGTGCCGGCCGTCATAAGCCCCTATGTGAGCCTCTTGATATGCTTGTTGGTGGTTACTCATAGGTGTGGCTAATGGCAGGTGATAGCTGTCGTAAATTCTGTGACCCAGGTGCTCAGTGTGTTTTCCTTCTCCTATTAGTTTGTGTGCGGGCTTCTTGCTTACCGTGGAAGAACATTTTGGAGCACGGTGTGGTTCAATCTGTGGGTCTTCATTCTTTTCGGGCTTAATCTGTGTGGGTTGATAAGTGAGTGCTATAGGCTCTTGCAGAGGGGGTGTTTGCTGAGGTTGGGTGGTAGTGGGGGAACCCTGTAGTTGCACCCCTGGCATTAGACTGCTGTCCAGTACACTATGTTTTTGTACGTACTCTTCGGTCATTTGCATGGCGTTGTGAGATCGCTGCTCTGATCCACCCCTTAGCTTAGGGCCATGCTCATCATTCTCGTACTCCAAAGCAGCCTCTAAAGCCTCTGCTTTAGCTAAGGCCGCAGCTGCTGTCTTTTCTACATTCAGTTTTTCCAATGATGCTTCCAATTGTGCTTTTTGAATTTTAATTTGCATCTCTTTTTCAGCATATGCTACCTTTGCTCTGGCTGCTTCCGCTTCTGCGCGTGCCATGGCTGCGGCTGCATTTGATCTGCTAGAGCGGCTGGATGTGCGGGAAGCTTGAGATCTGGTCTTCCATGAGTCACTTGATTGTGCGTCCTCTTGGAACATTGTGTGTGCTGGCTACCTTTATTTCAGCGGTATAGCGTGCACGGTCCTGTCTGCTGTAGATCAGCTCGTTTATGAAACGTCGTTTTACTGTTCCGTCCTTGTTACAACCCTTTGTGTAAATTGACAGACAGTATAACTCCTCCTCTAGTCACCACACTGGACGAAGGTGAATCGTTTACTTCTTTAATGATGACCAAAAGTAGGGTAAAACTGAAACCAAAGATATACATAAATGAGTACTAAATCTTCACATTGGGTCTGTTCACATGTTTTAAACAATACTAGCACAAATAACTTGTTATTTTACACAATGAAATTACTACTTAAAGGGTTTTTTAGACATATCTTAACTCAGACTATTCTGATTATACCACAGAACGAGTTAAGAAAACCCCCGAAAATCTATACAACAATTATAACAACATACATCTCATCTTACATGATAATATTCCTATGCATAGATTAATGATGTTAAAGAACATTACATACCGACGATGATCGTTTATAGCTTGAACGTGAGCAGAAAGACTTTCAGAAGGAGATCGCTATACAAGACGCAGCTGTCAGAAGATATTACTGAGCGCTCTCTGATGACATCATTAAAGGAAGCCGCAAAACGAACGTGACTGTATTTTCTTTAGTGAACCACCAGGGGGAGACAACAAGCAACAATACAGAACACAAACGGTTTTAGATGTTTTAAGAAAACATAACTATTGACTTGATATAATTTTAACACACGTTGTTTTAGATGTTTTTAATGCTAAACATTTTGATAACTTTTAGAAATGCAGTTTAAACTTTTTTATTAATGTGTTTACATTTTACAAGTGTATGTACGCTAAAGAAGTATGTATTTTAACTTTATATACCTTTAAACGATGTGTAATTGTGAAAAGCACAACTTTAAATATAGTAATTAGATGTATTTGCATAACATAATTTTAACTTTCTCATTAATGTTTTAACATTTACAAGTGTATGAACACTAAAGACATATATATTTTAACTTTATACATCTTTAAACACTAGCTAATTGTGAAAAAAGTACATCTTCAAATATAGTAATTAGATCTATTTGTTTAATGTAGTTTTAATACAAGAGATGTTAGATATTTTAAGAAAACATAAATATTTAATTGATATAATTTTAATACACGCTGTTTTATTATTAACACATTTTTATATCTTTAAGAAAACACAATTTTAACTTTCTCATTAATGTTTTAAGTGTAATAACGCTAAAGATATGTGTATTTTAACTTTATACATCTTTAAACACTAGGTAATTGTGAAAAAAAGTACATCTTCAAATATAGTAATTAGTTCTATTTGTATGATATCATTTTAAATACATCTTGTTTTAGATGTTTTTAATGCTAACACATTTTGATAAATTTAAGAAAACACAATTTAAAACTTATTTATTTAATTATTTTTTAAATTCATTAATTATTTATTTTTATGTCTAAACGTTTTTAACATTTTATAAGTGTATGGTGACCGCCAAAAACACACTTTTATACATTGTTTTAAACATGATTTTTAACACGATGTAGTTTTAATATCTACATAGTTTAATATGTTTTAATTTAAAAAATGTGTAATAACACTAAATATATGTTTATTTTAAACTTTATACCGTCTTTTATACACCTTTAAACACTGTCATTGTGAAACTACTACTTTTGTTCAAATATATGTTAGAAAATAGACCTATTGCTTGATATTAAATTTTAATACAACCGGTTTTAGATTTTTATTAAGAAAACATAACTAATCAACTGTGATATACACTTTAATATATGTAAATTTAATCTAAATTAAGCTTTGGTACCGAAATTGGTACCGAGAACCGTGAATTTTTACTGGTATTGGTACCGAATACTGAAATTATGGTACCGTGACAACACTAATGTAAATTACAGTCACAATGCATCAGAAGTAACTGCAATTCCAGCATGTCACCAGAGAGAAGTTTTTTTTTTTTTTTTTTTTAGAAAAAGAGAAGTTACAAATTTTTTACTAAGCATCACAAGGTCAAAACATATGCATGCTGTTCGCAATAGATCCATAACACTAATTTAGCTTTGATAGTATGGTTGAGATTATTTATTTTGACATCTAAATATAAGCAATGTACCTATTGTATATAGGCCTAACCCCACACATCAGCTTTAAAACAGTAGGCTACATTCTGAATAAACTATTGTTACGTCTGTAACATACATATTCTTTGAGGTGGGGAACACTGTTTCCAATCACAGTTAAACAAAAACAAATAAACATACAGCAAGAAACACTGAGATAACACAAAACAGATCTAAGAACTCAATACATTACATTATCATTCTACAAATAATAGTTTTGGTGTAACACAATGGTCTTTTTGATACATGTAAACACTTGCCATTGCTTAAACTCAATTTAAACAGCTTGTCTATTATTGAAAAGATGCTGTGAGATATGGGTATAATGCGAACCATTTGTCCATTTTTTTTAAATACCGCTAAACAAAAGAATGAAGATCATTTAATTATTATTATTATTATTTAATACCTCCTAATGGTATGGATTAAGGTTGCATGTTTTTTTTATGATCTCAGACATGACCACAAAAGTTGTTTTTTTTTAAAAAACAATTTATTTAAACAATATATTGAGAGATAAACAGTATATTCATACATTGAAACGTTATACAATATATTCATACATTGAAATGTTAAAAAGTAAAAGTAAAACAATAGAAATAACATTAAAGTTTGTCTAACCAGGAAATAATTTTTTTGCAGGCTGTGTTGTCTTGCCTTGGATGTAGGCGACTAGAGTTTCAACGATTTCGCAGACGGCACAGAGTTTCTCTTTTTTTTTGAAAACAGTGACACACATAGATCTGTTACAAACGTACACATACAGAGAACTCCAAACTCGTCCCTACAATCAAACACCACACCCAGAACTTTTCTGAGGATTACACAGATCGGCTCGTTGGCATTAAGACACACGATCGTAACATCACGCCATGAATTTGTTAGGCCTCTTACAATCATTTCATTTTTGAGTTTTGTTACACGTCTAGTATCTCCCGCACAGTCGTTATTCGAATCACACGCAGCATCGATGATCTTATGCATCAAGTCAACCATCTGGCCTCTAAAATAATCTTCAAACATACAGTCTATAGTATCTCTTAAACGGCACTCTTTGCTCATGGCACAGTCAAACACCGTAGGCTTGTTCGTAGCATCTTCAGAACTCAAAGGGCAGTTATGCTCCATCATGCTTTTAGTCCAAAGTTTTTAGATTTTTAGAACTCAACTTCATGGATGGTGTAAACTTTATCCCCTATCCGATGTTGAAAGATTCGGATAGTTCCTGGAATGTCATGTGATTGAGTCGTTGCAGCACGATCATCCAAGTCTTGTGCATTAACATTCTGAAGTTGTGGGTTATGGGTCAGATCCTCCATAGTGATGTCAGTCGAAGAAGCCCAATGCGCGTCATGCTCAGGTATATAAGAATGTTGAAGCGTTCTTTGGTTGTCCATGTAACAATCAGACAATGTTCCTTCAACCTTTGATCGCTGAGATGTTGTAGTAGTATAGACGTCTACGTCTGAACTCGTACTGTCCTGTTAGGTCAGCTCTGTCAGGAGGTCACCAGCTCTGTGTCTCCCTGTGAGATTATCAGGGTGGATATATAACCCTACTGGAGGGGAGGGAGTTGTATAGGGGCGTATCCGTCATGACGTCGTAAACAGAGGGTGTAACTATTGTTTAGTGACTTAGTGATTTTCACTCCAATTACAACATTTTGATTAAACATTACAAGATCAAAAACATATGTATGGGATGGATTGTTCGCAATAAGAGTTGTAACAAGCATTTAGAAAGTAGATAGGAAGTAAAAGAAAAACTTTTACCATATGTTAATATTTTAAAGTTCAGTTATAAACCTTTAGAGCATTCAAATGTATTTGGTTAAAATTAAAACAAGATATAACACATAAAACACATCATTATCGAATTCAGTGTTGTTTAATAACTTCGATAGTTATTAAGCACCTGCTGATTAAAGTTTTTTCTTCAAACAATGTGACAGAAGTAATTTTATGATAAATCATCGTACATGGCTGCGATGTGTTTTGCTGCATGCACAGAATTTGAGGGTCACTTATAGATTTCAATTTAACACACGTTTCACAACTCGTGTAAATGTTTTCTTTAGCTGTACATTATGTGAAAACTCCGGCGATAGTTGTGAGAGAGAGACGTACGCAAGACATTTCTACGGCTGATGACATTCTAAGAAAGCATAGTTGTTTTCAAGGTTTGTTTTTCAAAGCATAAGGAAAATAGACACGCTGCAATAGATTGAGAATGGTTATGTTAAATGGAAAGAATAAAAAAATAATTATCCCACCTTTCACTTAAAAATAAGTATCATTTATAATTGATTATCTTAACCGTTGTTTAGTTTAGACGTTTAACAAT
Organism: Chrosomus eos; assembly: GCA_036326025.1. Classification (NCBI taxonomy): domain Eukaryota; kingdom Metazoa; phylum Chordata; class Actinopteri; order Cypriniformes; family Leuciscidae; genus Chrosomus; species Chrosomus eos. Next base: position 40,084,797 of record CM070822.1, read on the forward strand.
ATGTGGTTGTTAAACGTCTCAGGCAATTCGTATGAAACGTAAGTTGGATAGAAGAAAAACATTTAAAATGTTAAATACGTTTAAAAAGTCTAAGTAAATACAATGTGTTTGTCACAAACACGTCTAAAGTGCTTTACTCGTGTGAGGAAACCCCCTCGCAACATTACTAATGTCATGTAGAGTGCGGAGATAGAGAACCCAAACGCAAAGGCAGGTAAATTGTCTCTTTAATAACTCAGATGGCCGATAGGCAAAACACAGAAATCAGGAGCCGACAGGCAAAAATAGATCAAACAGAAAGTCTCATAGAAAAACGATAACTGAAGAGCGTCTGCACTTATGGCTCAGGAAATCCCCGTTGCTGCGGGGAGGCGTCCGGGAAACGGGTGAACAGTCCTCAACAATAGTTGAATCCGACAGCCAGAGACAGGGCGAGCAGATGATGGGCAATGATAGCAATCAGAAGACAGCGCATACCATACAGGACACGACAGGACTGGAGAACGACAGAGAAACATCAGGTACGTAACACACTTCAAATAATACTCTGGCAGGGAACAAAGGAAAAGAGGGAGAAGAAGAAGGGTGAGAAATCAGAAGGAAGGGAGAACAGGTGTGAGTGTTAATGAGATGACGAGATGAGAAACAGCTGATCGAGAAGGTAGAAAAGGGGAAAAGGGTGTAAGGAGGAAAATGACCAGAAGAGGGAGTAAGAGGGGAAGAAAAGAAATAGAGGAGAGAGACCGACTTATGACAGTACCCCCCCCTCAAGGAGCGCCTCCTGGCGCTCTCGAGGAGGAAGACTGGCGAGCACGGAAGAAGTCATCAATCAGCGAGCGGTCCAGGATGTTCCGGCCCGGGACCCAACTTCTCTCCTCAGGACCAAATCCCTCCCAATCGACCAGGAACTGGTGGCCGCGGCCGCGGGGTCGCACATCCAGTAACTTGCGGACTCTATAAGTGGGAGAGTCCATGACACGGACAGGAACGTTGACAGGACAAGACGGAGAACGAACAACAGGCTTTATACAAGAAACATGAAAGACAGGATGAATACGACGGAGATCGGAGGATAACCTTAATCTGACAGCGACAGGACTGAGCACTTTTAGGATGCGAAACGGTCCGACAAATCTAGGAGCCAACTTACGCGACGGAAACTGGAGAGGAAGATTGCGAGTGGACAACCAAACTCGCTGACCGACAACATACCGGGGGCTCCTTACACGCAAACGATTGGCAGACCTGCGAGTGCGAACACGAGTCTTACACAGGGCGGACCTAACCCTACTCCAGGTACGCTTAGCACGTTGAATGAAAACCTTGACGGAGGGAACGTTGGTATCAGTCTCCTGCGAGGCAAAGAGCGGAGGCTGGTAACCAAGGCAACACTGGAACGGAGATAACCCGGTAGCGGAGGAGGGAGCGGAGTTATGGGCATACTCAGCCCAGGGAAGCTGTTCAGACCAAGAAGCAGGATTACGAAAAGCGAGGCTGCGTAAGATGCGACCCACGATCTGATTGGTACGTTCGGCCTGGCCGTTGGTCTGCGGATGAAAACCGGAGGAGAGACTGGCAGAGGCCCCGATCAGTCGGCAAAACTCCTTCCAAAAAAGGGAGGAGAATTGAGGACCCCTATCGGAGACAATGTCAGACGGAAGACCGTGAATCTTGAATACCCTGTCAACGACAATTTGGGCTGTCTCCTTGGCGGAGGGCAGCTTAGGGAGAGGAATGAAATGAGCGGATTTGGAAAAACGGTCGACTACCGTGAGTATTACAGTGTTCCCCTCGGACGGGGGAAGACCTGTAATGAAGTCCATAGCAAGACAAGACCACGGTCTAGAGGGAAGCGGAAGGGGTCGCAGCAAACCAGCGGGCGGCGTGTTGCTAGACTTGGTCTGCGCGCAAACAGAACAAGAAGCAACAAAACGGCGAATGTCGCGCTCACGAGTGGGCCACCAGAACTTTTGACGAATGGAAGCAACTGTTCCCCTAACACCTGGATGGGCGAATAATTTAGATGAATGCCCCCATTGAAGGACAGCGCGACGTGCGACTGGGGGAACAAATAAAAGACCCCTAGGGCAAAGGCGAGGAGTGACAGCGTGGGAAAGCGCGCGCCTAACGACTCGTTCAATTCCCCAGACAGCCGAACCAACTACCAAGTCAGGAGGAAGGATAACCTCCGGTGTGGGAACAGCCTCTGGGGAGGTGAATTGTCGCGAAAGAGCATCAGGCTTGAGGTTCTTGGAACCGGGACGGTAGGAGATCGTAAAATCGAATCGAGCAAAGAAGAGTGCCCAGCGCGCCTGACGCGCGTTGAGCCTCCTTGCGGTGCGAATGTATTCCAAATTACGATGATCTGTCCATACAAGAAACGGAACAGAACAACCCTCTAACCAATGACGCCACTCGCCGAGAGCCAAACGAATGGCTAAAAGTTCGCGATTACCGACGTCATAGTTCTGCTCGGCGGGAGAGAGGCGATGGGAAAAAAAGGCGCACGGATGGACCTTCTCATCGGACGCTGAACGTTGGGAGAGAATGGCTCCCACGCCCACCTCGGAAGCGTCGACCTCGACGATAAACTGTCTGGTGACGTCAGGAGTAACGAGAATAGGAGCTGTGGTAAACAGGGATTTAAGCCGATCAAAGGCAATCTGAGCAGAACGCGACCAAGAGAAATGAGTCTTGGCGGACGTGAGAGCAGAGAGTGGAGCGGCGACCTGGCTAAAGTTCCTAATAAAGCGGCGATAAAAATTAGCGAACCCCAGAAATCGCTGGAGCGCGACACGGGAATCGGGAACCGGCCATTCCGTGACGGCACGAACCTTGGTTGGATCCATAGTGATCCCCTAGGAGGAGATGACCGAACCAAGAAACGTGACGGACGGAGCGTGAAACATGCATTTCTCAGCCTTAACAAACAAGCGATTTTCAAGAAGGCGCTGGAGAACCTGACGAACGTGCTGAGTATGTATCTGGAGAGAGGGAGAAAAAATTAAAATGTCGTCGAGGTAAACGAAAACAAAGATGTTTAACATGTCTCGAAGGACATCGTTGACAAGAGCCTGAAACACGGCAGGAGCGTTGACCAGGCCGAACGGAAGAACGCGATATTCAAAATGCCCTAATGGTGTATTGAAAGCCGTCTTCCACTCATCCCCCTCCCTTATGCGGACAAGATGATAGGCATTACGAAGATCGAGCTTTGTGAAGATCTTAGCCCCCTGCAGGATCTCGAAGGCGGATGACATCAGAGGCAAGGGATAACGGTTCTTGACTGTGATGTCATTCAACCCACGATAATCGATGCAGGGACGTAATGTACCATCTTTCTTCTTAACGAAGAAGAAACCGGCCCCAGCAGGGGAGGATGAGGGAACTATGGTACCGGCCTCAGCGAGTCAGATAGATATTTCTCGAGGGCTTCACGTTCAGGCGCCGACAACGAATATAACCTCCCCCGGGGAGGAGTGGACCCCGGTAGAAGGTTAATGCAGCAGTCATAAGGACGATGGGGAGGAAGAGAAGTGTCCCGGGCACGACTGAAAACCGCCCGCAGATCATGGTACTCCTCAGGAACTCCGGACAAATCACCGGGCTCCTCCTGAAACACAGAAACAGAGGACACAGGGGGAGAGGCAGACACTAAACAATTTACATGACAAGGTAAATTCCAAGAGAGAACGGAACCTCTGGCCCAATTTATCTGTGGATTATGCTTGACTAGCCAGGGATGTCCCAAAACAACGGGGGTAAAAGGAGAGTGAAAAATTAAAAAAGAAATATTCTCACGATGATTACCCGAAACAGTGAGACTCACCGGAACCGTGGCACGGCGTACCCGGGCGAGAATACTACCATCGAGAGCATAAACAGGGGTGGAGTCCTTTAAGTCAATAAGGGGAATCCCCTGATTGCGTGCCCATGTCTCGTCAACAAAACTCTCCTCGGCCCCTGAGTCAATGAGTGCTGAGCAGGTAACTGCCGAGCCCGGCCAGCGGAGATGTATCGGGAAAGTAGTGCGATGGCATGGCGGAGGGACTAAAGTCGAAGCGCTCACCAGTAGCCCTCTTCTCACTGGTGAGCTCTGGCTTTTACTGGACAGGAGGGCTGAAAGTGAGAAGCAGATCCACAGTACATACAGAGGCGTTCGGTAATCCGGCGCTGGCGTTCAGCAGCGGAGATGCGTAATCCTCCCAACTGCATGGGCTCCGTATCGACGAGGGCGGATGAGGGTGAGGCAGGTGCAGGAAGGAGTGATCTCTCCAAGCCGCGAGCCCGGCGGCGAAAACCGAAGCGCTTCTCAGTACGGATGGCAAGATCAATCAAAGGATCTAGGCGTGAGGGAGACTCACGAGCGAGAATCTCGTCCTTTAAGTCGGCATTCAAACCCTTTAAAAAACGGGCCACTAAAGCAGGTTCATTCCACTCACAGGAAGTCGACAATGTACGAAATTCGACAGAAAAGTCTGCTACAGACCGCTTGCCTTGGCGGAGTGAGGAGAGGAGTCGAGAAGCTTCAGCACCATGGACAGAGCGGTCGAAGACGCGTAACATCTCTTCTTTAAAATAGTCATAAGTGTTGAGACACTCCGAGTCAGCGCTCCAGACAGCGGTCCCCCACTCCCGAGCTCGTCCAGAGAGAAGGGAAATGACAAAGGCGATACGGGAGCGGTCCTTGGCATAGGTGGTCGGTTGCAAGGAAAAAACCACCTCACACTGTGTCAGGAATGATCGGCACTCGGCCGGCTCACCAGCGTAACAGGGCGGGTTGTTGACCCGGGGTTCTGGTGATGCGTGGAACTTGGAAAGGGGTGTCTCAACGCGAAGATGCAAAACCTGTTGGGTTAGGTCAGTCACCTGGGCGGCAAGAGATTCCATAGCGCGACGGGAGGCAGCGAGTTCATCCTCGTGGCGGCCCAGCATGGTTCCCTGCAGCTCGAGGGCGGACTGGAAATGACTCTCCTTTGCTGGGTCCATGAATTGGCCAGAGTATTCTGTCATGTAGAGTGCGGAGATAGAGAACCCAAACGCAAAGGCAGGTAAATTGTCTCTTTAATAACTCAGATGGCCGATAGGCAAAACACAGAAATCAGGAGCCGACAGGCAAAAATAGATCAAACAGAAAGTCTCATAGAAAAACGATAACTGAAGAGCGTCTGCACTTATGGCTCAGGAAATCCCCGTTGCTGCGGGGAGGCGTCCGGGAAACGGGTGAACAGTCCTCAACAATAGTTGAATCCGACAGCCAGAGACAGGGCGAGCAGATGATGGGCAATGATAGCAATCAGAAGACAGCGCATACCATACAGGACACGACAGGACTGGAGAACGACAGAGAAACATCAGGTACGTAACACACTTCAAATAATACTCTGGTAGGGAACAAAGGAAAAGAGGGAGAAGAAGAAGGGTGAGAAATCAGAAGGAAGGGAGAACAGGTGTGAGTGTTAATGAGATGACGAGATGAGAAACAGCTGATCGAGAAGGTAGAAAAGGGGAAAAGGGTGTAAGGAGGAAAATGACCAGAAGAGGGAGTAAGAGGGGAAGAAAAGAAATAGAGGAGAGAGACCGACTTATGACAACTAATCAATTAATCACAGAAATAATGTGTGTCATCAGACTGATTTAAAGAAATTAAAACGTTAAATCCTTATTTAAAGAAAATAGACTTCTGCTTTTGCAACACACAAATTTATAAATGTTCAAAATCGTTTGTCTTTGACTACTTCTAATCATGGTTTTAGGTCTGTAAAAATACAGAATAAAAATAGACTTCTGCTTTTGCAATACACAAATTTATAAATGTTCAAAATCTTATAAATGTTCAAAAACTTATATTCCATACTTTGAAGCATCATGGTTTTAGGTCTGTAAAAATACAGTATTAAAAAGAAGTAACAACTTTCTCTAACATTTTCTGATAACGTAGTAAAATGTACGAATACCAACCATAACTTATACAACTTTTTTAAAACTTTTAAATGTGTTGGTGAACTTTTCAAATATATGTGAAAAACAAAACTTTCTTTAATTAAAAACAAGTCCCTGATCTTACCACAGACAATACATTGTAGAAGTGTGTTTGTGTGTGAGTGCGAACTTCTCCTGGACATAATGTTATTTGTTCTAAAACAGTAAAAAAGATCATTTAGAAATGGACTCTCCCAAACACCCCCACCTCTGCTCACGATTTGGACTGTTCTAAAACTTTCCGTGAAGTTTGAAAACATCTAATGTTGAGAGAATTTGCGGATGCGCTTGTTCAATGTAAATAATAGTGAAATCAAGTGTTGTTAACTAAGGAATATGTGTGTGCGTCCAACTAATTGTAAACACATGTGCATATTTTATTGTATAATACGTTCATAAGAGAGAATTTAGATAATGAGGCATTCCATCTAAATGTTTACAATGTTAACTATGTTTGCACGTTGATCGTTACGTGATCTACCTGTGTTATATGTACAGTATGTTATGTCGTGCATGTCGTGTAGACTTCGACTGTGTCTCTGGGAGCATGTAAGGGCATGTTTATCGATGTTCAACGATATAGGATGGATGCAAAGGATATACAAAGGAAGTAGGGTATATTTATTATTTATTACATTAAATACATTTATACATATACCTTATAACCTTCTAATTAATACGTGGGTATTTATTAACGTGGTCCACGAGCAGTCTGTATATTCCTCATTTGTTAATCCGTCTCCTCAGTCTTTTCATACCAACCCATAATGTGGTAAAAAATAAAATCCAATATCTCGCTCTGTGAAAACCAAATCGAAGGTGCTCTGTTGTATTCCATGTAAATCTTCTATCGTTATATCCACATTGATCAATCAAATGTAAAATATATTCCACATGTTCCGGCTGGTTAATTTTGTTATATATAATCACGATCCTTGTAGCCTAATTTTCGCGGAGCTAAAGTTAAATCCATCATAGCTTCATCAAGGCATCTCACGGGAGTCTTTGGGTCTGACTCTGCAGTAGCGTAGCCTAAATTCCAAGAGAATGTAGGCCTACGTCGAGTTTCCGGCTTTTCAAACGGAGCACGGGGGCGTCTCTTCTTTCATTATGTATGTGTGTGCGCGCGCATGCGCAACGCAGGGGCTGCGGACGTCTATTCTTTCATTATGTGTGTGTGTGTGTGTGTGTGTGTGTGTGTGTGTGTGTGTGTGTGTGTGTGTGTGTGTTTGTGTGTGCGCGTGGGAATTCTTTGTCATCCTTTCCCATGCCTCAGCACCTGTTGTGGGAGGGGTCGAGGTGTGGGACGGCTCTAGGGGTGGAGTCTGAGTCAGGCTACTTTGTAGACCTCAGAGATGTCAGTCTAACTTTTGGGATGTAAGAGAGTGGATGTGTTTCGCGGAGCTCCCGGGAAATTACATTTACACAGCTTTTGGAATTAAAATCTCTAAACCTTTGGATATACCTTTATAGTGATGGATTAATACCTTTGGATATACCTTTGGAGATGGATTAAATCTTTAAAATGGACAACTTTGTTCTTCTTTCAACAACAAAGCGTGGATGTAAAAAACGTAAGTCAGTTTTTTTTTAAAAAAATGTATGCATGTGTTTTTGATATTGTGATTTTTAACACTGAAGACATGTTAGGTCTATTTGTTTGATGTTTTAATTTTAGAAAACGTATGATAGAAAATAGATCTATTGTTTGATATAAAATTGCATTACACATTGTTTTAGATGTTTTAATGCTAGAAAATTTCGATAACGTTAAGAAAACACAATTTAAACTTTTACATTAATGTTTTAACATTTTACTAGTGTATGAACACTAAAGTCATATATGTTTTAATGATATAAATTGTTTTAATACTTTTAAACAACGTGTAATTGTGAAAAAAGTACATCTTCAAATATAGTAATTAGTTATATTTGTATGATATAATTTTAATACGTCTTGTTTTAGATGTTTTTAATGCTAAAACATTTTGATAACTTTAAGAAAGCACAATTTAAAACTTTTATTTATTTAATTATCGTATTATATTTTTAAATGTATTAATTATTTATTTTTTATGTCTAAACGTTTTAACATTTTACAAATGTATGGTGACCGCTAAAAAACTATATTTTTAACACAATGTAGTTTTAATATTATGACATGTTTTATGTAAAATGTAACACATTTGACAAAAATAATGAAGGTTAAATGTATCTTTTGTAATGAAAAAAAAAACTTCTGTAAATAACTGGATGTTGATCTTTTAACGTTTTAACATTTTAGATGTTTTATGAACTAAAACATTTTGATAACTTTAAGAAATGCAGTTTAAACAACTTACAAGTGTGTGTGTGAACACTGAAGACATATTAGATGCAAGTAATTTTAATACAAACGGTTTTAATGCTAGAACATTTTGATAACGTTAAGAAAACAGCTTTTAAACTTTTTCATGAATGTTTTAAGTGTATGAACACTAAACACAATAGTATCTTAATGATATAAATTGTTTTAATAGTTTTAAGCACTGTGTGTTATTGTGGAAAACACAATTTTAACTTTCTCATTAATGTTTTAATGGTTTTAATCACTACGTGTTATGTGAAAAGCACAACTTTTCCCCAAAATATATGTTATTTTTGTGATTGAAAACTCTTTTTAAAACAGATGTTTATGTAAAATGAAACATTTTACTAAATAATGTGTAAAGGTAAAGACATATGTATCTTAATGGTTTTAATCACTACGTGTTATGACCCTTTTCTTTAATAAAAAACACTAAACCTATCTCTGTTTTCTGTCATCCTTCTTAAAAAGATTGAAAATGTATTGTTTTGAATGTTTTTTCCATTATTTTGAACATTTTTTACATTGATCAAGACAGGTGCTCGTAACAGGTGTACAACACGTGCCCAGACCGGAACCGGTTCGGATGGGAGGGGTTCCGTACCGTGGGAATTCCCACGGTCACATGACCTCTCCGGAAGCGGCTAAGCGTGGGAAAAGGGGGCGGGGCTAAGCGTGGGGGAAAGGGGCGGGGCTAAGCGTGGGGGAAAGGGGCGTGGTCAATCAAGGGGTCATAAATCACTCAAAGTGACATATGTCGCCCTTCATTCTCTCTATAAAAGGAAAAATACAGTTGGCATTTACTGTAATGCATTTTTTTGGTGCAAAATATGTTGGTCCACTAGTTCTAGATTGACAGCTCCTCCTCTAGCCAATCAATCGAAGAGGAGAGTTGACGTCACTCAACTAATCTAAAACTATTCTGTAAAAATTAACCAGAAGAAAGTACATAATGTGCTAATGTGACTTTGCATATTCTTTTTTTTTTTAAATATGGAAGTGTGTAACGCAAAGTTGATATGTTGCCCCGAGAGAGAAAAACAATAGGTGTCGGAGGAAAAGATGCACGAGAGACGGCGTATTTTCCCCGTGTTTAATAAAATTACTTAAACGTCACACTCGTCCGCATACATGGGGATCGAGTGAGAAAAAGTATACAAACAAACATCCAACTCTGGTCACAATATAAAAGGAAATAAAAGAAAGAGTACAAAAGTCAGCAGTGTGGTTATCTCCTCTGCTCACCTGTCAAATCTATTATTGACACTCTCTGCACATGCGCAGTTCTCATTTTACCTCAGTACCTCATTTTACCTCAGAGTCCAAATATGAATGTCGACTGAATTGCTTGAAAATGCACTTACACAACCTCTGTAACAATACACACTACACAGTTATGTTTGTTGTTAAAATAAAACTTTTGTGGCAAAATAATCGTGAATCATTTGAACTATTCATACAGTTATATCGTGCAGCCGTACCCGTGTTGAGTGCACTACATTCGTAATCATTTTTATTATCAATGCACTTTTTTGCAAGAATTATCTGTGTCTGATAGTGTCATTCCCTCATTTAGTCTGGAACCAACATGGTGCTTTACCTGGAAGAGCAGAGACAGGCGAAACCCTTCCCCTTTGTCTCGAGTTGCTGGAACAGTCAACTTTCCTCAAGGCTGTGGATGTTTGTTTCAAGGCATTTTATTGCTTTGACATTCACTATCCGAAACAATGTGCCCCTGTTTGGGATTTTTTGCAGCAGGTAGCATATGGAGTGCCTGATTCATAAAATTCAACCATACAGTTTTTGCTGGCCTACATTTTTGCTGCAGAGGACTAAATGATTGCTCATTTAAATGAATGGCAACGTATGTACATTTTACTTTGGTTTGTATTTTTGTGAAGAGATTCTTTAGATATTGTTTCATCTTTAACCTAGTGTGAAAACTCTGCCTGGTACACACAATTCAAGTTCACAATTTTTATGTGCCTCCATTTTGACTGCAGAGGACTAAATGGTTCTTCATTTAAATGAATTGCAATGTACTGTACATGTTTGTTTGTTTATTTATTTTTTGGTGAAGAGAATTTATCTTTTTTATACAGATTGTAAGTATACTGTTTTTATGCGCCTCCATTTTTGCTGCACATGACTAAATGATTGCAATGTATGCACATTATTTTGAATGTGAGAATCTGCCATTTTATAATCTTTTAAAGGTGCTCTAAGCTCACGCGTTTTTAAGGCCAAATTATGACCTTTTCAACATAATTGCGTATCACGTGAGGTCACATGAAGGCGCATCACAGAACAGAGCAAGGTGAGCATTTGTGTTTATAAAATGTAAACTTTTATTTTTATTTTTGAAATGACTGATCGTTTCGCTAGATAAGACCCTTATTCATCGTCTGGTGTCGTTTAAAGCCCTTTGAAGCTGCACTGAAACTGTCATTTGGAGTTGAACCGTTTGGGTCCCGTTGAAGTCCATTATATGGAGAAAAATCCTGGAATGTTTTCATCAAAAACCTTAATTTCTTTTTGACTGAAGAAAGAAAGACATGGACATCTTGGATGACATGGGGGTGAGTAAATTATCAGCAAAAGTTTTTTTTTAAAGTGAACTAATCCTTTAAACATACGGTTGTTTGACCCAGCACTGATAACAAAAAAAAAAAACAGTAAATGTGTAAATATATAAAACCCAACAAGCTAAGTAAAAATAAGCCAGTATGTGTTCTATATTCTCCAATATTTACCCAGTGCTGGGTTGCCAAATAACCCAGAATTGGGTTATTTTTAACTCAATATTTTTTAGAGTGTACAGTAATCTATTGCAAATTTCAAACACACACATTATAGGCTACCTCATCAATGCAGGTTCATGTTAATGATTATTCATGATTTCCATCTTAAATCATACACTGTTCAGTATTATTGGAATCACATTCTGCAAAGCTCCTGTTATCTTAAGGGAAACAGTAGGAAACCACTGAAAGAGTTGTAGTTATACGGGTTATCATTTATCCTTGCACCAGACCAAAGTCTCACATAGACGACATCTCCAACCTCCAGGATTAACACAACTCCATTCGAGGAGCTCAAAGCATGATTTGCCTGATGATCATGTGCTACAACCACACGCTGTCCATTCTTAACAATGTCTGCAGCTGCTGCTGTTGGGCCATGACCATAAACAGAGAATCTGAACATGTACGCTCCTTTCAGCGGGGCTGTGAAAATACCTAAATCAAATAACAAGAGATACAGAATCAGATGTTTCCTGTATGATCGCTTAATCAGCAAACACACTATAATAGTTTTAAAAGATGGCAGATTATTTAAAGGGTACCTATCATGGAATTTTGAAAATTACCTTTCATGTAGTGTCTAACATAGATCTAAGTGAACGAAAACATCCTGCAAAGATTTAAATATGAAAGTTCACCGTATACAAAGTTATTATCTCTCAAAAGTAAGAGTCGACTCTGAGTCGTTGATATGAATCGATAGACGAACGATGCATTTTCTCTAACTTTCGTACGTCACTTGTACAAGTTATTTGAATAAGATACGCCCACTCATTGCATTAGGAGACACCAGGGAAAACATCATGTCGACGAGACGCTGCTGTGTTTTGAAGTGCGACGCAAAAGCAAACTTTTTTCATCTGCCCAGTGAGGAGCATTTGAAGACAGTGGCTACAGTTCATAACTATACCACAGAAGTATTATAGCCCGAACTTGTTCTGTGTTCGCGTCATTTTGAAGATGATTGCTTCACCTAAATATAAAGTATGAATTTGCGAGCCGGCTGATACTGAAGGAGGGAGGTTCAGTACCGAGTTTATTTGGATCAGCTTCCTTCTCCGAATCACAATCTGTAAGTAGGCTGTTGCTTTTATGTTTGTATCATGTTCTATAATTATTTTGTGTGTTGTGTACGCACAGGCACAGCGCAGCTTCTAGCAGATAACTTAGGTCTTCAATGTCAATTGTATTGAAATATGTGTGTTTGTCGTTGTTAATGCAGTTGTCACAGGGCTCTCGAGTGTCACGCATCACGCATTGAGCGTGACAGTCACTCATTTCGGTCTTTTGTCACGCTCTCCGTCCACACATTGTATTTCTCACGCTGAAAAACTATTTGTAATAAATTTAATATGCCGCAGTGCCCAAAACTCACTCACTGTGGAACCGGCAGGATTCAAGCGCGTCTCCTCCAGTGTTGCCAGGTCCGTATGCCTGCACTGTTTCCGCGGGTTGTTTGTGTTGTGCACGCTGGTTGACGCGATTGTTTTATCCACTGGAACATGATTGTTATTGAGGAAACACCCGGGAATGCTATTTGAATATTTTTGGCCGTGATTGGGTTAGTTTGATGAGCAATTGGGCTGGTTTTGTTGTGCAGACCTGGCAACCCTGGTCTCCTCTGGTGTTGTTCGTCTGGTGTTGTTAGCCAATCAGAAAATAGCACTGTTGTATCTGGGTAAGATCTAGCGCAACAACCAATGACACCCCGTCGGCTGGGTGTCTAACATATCACCACAGATTAGCGTCACGCAAAGGCGGGGTTTGGAAAAATGACTCGCTGAACGATTCATATGGGAATCGTTGAGCAAATCAGGTAAAAATAAATGCATATTATAAGACAACAAAAGTGTTTTTTGTCATTGCATGCTTGTAAAACTGTTGTTGGGGACTCCCAGAACAATATTAGGAACATTTTAAATGCCATAATAGGTACCCTTTAATTCTCTAATACACATTACACAACTGCAGAGAGGTCTGAATGGAGCAGAAGGGTTTTCATTACTATAAACTGAGTTTTATGAGTCATTTAATTGATCATTACCTGTGATTGGGTTGTAGGCGTTCCCTATGTTTGTGAAGACGTTCCTGTAGGTTAGTGTGATTTCAGTGGTAAAAGGACCAATATATCCACCGCCAGATTGCATCAGTCCAGCGGAAAAAGCTATTTCTCTGTCTGTTATTGAAAAACATAAGCAATATTGTGATATATTACTCTATTACACTGAGAATGTATTCACTGAATTTAACATCATTAAACACAGTTTCACCTCTATTTTCCTTTCTCAACTCCACTTGACCCAGAGTAAGATTTGATATTTCTGTGAAGGAATAATGATTCTGATAAATGACATTTACCATGCTTATTGTAATAGATAACACAATTTACACAGTATTCACTCAACTTTACAGTAATATTTACACATCGCAATGTATTTCATTGGTGTTTTACTTGGAGGATCATTGATAAAAGAGTGAATGTTTTGGTGAGGTACCATCATTTTTCTTGTTCAGCTCTTCCAGGATAACATAATTTTTCTTGTTCATCTCTTCTTTTAGTTGCGTCTCTAAAGCTCTGATGTTTGTTTTCTGCTCTGTAACTGTGGCGGTCAGTTCTCTGATGTTTGTTTTCTGCTCTGTAACTGTGGCGGTCAGTTCTCTGTTGATGATTTTCTGCTCTGTAACTGTGGCGGTCAGTTCTCTGATGTTTGTTTTCTGCTCTGTAACTGTGGCGGTCAGTTCTCTGATGTTTGTTTTCTGCTCTGTAACTGTGGCGGTCAGTTCTCTCAGCGCTGCATGGATGTCAGTGAAGCACAGATGGCAGTTTTGTTGGCTGTCAGTTGAAGCTTCATCTCTCAAAGTGTCTGTTTGAGGTGTATTCTGTCCTCCGTCCTCAGATCTGAGCTGTTGACTGATCTCATTCTCATTGAGTCCTCCATCTACCTGATGCTGTACCACAAACACAAAGGTTTCCAACAGCAGCAGTAAACACACTAAACCCTTCATTCTTCACTGATGTTTGTTTCCAGCTCTTGCTCTTCATCCTCACAGCCTCTCATGTTCCTTTTATAGTGTCCTGATTTACTGTCTTTCGTACATGATTTACATTGCTCCACATCATAACTAGTTCAAGTTAATTGTTAATCATAATCAAAGCGATGTTCCGGGTTCAGTTGATGTTTATCTCTATTCACAACATTTGTGGCACTATTGATCTCAACAGAAAATATAACTTTGTCTCATCTTTATATGTATATAAATAATTTATATAAACAGGAGGCCTGGTTGGCACAGACTGGGCGAGAGGCCACAAATCCGTGAGTAGAGTTTACAAACCCGTGGGAACGGATTGCGAAAGCGTGGGCACGGTTTATGAATTTGTGGGTACAGATTGCAAAATCTGAGAGCACGGATTAGGAATTTGTGGGTACGGTTTATCAATCCGTGTGCACGATTTGTTAAACCGAGGGAACAGTTTAATCATTTGTGAGTACAGCTTATAAACTAATGGTAACGGATTGCAAAACCGTTGCCACGGATTGTTTTGTTTTTTCCCACAGGTGACTTCCCAGGCTCCGTATTACGGGGTTGAAAATAGGGCTGGGACGGTTAGTGCATTACCACAAAACCGCGTTAATGTGACGACTACCGCGGGTCTGAGCTCGCCACCGTCATCACCGCAAATAAAACATTGGCCTGCCCATGTGTGCACATTGTATCTAATGAAATGGATTCATTGATTCTAATAACATGGATTATGTCTAATGACATTGTGTCTTACATGGATTCAAGGTTTTCTAAACAAAACGTATCAAAAGATGGAGCAAATCCGACCTTTCGCGAGTTGGGGAGCGCAATGTTCCATGACATATAATAACATTACATTCGTATTAGAAACGCCCAGATGGGCTATTATTTCATCCGCAACCGCATGACATTACTCATTATCTGTCCGCCATCCATCCGCACCAACGTTTTTTTGACCAATTTTCAAAACCGCCATCCGCTGATTGTTTTAAGGTCTATGGGCGATGCAAAGCGCTGCTGCCGCGAGGCTAGAAAGCTCTTGGCTGTTCTAGAAAGGAGACTGATCCAATGCAGGAAAGATATTTAAAGGCTAAAGTAGTATTAGCCTATTGGCTATGTTGTATCCCCAGAAAATCAGCAGTGAACTCCATCTTCGATCGGCGCACAGGGACAAAAATAAATAAATAGCCTAAATAAAACGCACATCGGCAAACCTGACCTTACCTGACAAGGCTACTGTACAATTTTATCATTTTGTTTTGAATTTTGTTTAAAAGTAGACATTTCAGGCTTTCTATTTATTTCTCATGTCTGTGAGGCAAGTAGCCTATACGCTGAGTTTCAATTCATTTATGAGACGCGCTCCAGTTCCAGTATTTAACGCGGTTTATCGCTATACCGTGGGAATTTCTTGCTTTTCAACCGCGGTTAAAAAAAATCCATACCGTCCCAGCCCTAGTTGAAAACCTGTGTAAATATATTCAGCATGGTCCATTTATTTACATAATAAAAAGAATACACTAGCCTTGAACCATATATATATATATATATATATATATATATATATATATATATATATATATATATATATATATATATATATATATAATGTATGTTTACTTTTCTTTTAATTTTTCATTACATTATTTAAGTAAATTGACGCCCAATACTTGAACAGTTTAAAGGGGTCATGACATGAGAAACCAAATTTGCCTTGGTCTTTTGGTATATAAGAGGTCTTTGTACCATTAAAACTTCCTGCAAGTTTCAAAGCTTAACCCTCTGGGGTCTAAGGTGTTTTTGGGGTCCTTGAGATGTTTTGACATGCCCTGACATTTGTGCTTTTTTCAGTTGCTTATAAACATATTAATGGCAAAGGTGTAATTACACTCTATTTAGACAAACAGGGCTACCATAATATGTGAGCAACATGTATGTACATGTTTGTATTTTTGAGAGAATATTGTTTATGTATGGTTATTTAAAAAACTAAAAATTAAAGTTTCTGAAATAAGGCCACACAACACATACTAAATATGTGTCCACAGGACTTTTGCCTAATGGAAGTTGTCGCCTAGAGTTTTTGCTTCAAAAGGATCTGAAAATCATCCTGCCTAATCATTCACATAAAACAATAGATTGTTTTAAATTGTGAAAAACATTTTTTAGTTTGGAAAGGCAATATGCGGATGGACGTGACCGGCCCAACCCCCTCATGAATAATTAATTAGGTGGTTCTAACCTGAGAAGACAATGACCAGCATAATGAGCCTTTCATTCAGGTGTCACACAAGAAAGAATGCAAGGACAATATATATATATATATATATATATATATATATATATATATATATATATATATATATATATATATAGGGGCAGGGGAATGGGGGGATGTTTCCCATGGAAGAAAATTTTGAAAAATTACCCCTGAAATTCATACATTATAGCATATTATAATGCAACTCATTAGGCCTATATATTTATAGAATAGCAAAGTAGACTTACCGTAATCAATATACAAGACTGAACCACATAGATATAGGCTATCATGATCATTTTGCCAACAATGAACCATGGATTTGTTTAGTTTATGATACGTTTTATTTAAAGGGGTCATATAATGGTACATGCACTTTTACAAGTTGATTGTACTGAAATGTGTGTTGGCAGTGCCTGTACACATCCATCATATAATGATAAAAATCCATCCAGTGATTTTGTTTTAATCTCCTTATATGTTTTCCCCCTGCCTCAAAACAAGCCGTTCGACCGTGTGACGTCACACGGTCGGACGCCCCTCCCACGATTGTTGATTGACAGCAATGTTTCAACACAGACCCGCCCTCGCGAGCTGTCAATCATAGCCCACGCGGACCGGCACGGTCATTGTTGATACTGGAGCACCGTCTATGAGCAGAATGGAGTCTAAGCGATTGTGGTGTTCGGTTCTTGGGTGTAATAAGGAACACAGCAGACATTTTAATGTTCCTAAATCCGAACCGCTGAAGACGCAGTGGCTGAGTTTGTTTTCGAAGGGAATATTCCCCACGATCAACATCAATGCTTTCATGTTTGCGTGAATCATTTCTCACCAGACTGCTTTATAAATGAAGGAGGGTCAGTATAAAGCTGTTTTTTGAAGCTGCTCCTGAAAAAAGGATCGGTACAACTATTCGTGTTCCTGCTGTACCTCCAGAAGAACTGAAGTGAGTGCAACGTTTTATTAACCTTTAGTTTATATTAATATTTATATTAATCTTTGCAAATTGCTAGCTTCACGGTTCACGATGAATGCGGCTAAGGTTTACACTCAGGGTACATTACGGCATGTTTTCTATGTACGACGTTCTCAATATAATTCATAATCCCACGTTTATAATGAACAACGCGTTATGGTTATTGGGTTACAAATGTGTACACACAGAACAGAGGGACGGGGTGAGCAAAGCTCATTATCATTTAAAGACATATGCACTTAAACGGCGTGCTAAACAGAGCTGGTTTTGACCAGGTAAAATAAGGTGTTTTCTTACAATACTAATGAGAATTTTTAATTAAAGTATATTACAAACTTTTAATTTAGACCCTAAAGAATCATATTAGCTTGTACAAAAATGGTATTATATGACCCCTTTAACATTCAAAACTTATCGGCTTAGACTGCAGTTGAAGAAAAATAAACACAACAGTTTTCTGTAGCCTTGTGCGAACTTATTCAATAGAATTAACTTCTAGAATGTTCTTTCCAGTGCAAAAAATTATATTTTTAAATAGTTAAGTAGTTTTTCTTATCATAGCCTACAAACTCCTTTTCCTTGATTTACTGAAGCCTATATGTAAAACGCATTTGCAGCTGCACAGCCGTGTATCTATGCTCAAGCACATTGAGCGTCTGGCTCGCTCATAGGCTGCACTGCGGCAACTGCACATCCAATTGTGAGGGGGCGCCAAGTCCCAGAATTTGCCATTATAGCAGGTCTTCGTTCATTCATAGTCTGTCTGACATATATTAGAAGCTATGCGTCTGTCATGGATTTGCACTGAATTGATTCTCAAAAATACGGAACAAAGTGCGTTCTGTATCTGTTCAATAACGGAACAAGACTTTTATGTGTCAAATACGGGACGAATCCGTATTATACGGAATGGTTGGCAACCCTAGTGCTCTCATGTTTGCTCTGTTTACGTAGCTCTGTTAGCTCGGTAATTTAGACAATAGGCTGTTGACAGAGAAACGTTAACGTTCAGTTTAAAAGGTTAAAAAAAATGCTTGTGTAGTTGTCGAATTGTAGGCACTTGTGAGAGTTATATAGTACGCAGACATCCCAAGTCTCCCGAAAGTTCAGGGAATCTCCCGCATATTGATAGCGGGTCCCTGATGCCCGCAAATTAGTTCAAATCTCCCGTAATCTAGAGCGCGCATGCGAGGCAGAACTGCTTCAAACTGTGTAGCGCATGCACGACAGAGAGGGAGAGACCTTTCGTGTGTGCGTCGCTAGTCACACACCCCCAAACCCCCGCTGTCCCCCGTATATATATATATATATATATATATATATGTGTGTGTATGTGTGTGTGTGTGTGTGTGTGTGTGTGTGTGTGTGTGTGAGTGTATGTATAGACACACACACACACACATATACAGGTGCTGGTCATATAATTAGAATATCATCAAAAAGTTGATTTATTTCAGTAACTCCATTCAAAAAGTGAAATTTGGATATTATATTCATTCATTACACACAGACTGATATATTTCAAGTGTTCATTCCTTTTAATTTTGATGATTATAACTGACAACTAATGAAAACCCCAAAATCTTTATCTCATAAAAATATAATATTGTGAAAAGGTTCAATATTGAAGACACCTGGTGCCACACTCTAATCAGCTAATTAACTCAAAACACCTGCAAAGGCCTTTAAATGGTCTCTCAGTCTAGTTGTTGTAGGCTACACAATCATGGGGAAGACTGCTGACTTGACTAGCTGTCCAAAAGACGACCATTGACATCTTGCACAAGGAGGGCAAGACACAAAAGGTCATTGCTAAAGAGGCTGGCTGTTCACAGAGCTCTGTGTCCAAGCACAATAATAGAGAGGCGAAGGGAAGGAAAAGATGTGGTAGAAAAAACTGTACAAGCAATAGGGATAACAGCACCCTGGAGAGGATTGTGAAACAAAACCCATTCAAAAATGTGGGGGAGATTCACAAAGAGTGGACTGCAGCTGGAGTCAGTGCTTTAAGAACCACCACGCACAGACGTATGCAAGACATGGGTTTCAGCTGTCGCATTCCTTGTGTCAAGCCACTCTTGAACAAGACACAGCGTCAGAAGCGTCTCGCCTGGGCTAAAGACAAAAAAGGACTGGACTGCTGCTGAGTGGTCCAAAGTTATGTACTCTGAAGAAAGTAAATTTTGTCCCAGAGTCTGGAGGAAGAGAGAAGCACAGAATCCATGTTGCTTGAAGTCCAGTGTAAAGTTTGCACAGTCAGTGATGGTTTGGGGTGCCATGTCATCTGCTGGTGTTGGTCCACTGTGTTTTCTGAGGTCCAAGGTCAACGCAGCCGTCAACCAGGAAGTTTTAGAACACTTCATGCTTCCTGCTGCTGACCAACTTTATGGAGATGCAGATTGCATTTCCCAACAGGACCTGGCACCTGCACACAGTGCCAAAGCTACCAGTACCTGGTTTAAGGACCATGGTATCCCTGTTCTTAATTGGCCAGCAAACTCGCCTGACCTAAACCCTATAGAAAATCTATGGGGTATTGCGAAGAGGAAAATGCGATACGCCAGACCCAACAATGCAGAAGAGCTGAAGACCACTATCAGAGCAACCTGGGCTCTCATAACACCTGAACAGTGCCACAGACTGATCGACTCCATGCCACGCCGCATTACTGCAGTAATTCAGGCAAAAGGAGCCCCAACTAAGTAACTGTGCTTTACATGCTCATATTTTTCATGTTCATACTTTTAAGTTGGCCAACATTTCTAAACATCCTTTTTTTATATTGGTCTTAAAGGAGAACTCCGGGCAATTTTTAAGTTAATCTTGATCGTTAGACCTTTGTGAGTACTGTCTATAGAAAAAAAAACGAACCGGATTGGTGCTTGCGACGCGGAGCTGCGACCGCGAATGCCCAGAGCTCCCACTCAACTAAAACGGCAGCTCTGGGGGCATAACATAAAGAGCGTTTTTGTGCCTCTTAACAGACACAAAATGCAATTAAAATGTCTGTCCAACATGAACAGGGGCCTTACCTGTGAACGAGTTGCGTTTAGCAACTTAGCCATGGTTTAAATTCACCTAAATAGTGTTTTAGACGGCAAGCTGTAGTCTTGCGCTGAAGTCTCGCTCCTCCCACCTGGACACTATTTACCTTTCCCTGCTACAACTGAGTTCCCACGCGAGTCCAGGTGTTAGAAGCGAGACTTCAGCGCGAGACTGCAGCTTCCGAAAAATTTCCGAAAAACGATAACATCAAGAAGTGGATTAATTTTGTGAAGAGCCACGTTGATGGAGAGCTGAGGATCACCGTCATAACCTCTGTAAGTGATCATTTTACACGGATAATTTTATAAACTTTAGTCGGAGACAACTGGGACATTCACTGATAATCCGCTGTTACTGGTGAATGGGGTCGCACTGACTATCTCCCGCCTCAGCATTCATCCTCCCGTCTCGCCAACAACTGGTGCCATCATCAGCAGTGCGTGCCCACTAACCAAGGAGAAGTCTTCTGTGATCTAAATATTGTAAATATGGAAATTCAAATGCTTATTATTTAGGACAGATTTGACTTTATTTAAATTATCCTCAGGTTAGGTAAAGTAAAAGGTGTTTAAAATTACGCACCATAAAACAATATATATATTTACCACATGGAAAATACTTTTAGTATATCCACTAAAAGAATAGTCAATAAATAAAATGCACCCATGTTCGTTGTCCATAACATACGCCTGCCCATACCATAACCCCACCGCCACCATGGGCCACTCGATCCACAACGTTGACATCAGCAAACCGCTCACCCACACAACGCCATAGACGCTGTCTGCCATCTGCCCTTTACAGTGAAAACAGGGATTCATCCGTGAAGAGAACACCTCTCCAAAGTGCCAGACGCCATCGAATGTGAGCATTTGCCCACTCAAGTCGGTTATGACGACAAACTGCAGTCAGGTCGAGACGTCGATGAGGACGACCAGCATGCAGATGAGCTTCCCTGTGCAGATATTTTTTGGTTATGCAAACCGATTGGTGCCGCAGCTGTCCGGGTGGCTGGTCTCAGACGATCTTGGAGGTGAAGATGCTGGATTTGGATTTCCTGGGCTGGTGTGGTTACACGTGGTCTGCAGTTGTGAGGCCGGTTGGATGTACTGCCAAATTCTCTAAACGCCTATGGAGACGGCTTATGGTAGAGAAATGAACATTCAATTCACGGGCAACATCTCTGGTGGACATTCCTGCAGTCAGCATGCTAATGGGCTCCTTGCACGTAACTACTTCCTTACCGGAAATGCGACTCGTCTTTTTTCGGGCTAAACATGGCGCTATTCTACACTATGAGATGAGATGTTTACAAAAGTTGCCGAAATTTACAATAACGGACATAAATCGCCTTTGTAAGTCCTCCTCCAAATCACCTACCAGCAAATTAGAGAGAAGGGCTTTAAAATGTATGGCTCTTCATATATCCACGGATATGAAGGTAAGTCTATATATCTCAAACTTTATGGCTTACGTTAGTTTGCTAGCTTACATTAAGCTAATAAACAATCCCGGGCTGACAGAATATGCGCGTTATAATGTTGTACTGTTTTCTAGTATTAGGCGGAAAATGTCTACGTTGTGTCTGTACGCCTTCAAACAGGAAGAGAGCGGGCCGTATTTACCCGTTGCGGATATGACGTCAGGTTGCTATGTGCAAGAAGCCCATTGCACACTCCCTCAAAAATTACGACGTCTGTGGCTTTGTGCTGTGTGATAAAATTTTTTAGAGTGGCCTTTTATTGTGGCCAGCCTAAGGCACACCTGTGCAATAATCATGCTGTCTAATCAGCATCTTGATATGCCACACCTGTGAGGTGGATGGATTATCTCGGCAAAGTAGAAATGCTCACTAACACAGATTTAGACAGATTTGTGGACAATAATTGAGAGAAATAGGACTTTTGTGTACATAGAAAAAGTCTTAGATCTTTCAGTTCAGCTCATAAAAAATGGGGCAAAACAAAAGTGTTGTATTTATAATTTTGCTCAGTGTATATATATATTAATTATATATTGAAAATGTGATTATTTTTTCTCCTTTTATTTAGAACTTCTGGGCAAATGATTAATTAAGAAAGTAGAAATATAAAATATGAATGAAATATAAAACACTTTTCAAAAACAAATGAATACAGGCCCAACATAAAATATTGCTTTACAAAATACCAAATGTAAACATTGTACTTTCAAGTTTAAATTGTAGCAGCAATCAGGGCTCCGAACCTGTTCAATGAACGAAATAAATTTAACAAAATTTTGACAGGAACATAACCAGAAACGGAAACAACATCTAATTTAATCGTTCTGAGCAGACATGCTTATTTGAAATGGCCATTAACCGGTTAATAACGATATTTTATCGTTCTGTTAAATGTTTTAATTTCCCAGTCAATCAATCACAAATTAAAATAGTAAACGTGCAAATGTGATATTGACGCATAGACAATATCAGCTGTCAAATCATCATGTAAGTCGCATTGGCAATGTGCAGGGGTTAGTTTTCCCAAGAATATACTGTATATGTATCCAACTGTCAAACAGTTAGGCCTGCATTTCAGTGAAAATTAATAGAATCAGAATCACTTTATTGCCAAGTAGTGCTTTCACACACAAGGAATGTGCTTCGGTAGCAAGATGCTACCATGGCTGCTATAAACAGCGCCAATCTTGGGAAAAATACAGCATGACATGAGGAGAGGTGAGGAGAAAAAGCGACCCCCAGACTATGCTCCTGTAAGGAGTACAGTCTGGGAACAGGAAAAGAAACACCTCAGCAACATTAGCACATAAAAAATACAATCTACATGAACAAGACATTGCAACACGTGTGGGGTGGGGAGATTGGAGTTAGACCAGCCCAGGCAAGCAGCATCCGGTCCTGCAGCCATTCTCGGCGCTGGTCACAGACCCGCCTGCCAGACTGTGGGTACGAAGTGGCGAAGGCGTGGGATGGGGTGTGAAGGGGATGCATATATGTGTATATGTAAGTTCATGTGTGTGTAGGCCTGGAGAGAGTCGCTCAGCCAGCCCATAATCTAGATGTCTCAGTCCACAGGATTGTCATAGCGATACACAGCAAGTTGCCATGGAGACAACCTTGATCAGGTCCATACAAAGTCAACAATCCCAGGTGTCTGGGGAGTCGGGGAAGGAACGCAAGAGCGGCTCACTGCAGTGCTTCTCCGGGAGAGTTGTTGTTCCAACAGCGGCCTTGGCCAAGGCCAGTGCTGGTTGGGGGTGCCGAAACAGATAAGATTGGGATTGTTTGGTCTTGAGGCGAGTAGCTGCAATTTACACAGGCTATTCTCCTGGTCAATTTTGGTCTCTGAAACAATCCATTTGCCTTTGCAGAGCTGAGAGCTTCTCCAAGATGTTATCCATATTCTGGTTCATAGTCCCAGTCTGAGTGCTGACAGCTCTGCCCACCGCTTCAATCATGACGGGCAGCCTTGTGGGGCTTTGGACAGCTGTCACCGTCTCCTTAATTCCTACGATAAACCAGGGCAATGCCTGATCCAATCAGCAGAAAACCTGTTATTATGGTTCCGAATAGGTAGATATGTCCTCCACGGAAAGAGCCGCCAGACACACGACCCGCCACCTCTCCCACGCGTCCATCGTGTAGCCAGCTGCGAAACATTCCGGCAGGGCAGTCAGGTTCCCCCGAACCCAAGCTTCTCGTCGAGAAGATGGTGTCAATTTCGTTGAGAGACCAGTTGATCAAATCCATAATTTTTTAGTTTGGAGAGCAGTGCGGAGAGAGTCTCTCAAAGTACAAGACAGTAGACGAGACGAGACGAGAGAAGCAAAGCAGGAGAGGTAAGGGGAGGGAGAGGGAGAGAAAATGCGACCGCCTTCGTTGAGAGCCAAGAGTTTTCAAGAATAGCAAGAATAGCAGGTCATATGGAACTTTTTTTTTTATTGAAACAAGCAAAAATTGCAGGATAGTGTAGTAGAACATCAGTGGGGCTGTGAAAATACCTAAATCAAATAACAAGAGATACAGAATCAGATGTTTCCTGTATCATTGCATAATAGTTTTAAAAGATGGGAGATCATTTAATTCTCTTGACTGCAGAGGTTGAGAAAGTCAGAATTGCGAGATGTAAACTCGCAATTGTGAGAAAAAAAGTCAGAATTGTGAGATAAAAAAGTCGCAATTACCTTTTTTATTTTTCATTCTGTGGCGGAAACAAGCTTCCATAGGTACCATCCTTTTTCTTGTTCATCTCTTCTCTCAGTTGCGTCTCGAAAGCTCTGATGTTTGTTTTCTGCTCTGTAACTGTGGCGGTCAGTTCTCTGATGTTTGTTTTCTGCTCTGTAACTGTGGCGGTCAGTTCTCTGATGTTTGTTTTCTGCTCTGTAACTGTGGCGGTCAGTTCTCTGATGTTTGTTTTCTGCTCTGTAACTGTGGCGGTCAGTTCTCTGATGTTTGTTTTCTGCTCTGTAACTGTGGCGGTCAGTTCTCTGATGTTTGTTTTCTGCTCTGTAACTGTGGCGGTCAGTAGGGATGCACCGAATGTTCGGCAACCGAAATTATTCGGCCGAAAATAGCAAAAAAAGCACTTTCGGTGTTCGGCCGAACAAGTAAAAAGGCCGAATAAATTTGACCGAACAATGACGTTTTTGATGACGCGATCAAATAGTAACCAGCGTAGAGTGAGAGGCACGCGCTTTATAAATGCAGCCAACATGCCCCCTTTGAGGAGAAGACAAAAGAGAAGCTCATCTGATGCGTCTGTGGCAGACGTTGTTACTTGCAGCACTAAAGCGTCTTTTAACCCTCTAGTTGACAAATGCGCCGCTGCGTTTTGCTGGATTTTTTTCACATAGCAGCAAAATAGACTTAAATACTCCGTCATTTATGGTCACTTAAATGCAGACTTAAGAAATATGAAAAAATAAACTCTTAAATGACTACTTGTGTCCACTTACAATCGAAACAAAACTGTGCTTTTGTAAAATAAAGAAAATAAACAGGGTGTGCTTTCTGCCTCTGTCTCCGTTAACTTTTTTTTCTGGAGCACGTCTCTAAAAAACTCAGCCAATACAATACTAGTCACACAGGCAAAGGCATATATCTTTATAATCATTGTCTACTTTTAAACGATCTAATTCAAAACGAAAACAAATATTCTCTGTTTATGTAATCTGTATGAAAAGAGAGAGATGAAAAGAGTCGTTCTCATGGCAACTCCTTATCTGCTAATCGCCACGGAGAGCGCACGCTATATTGAAACCCAAGTGATCCAGGCAATCCATGCAAACCTGTCAACGCCCACGATAAAGTTTAAGTAAACCGCAAAAGTAGGCTTATGTCTAGGACAGTTATTCATTTGTTGTGGGTTCATCCACTTTTGCACTTTTCAATGCACTTTTTTAGTTATATTCTTTCAGCAGTCAGTTATAGGCCTCACATAGGCTATTCAAGAAGGGAAGGGTTCAAAGATGGCCAAATAAAAATATAGTTTTTATTTTACTAATTTATTTATTTTAAGTTATATTGTGCTTTGTTTAAATAATATCTGCTGGAATGTTAAAAAAAAATTATTCAGTGTTAAACAAATTGTATTTTTGGAATTTGATGTTTTTCTCAAGACAAAATAGTAAAAAAGCATATTTTTACTATTTAATTAAATGCAATGGTGAAAAAATTGGCAAAATAAATGGAAAAATTGTGAAATACCGCGTTCGGTATTCGGTATTCGGCCTTCGGCCAAGCGTTTCATTATTATTCGGCTTCGGCTTCGGCCAAGAATTTTCATTTCGGTGGCATCCCTGAGCGGTCAGTTCTGCTGATGGATGTCGCTCTGAAACGTGGCGTCAGTTTTGGCTGTCATGGATGTTCATGAAGCAGTGTATTTTGTTGGCTGTCATGTTATTCTGAGGTCTCAATCTGAGCTGTCTCCGTCCTAGCTGGCTGTTGACTATCTCATTCTCAATGGCCCTCATTTATCATTCTTGCGTACAAATGGGCGTATATGTTGGTGTAAGATTATGCTTAAACTCCTCTCACCACCTGATGTATGAAGCTGTGCGTACCTTTGAAATCTAGGTGAACGCAATACCTGCCCTTGATAAATGCAGCGGCTGAATTAGAATAACACGCCCCAATATATTCAAGTCTCCGCTTCCCCCACGCCCTCATTTTATGCCATAAACACACGGAAGACGGCAAAGAAGAGAAACTTCTCCGACGTGGAGATCAAGGCCATCACCAGGGAAGTGGAAAGAAACAAAATTGTTTTATTTAGAAGTTTAAAGAGTGGGATTAGGCGGCCACAATAACAAAATATGGACGCGAATTACGAGTTCTGTTAAAATGTCATTTCACCCATTTCAACATTAATCTTTATTGAAAGTGGGTCATATATGTAGTCGAAATGTAAAATAAATTTTGAATTTGGTGCCCTCTTGACCGAGAAAAGACAGAAAATAACTGAAGGGCGCATTTGTATGTAAAACAACAACTCCCACAATGCACCATATTGCACAGCTTCACAAGCCACTCACACTAATCCAGAACAGCGCAAACATCTGAGAAATCACTCTTCTTCCATCTACAAGGCTAACGTTAGCTGCCAAAAGAGTTTGAAATTCATTTCACACAAAATGTCTAGTTAAGCCAAGTTCACACTACATGATTTTAAGCCCGATTTTTGGCTGTGGCGAGCAGGACGAGGGACGTGAGAGGACGGCGCGAGTGATAATGAATGACACCTGTGAGACGCAGCGGTCTCATATCTCTCACGGAGGAAGTAACGGAGGCATAGAAGGAACAGGCCTGATTTTATGTTATGTTTTGTTTCTGTTGTGTTTGGCCAGCTGTCTTAAACTTTTGTTTTGTATTTGTTTATTTTACTATTAAAATGATTAAATGTTCGCCGGTTCCCGCCTCCTCCTTCCCACAACAACGAACCCGTTACATTGGCAAACTGATGAGCGAATTACTCCTCGTTTGTATTTCTTGCATAATAATTTGTGAATTATTGCATAATACCTGGATGTTCAGTCAGAACACATGCGGTGCGAAACTAGGAGGGTTCACATCACAACACAAACGTCCGTGTGCTCGTCTGATTCAGAGATTTTGTCCAGGAGAAATTGCCATCGTTGAAATTCTCTGCAGCAGACGGACTCTATCTATATCCGAAGCGCACAGCGAGAGCACAGGCACCAGCAGTCCGCCTCAGCTCGAGCCAGCCCGGGCTCCTCGTCCGCGACAGGCAGCCGCCTCCTGTTCCTCCTTCAGCCTCAGCTGCTCTTCACTATACTGCGGCTCGTAAAGATAGCCACGAACATCGGATTCGAGCAGCAGAATTTCAAAATCCTCTTCTTCCATATTATGTTTAGTTTCTTCCGTCATTGTCGTAACTTCCTATCTCCACAGCGCTTGTTAGCTTAGCTTATAAACAAGATGGCTGATATTGATTTCAGTATCTGCAAGTGAAGTCCCACCCACTGATCTGTGATAGGTCTGTTAGCGCATTAGGTCCAACCCCCTATGGGCGGGTTTGAAATGGTGCTTGTAGTCTTTACAGAAATCCCCCCTCTTACACTTCCTCCTACAATGACTTAAAATGACGATTTTTGCGTCATTGTAGGAGGAAGTGA
This sequence comes from Chrosomus eos, assembly GCA_036326025.1. Lineage (NCBI taxonomy): Eukaryota > Metazoa > Chordata > Actinopteri > Cypriniformes > Leuciscidae > Chrosomus > Chrosomus eos. The sequence continues at coordinate 40,112,858 of CM070822.1, forward strand.
AAAAGGTAAATAGTGGATTTCTCTCGTCTCAGGGGAAAATGAGCTAGTGTTGCACGACCATTCAATAGTATGACTGGGTTTCTAACAATGGAAAGCTTAATGCCAATGGGTGAAGTGTCCCTTTAATATTGTGTGGGGGTTGAACCGTTGAGAAGCGCACTCCAGCAGAGATAATGTGACCAATAGTGATCAAGCTATACATTTTCTTGCTAAATATAGACCAATAGTGATAAAGTTAAGCATTCTTATTTGCATTTTCTTGTTTATTGTAGGTGGGGAATAAAGATAAAGATATAAAGATCGCCACAAAGAGGCGCGTCTCGGCACTGAAGAGGAGCCAGAGTCGATTTTTCGTTATGATTTTTATTATTAATGACGCTTATTGATATTAAGAATAAGAATGTCGTTATTATTATTATTTAAAAGAAGAAGAATGTCATTTTTATTATTTTGTCAGTCTGAATTATTTTTTGGTCATTGAAAGCCTTTCATTACTGAACCCAGTCCGTGCGCACGAGCCGGGCCTTACCCTGAGACGTCAGATAAAGCGCACAGGCTCGCAACTGAAGGCAGGGTTTCCGCGGGGCATTAAAAAGCATTAAAAGTCATTAAATGGATTTTGTGAAAATTAAGGCCTTAAATGGCATTAAAAAGCATTAAATTTGATTCCTACAGGCATTAAAAATGTTGATAGTTTTGAAGAGAATTTTATATCAATTTATTTGAATATAGCCTTCATATGTCGCAAAATATGTACGTTAGTGTGTGATAAACCTATTTTTTAGCGTATAGTAACATTGTGGTGCGCGAGCTGATCATCAGAGAAAACCGCGCAGTGGATTGAGCGCGCAGCGGCACAGACGCGCGAGCTGGTCGAGCATCTCTTTAAACAGACATCAGTGAAAGGTTTGTAGTTTAGTCGGATGGATGTCAATGGCAAAGAAAATAAACAAGGCATGTAGCTTATTATTAACGTTAACTGATGAGAGAGAGAGCGCAGTTCTGTTGAATGTGATTGCTAAATCGTTCACTCAGCACGTGTTATTTGGATGACAACTAAATCAAGTAAAGTAAAACATGACCTGTTACCTGATTTATGTATAACGAGTGATTCCCTACATTATTACTGGATGTTTGCAGTCAATAAGTTCCATGAATGCAAACATCCAAAGCGCGCCCCCCGCAATTAAATCAGCGTCTCAGCGCGCGAATACTGAATTGAATTGTCTTTTACGTCTTGCGCTTGTACGGAGGAATTCACACTAAATTATGTAAAAACGCCCATATTTGCGAGTATCCTAGTAAACAAAGTCAGGTATATCAAGTGAACGTAGCCATGTTCAAATGGGGCCCGTGTGTTCGGTCTTAAAGGGGCAGCAATAAACCCACTGCTGTTTTAATGTTAATCAAACAATGAATGGTCAAATAAATTACTCAGTGCTCTTGACTAAATAGTCTACCCTTTTCAACTTTCAAAAGATCCATCTATATTTAATGTATCCAGTAATGAATATGCATTATGCAATATTTTTCCACATTTGATTACTTTATTCAAAGTGCTGTACCTGTAGATCTACCCTAAAAACTCTAAAAACACTGCATTTCATTCATAGCCTTTCTTTGTTCTATTGTATTTATTTGTAAGTTGATTATTCATTCTTATTTTGTTGCTGACTGCTTACCTTTTAATAATGTTTTAAATTCACACTAATTAGGCTGGCAGTTTTTGTTGTAGTATCAAAATTGGATTAAATAATTTATATTTCACTGGTGTCTAAACATTTGTACCACTGACCCAATCCTCAGCACTGAGCCTTCTGGAGCTGCTCTAGTCTAAATATGTGCTGTGCTATTCAATGAAAGATAAAATATGATAGAGCAATAGAATGTACAGTAACAGAAGCCCATTCAATGCATTTTAGCAGGCTTAATTAAGCATTCAAATAATTGAAAGAAATATATATTTGATGAACAAATTAAGCCAACTAATATGATTATTACTAATACATTTAAAAATTAGAAATGCAGGGAAAATTCAGGGATCAGTTACGGTATCGGTATCTCGTTCTGCAAAAAGTGGTGTCGGTCCATCCCTAATTCAAAATATTGTGATATTTTTTTTGTTGTTGTTGAAAAAATACAATTGTTTCACGCTAAATCAACACTGCAGCCCGTCTGAGATATAGAGCTATTTCTCATGGCTATGAGCATGATATTAAGTATATAAGTATATAATACAACTTTCATTCTTCAGGTCAATCATATATATTAATGGGGGAAAAAGTCAGTTTCATTATACTTTCAATGGTTAAGGCGATTTCCCATTTCCCAAGGCAAATTACGCCTATGTGTTCCAGGAAATATATATTGTATATATCCGTGGTGAGTCATGGGTCGTGTATGGCATTAAAATTTTTCAAAATGGCATTAAAAAGGCATTAAAAAGGCATTAAATTTAATTTGAAGATACCTGCAGAAACCCTGTGAAGGAATACGCCTACAAATCAAATGCTTTGGTAAAATCACACAAATTAAACATTGAAGTCCATGTTGCACAAAAATAAACACTGAAGTTTATAATTTGTTGTTGTTTTTTACAGTGGGTCATAATATATCATATCTTTTAGTTTGTCAGTGCGTTTTGTGGTGTTAGGAATTGTTTTTCTGCGCATTTCCGCACTAACTCAAACGTGCGTACACCACCTCCTGAGCTGCCGTAGGATTTGAGCGTGCCGTACGCCAACGTCCATATTGATAAATCTCAAAGTCACCGTGGTTTTGGGTGTACGCTAGGTGTACGCTGGAAATTTGGTGTACGCACTTTTGATAAATGAGGGCCATTGAGTCCTCCATCTACCTGATGCTGTACTAAACTCATAATTCTCCACTGATGTTTGTTTCCAGCTCTTGCTCTTTATCCTCACAGCCTCTCATGTTCCTTTTATAGTGTCCTGATTTACTGTCTTTTGTACTTTATCTATATTGCTTCAGATAAATAAGTAGTTCAAGTTGATTGTTAATTACAATCAAAGGGATGTTCCGGGTTCAGTAGATGTTTATCTCTGAGTCACAGTTATTTTCTATTTCACAAATGTTGTGACTAAAGTTCAAGATCAGCGGTCGGTGTCCTTATGGGACGTAGAGGGATAATCACAGAAGCACCTCTGGTCATTTGAGTCAATTGTCATGAATGGTTAAAATCTCACACTTAATAGTGTTTATTAGCACCTAACATAATAAAACAGGCTCTGTGAGGAATAATTACCTCAAAATGTACATCCATATGCAAGTTTGAGGGACTTTATTTCCCTCGTGACAATTAGCTATTGTCACGTGCCAGTGATTGTGCCGACATCTGATATATTTCTGACTTCTGATATACAGTAGATGGTCACATGACTCTCTGGTGTCTGTGCGTATCATTCAACGGTTACCAGGTTTACCAGCTTTATGTTATGACAAAAAGAGAAAACATTGCACATTTAAACAGACAAAATTAGTATGTGATGTTTACATAGATAATGTTTAAGCCTTGTGACTATACTATTGAAAGAGTGTGTATTTTAAAGCTGCAGTCCATAGTTTTTCCTCTTTGTCGCAATCTCTGTTCGAAATCTGCAATTGCAGTTATTCGCGAAATTATTTTTTGCCTCGACACAGCACAGTGCGGAATAATCCAATGTTTGAGGAGAATGTGTGGCTTTCAGTTTTCACGCCGATCCTGTCATTCAGAAATCACAAATTCTGGCATTCGCAATCACAGATTCTACTTTTTGGAAGTATGACCCGACATAATTTTCACCGGAAAATGTCATCTGAACAAGTAAATAACATCCACTTTTGTTCTGGTTCTGACCAACTAAGGGGAAAAAAAGCATTGCAGTGAATCGCGCTGATTAAATCTAACGATCGCTTATCATATCACGTAAAACTGAGCAAATGTGACCCCGCCCATGAGAACCCGGCTAAAGTCGCAAGATCTAATTTTGAGATAAAGAGTGTAAAGTAGTCCTAGTCATAAAAAATGTCAAAAATATGGAAAAAATGTTATACTTGTAAATGATAGGTTAGATACTAATGTTTTGAAATGTAGTGTTTAAATTCTCTTCTCTGACATGATAAATATTAAAATTAACACTTTTATTGACATTTCCCCCCCGAGAAATACCGGAAGTTAGTTCCACAATGTCAGATTTTAAGCTTTTCGGCTGTGAGTTTAATGTTGGAGGATAAACACCCGGTAATTTGGGTGTCATTCGGTTCAGGAACTTCTTTTCTCCCATTAGAAATTAATACAGATCATAATATAAATGCGCATCACCGTCACCTAGCTCTGTTTTCGGTATGACAGGAAAGTTGCGACCTAGCGCGGGTATGGATTTCTCAATGGATTGCTTCGTATTACAACGGAAATTTCAGGAGGACTGATTTTTTTTTTATTGAAGATTAACTTGTGAATCTAACCAACATATTTTATGGATGTGTCAAGCATGCTACCTCTTGAAACATTTCGGTGTTTGGACACTGACTGACCGTATGCAGCAACACTGCTGAGGAACTTTCTGGCATCTCGAACCAGCGACGAATGTGATGTTTTTATCCGATGGCTGCGCCAGCGCGAGAAGAGTTGATTGCATCCTGTCTCAATAAGTTGTTTTCAAGTAATTTAGGAGGGATAGCCACAAACCAAGATCTTAGAAATTGTATTGAAGATTATTTAGTCGGACATGAAATCAGTGATGATGATGGGGACTCTTTCTTCGACGAGTCTGAAGAGGAATTTGATAAAGGTACAGTAGGTAGCCAACCAGAATGCCTATTGCCGCCGCGGCGTCTACCGCGGTGAATTCACCGCGGCAAAAAAAAAAACAGTCGCATTTCTAAGTCATTCGCGAAATGACCGCCAGGTGGCGCAAAGGGACATTTAGCGAAAGCAAAACGTATGTAAAAGTAGCCTACATTTTAAATAGAATATAGCAAACTTTTAGAGCAGAACATTTTATGAATCAAAATTTAAAAGAGGCCTATCTCGCAGTCAGTGAAAATAAATTAGGTGCAATCAATGATGTTATACTATTGAGGAATGAGAAGATTGAAGAGTGCATCAGTCGTTTGTGGGCACACTGACGCGTGAACAACTGAACTTGTGGTCGAGTTGTAGAGCTGAAGGTTTAAGCAGTACAAAGACACGGGTTCGAAACCCGAATAAATATGTTTTTTATATAAATTACCATGCATTTCCATTTTACACTAAGGAACAAATCTCATCCAACAGATTGACTGAATTTACGTCTTCAAAAACAGTTCTGTTAAAAAATAAACAAACAAACAAAAAAAACTTCACGGACAGGACAGCAGACAGCAGGACTGGAATTCTTTCCATATGCAGAAATAATTTTAAAAAACATGGTTAAGCAAGGTGCGATTTGCCGGTGGGTGATTTCCCCCCTCCACAGTAGGCTATAGCGAATAGGCTAAATAGACCTTATCAAATATAGTATATATATGTTTTAAATATAGCCTAAAACACGCACGTTTAAACAACAAACAATAAAATCTGAACCAGCGCTTCTGCTCCTGTATTGAGAGATAACATGCAGCACATTTCAGTTACGATCCTGGTTCCAATTGTATTAATACATTCACGGCTTTTTAAAATGTCACAAAGCATTTTGATGTGGTTTTGAACGAAATATTGAAGTTTATAATTAAGTATTTTGACACACCACGCCAGTGCGTATTCTAAAATGGGGTTTTCTTCTGCCATTGAATTAGAGTTCGACAAACGCCGCATTCACTTGAATTTCTTTTTCTGCTAAAATAACAGGCTATAGCCTACTTCGTTATTTTTTGGTCATACAGTAAAAGGTCTATTTTATTCATGTAAAGTAGGCTACACTCACAATAGGCTAACAACAAAACATTCTCACTCATTTGAGCGAACACACACTGCATAAACGTTTGGGCTTTTCTCAGTGAGCTTCGACATGGCCGAGTGGTAGAGCTGACGGTTCATCAATCGGAAGACCTGCTTTCAAATCCCGAACAAACATGGACTTATGTAAAAATATATATATTTTTAGGCTATTAATGCAGATTTGTTTAGTTCTAAAACTCTGTTACACCATATATTTTTTTGCTTATATTTATAAAATAATATTACCATGCATTTCCATTTTACACTAAGGAACAAATAGGCTATCCAACAGAACGACTTTAGATCTGTAGCTAATAATACCAATTGTTCAAAAGCAGTTTTGTATAAAAAAAAAAGATATATAGGCCTATATATATCTATATTGGTTGTATTCCCTATAGCCTACATAGAGTTTTTAAAAACATGGTTTTAAGTAGCCTAAAGTTTTCGACAAACGAGGCAGCGCGTTCATTTGATTTATTTTTCTCATAACAGCTAAAATAACTTAATAGGCTATACGTGATTTTTTTTGGTCATACAGATAAGAGTAGAGTAGCCTACATCGTTCAAAACTGTAAACTTTTTTTTAGGCTAATGACAAAAGTTTATCTGCCATCTCTCTCGGTCTCCGGGAACTGCGCGTCACAAAAATAAACCGAAAGCCACTTGCCTCAGCTCAGACACGATAGGAAATCGGATATGTCTAAAGCCTTTAAATGTCTAAATATTTAGGTTAATAAATGTTATCTGATTATATAATCCATATGAAAACGAGAGCTAGAGAATCTGCTCAAATATGTTTATGTGATTGTGAGCGCCTCGCAATGAGAAAATGACAAGGTGAAAATCTCGTTTAATTAAAATCGCCCTGAATTAAAATGTAAAAACAGATCAAATCATTTATTCGTCGAAGTGTTGCTATATTGTTTCATTTAAAGTTCATAATTATTATCTAAATGTTATTTAGTTTATCAGCAGTAGGCTACCACGAAGCACCGATATTTATTTGAATAATAATAATTTAAAAAAGAACTAATTCACATTTTACATGCCTGGACCCAAAGATCCCTGTAGAATTTAAATATTGAGTTGAGCATTTTGTTCATGACAACAAAATGAACATGCGTTTGAAGATTATATTTCCTATATTTGAAGATTATATGAAGGTTTAGATCCCACTGTGCTGAATAATTTTAGGCCAATATCCAAGCTCCCATTTGTATCTAAAATCTTGGAGAAAATTGTGTATTTACAACTAAAGGCTTTTCTTGATGAGCAGGGCTTATTAGAGATCTTTCAATCTGGATTTAAGACCCTACACAGCACGGAGTCAGCACTGTTGAAGGTCTGCAATGACATCCTCTTGGCATGCGACTCCAGCAATAACGTAATCCTGGTCCTGTTGGACCTTACCGCTGCCTTTGATACTGTAGACCACAGCATTCTAATCTCAAGGTTACAGCACCAAGTAGGCCTCCGTGGCACTGTCCTGGAGTGGTTTAGATCCTACCTTTCTGACAGAACATTTCATGTTCAAATGGCTGAGTTTGAATCCCGTGCTGCTCCACTGTCATGTGGCGTCCCCCAGGGTTCAATTTTAGGCCCCTTGCTTTTTTCATTGTATCTGCTTCCTTTTGGGTCTATTCTTAGAAAACATGGTATTTCTTTCCATTGTTATGCAGATGACTGCCAGATTTATGTACCCTTAAAGCGACATGACACCTGTTCTATTACACCGCTTTTAGCATGTCTGGAGGATATTAAAGCATGGATGGCCTTAAACTTTTTAAATTTTAATGAAAATAAAACAGAGGTGATAATGTTTGGACCTGGTGGCTCATATGAGACCCCCCCTGTTGAGCTGGGTCCTCTAGCCTTGTATCTTAAACCGACAGTTTTAAATCTTGGTTTTAGATTAGACAGTGACTTCAAACTGGACAGTCAAATAAATGCCATAGTAAAATTAAGTTTTTTTCATCTAAGGAAGTTGGTAAAGGTGAAACCCTTCCTTTCCAGGCAGCAGTTAGAAACCGTAATCCATGCCTTTATTTCTTTACGGCTGGATTACTGTAATTCCCTTTATTTTGGACTCAGTCAATCCCTACTCGCACGTCTGCAGCTAGTTCAGAATGCTGCTGCACGGGTTTTGACTGGAACCCGGAAGAGAGAACACATCACTCCTGTTCTGGCTTCACTACACTGGCTGCCTGTGCATTTTAGAGTCCATTACAAAATTCTCTTGTTTACTTTTAAAGCTTTAAACGGTTTTTGCCCCGTCCTATTTAACTCAGCTACTCAAACCTTACACTCCCTCCCGGGCACTCCGATCGGCTGACCAGTTGCTCCTGGTCGTCCCCGGATCCAAGCGGAAGCTCAGAGGGGACAGGGCCTTCTCTGTTTGTGCTCCTAAGCTATGGAATGCCTTGCCTTTGACCATTCGTCAGGCTTCCTCAATTCCAATTTTTAAAACTCTTCTTAAAACCCACTTCTACATTTTGGCCTTCAACCCAAACTGAGACTTGATCCTATCTGCTAGTGTTTGTTTGTTAATTGTTTTATTTGATATAGTTTTATTGGATAGACTTTCACCCCCAGTTAGGAATTTTATGATATTATGACTGTAATTTTTATTTATTTTTCTTGGTTGATGTTTTGCTGCCTTTATGTACAGCACTTTGTTCAGCGGCTGCTGATGTGAAAGGGCTCTATAAATAAAGTGATGATGATGATGATGATGATGATGATGATGATGATGATATTTAGTTTTGCTTGGAAAAAGCTGGCCCAAACCAGTTTTATTTCTTAAATTATTTAAATAATGAAATATTTAGTAATAAACTTTTATGACAGAAATACCACAACATGTAGCTTAAATCATTTAATTCTTTCATTATCAACACTTTAATGCTAGAAGAGCGATTTAAGTGTGAATTGCGACTTCTCTTTATTTTAAGTCAGACTCAGACTCAGAGAGCCTGTGGGGGTTTGGAGGGACAGACAATAGGTGTTAATGTTCCTCATTCATATGGAGAGTGTCGGATAGCCAGCCCGATGGCAAAGGCAAAATTATTTTAAGGATAGGCTACATCTCTCGACGTGTCCCCATATTTGATTAAATTATAAATATTGTAGTTTATTTATTGTAGCCTATGTAAAGTGTTTTCACACACAAATTTAAATTGAAGTGTTCAATCCAGTTGTTTCAACTGGTTCTGTAGAGTTTAAGAATGTTTGAGCAAGGGAGACTAAATAAACTTGCTGAGATCCAGCGCGAGAGAGGCAAAACTCATGTTTTTAATTTATGTTGCTGTGGACTATTTTCGATTTGTACCGTTTCGTTTAATTTAGCTGCAATTTCTTTGGCAAAACAAATTTAAAATGTAGCAAGAATAAGATTGTGTGTTTCTTTTTTGCATGGAAATAAAGTCTAAATGCAAGTTAGGTTGCCACCGGTCCCGGTTTTACCGGGATTGTCCTTCTTTTTAATAACCTGGCTGTCCCGGGAAATTGAAGCACTCTCCCGGGACAATGAATGTCCCGGTTTTCGAAAGGCTACGTGATTATGCAAGTTCAAACCATAGACAGGTTCAAACTGTGTAGCGCGCGGCCGCTTGCACGGCAGAGAGAGGGAGAGACAGAACACCGGCTAGATCCCCCCTAACTACAGTAGTTGCCGCTCAAAGTGTGGGGCGCGCCCCTCTATGGGTGGGAAATAGCCTAGAGAAGTGACAGGTTGGGCGCGCCAACGGGAGGAACTTTTCCTTTTTATGCCTTTATATCTTTATTCGTTCATGGCGAGTCTACATCGCATCTTCATCTTTGCAGCGACGCAGAAAACACCAGTTTAATAACAAACAATTAAATGTCTCCTTGCTATTTTTTTACACGTTCACCATTGCCGGCTCGTGCGCTTGAGTGCAACTTTATAACACTCACTCATTACCCTGTAGGCCTATTTAAGTTATTAAATCAATATAAAGGGGTGATTTGTCCACTGATGGCTTAAATAAACAACTAGGCTACTAGTTGACTAGAAAAAAAACTAGTCGGAGGCAGCATGAGCGCGCGACCCTGAGCGGAATGAGCGAGCCGAGGAATATCCAGAAATGCTCACATGCTCTGATCGGAACAAAGGAATTTTGACATAATTAATCATTAGTTTATCTCATGCACTGCCCATAATTTTAATCCCATATCAAACACATTAGCCTATGTTATGTCTATTTTAATTTTTTCATTTTTTTTGTCTTGCCAAATGGATTTCTCTTCTTTTCTTTTTTTAACCCTTTGACACAGCAGCACTTTTATTTTCTCTATTTTTGTTTTTGTTTGTTTAGTTTGTATTTAGATACTAGCCTACTTGTTACTTCAATAAATTGGAACATTTTAAGCTTGTTGCGTATTTCATTAGCATTGTGTTGGGGCGATGGGGGGCAGTGGGGCTTGAAAATTATGAGTCTATCCATCGGGTGCAGAAAAAAGATTGCATGTGTGTGCTAGTGTGCGTGTGTTTATGAAGCGAATGTAAGAAGCCCCCCCTAACAACCCCCCAGCTCTACTGTAGCAATGTTGTAATATGCCATTGATTATTAAACAAAACGCTTGACTTTAAATAAATAAACAGTTAATAAACTCGCAAATAAACAGTCACCTATTTAAGCATCAAGAACGGTTAAAGATTAACGCTGTCGGCCAACATGGTGTTACATTGAGATTCGATCTCGGGTCTCTTGGATCCCCGTGTCGTTGCGTTAACCACAGAGCCACCGCCTGAACGTTTACGTCAACGTCTTATACTCTTCCAAAGCCTTGATGTAGCCTAATATGTTTCTATTGCAATGTTTTATATGGAAATGTTTTCATTATTTATTCAATTTAATTTAAGTATTGTGATGAATTATTTAACTACATTTCACTTAAATTCATCTGCTACCAGCTTTCAATCGCTCTGAATGAGCCGCGACGCAGCGGCAGATTACGCAATATAGAGAATAAACGGACACTTTTCAAAGTCTGTGATTGTAGCGCCTCTTAGCGGTTAAAGGCAGCAAATACACCCCGAATTTCACCGCCGCGGCAAAGCGGCGGCGTTGAAAGTATTATTCTGGTTGGTAACCTACTGTAGGCTATGCTCTGTCTGCATTCCTAGCACTATCATAAACTCTAGGTTACCTAGCATTATGTTCTGCTTAGATAACTCATTGTCAGTAACAGCCAATGTGTTGCCAACACAGGTTTATTCCGTGAAAATGCAGACAATTGGATTTAGTGCTAATGCTGTTGATTATGTCTTGTTTCAATGAGTTATTATGCCCCTTATGATGTTTATTGATCAGACTCTGAATGCCTTGCTCATCACCTAGCTTTTAGTCTGTCCCCTGTTTGTCGAGGCAAACTTTAAGTTGGCTTGAGAAAGTTTAGATCAGAAAGTTTGAAAAGTTTTAAGTTTGAAGTTTAAAGTAGTTTGAAGTTTAAAGTAGTTTGAAGTTTAAAGTAGTTTGAAGTTTAAAGTAGTTTGAAGTTTAATTTAGTATACTAGAATAATAATAATAATAATACGTTTAAGTACAATATCAGTAAGATTATTAAAGGCATCTTGAATGTATTTTATGAATAAAAATGTAATGTGCTTTTTCAGACCAAGACCATACTGATGAGGAGGACGAGCCGGTTTTAGTGGTTGAACCCCAAGCTGTAAGTCTAGGAAATATTCAAGTGGAAAAGCATCCAGAATCTCAATTTTCCTCTAATGCTGGACTTTCAGATGCTAAATTGAATGTTGTTTTTTCTTGCAACTGCAAGTTTTACAATGGAGGAAAGTGTTCATCTTCATTCAAGCACCAAGAGTTGCTGTCGCTTAGGATGAGGTATTTGGAGATGGATAGTGTGGCCCTCGATCTGGTCCTGTTAGCTCAAATCCAAAGTCACCTGCACTGTGGGGAAGAGACAGTCCGCACTAAAAAAGCATCACAGACTGCACGGAAACGTTATCGCCTAGATTATTTTTATGAAGGGCTGAAAATATGTCGGGATACTTTCATGTATATGCATGCCGTGTTTAAAGATCGCTTGACTGCATTAATCAAGCATTACCTGCAGAATGGTGTGACTCCTAGGATCCATGGGAACAAGGGAAGGTTGCCTAAGCATGCATTAGAATTTGATGACATCAAAAGAGTGGTTACATTCATCCACAACTACGCTGAGGAAAATGCCGTGCTTCTTCCAGGGAGAATACCTGGGTACAAGAGAGATGACCTCAAGTTGCTGCCCTCCTCCATCAGCAAAGTTGCAATTCACAAGCTGTTTAATGATTCCTGTGAGACCAGTGGCCATCGAGCTTTGAGTGAGCGAACGTTTTATCATCTCTGGCGGCAGTATGTGCCTAACGTGTTGCCGATGAAGCCAATGTCAGATCTATGCTGGACCTGCCAAAAGAACAGCACTTTACTGTTAAAGGCCTCAAAGAAAGACCTGGATGAGAAAACTGAAACATTTCGGAAAGCTGAGGAACATCTGTTGCAGGCCACAACAGAGCGGTCATTTTACAACAGCAAGGTGCAGCAGTGCCGCAGAGTTGTAGCCGAGAATGGTGTAACCAAGCTGCTGGATCCTGGGAACAGTGCGCCCAATTCTTCGTCTGCTTTTGAGGTAATTTATTGCCCTATGCACAGTACACTCACTGTTATTGTTATGTTGTTATACTGTACAGAACATGCTGTTACAAACACAAAATCCATCATTGACTAAGCTATCTTGTGATGTATGTCATTAAGATCTAGCTTAAAGTAATTGTTTTATAATTGTTACAATTTCATGTATTTAGTTAAAATTATGTAATTGACAACATGGCACCATTTGTGTCTGAATAGATCTTAATTTTTGATGATGCATTGACAAATTCAGTAAATATTCTCTGTCTTCTCTCTATCTCTTTAAGGTTCATTACAGCTTTGACTTTGCGCAACAGGTCCATTACCCTCACAATCCCATGCAACCAGGACCCATCTTCTTCAAGACACCACGCAAGTGTGCTGTGTTCGGCGTCGTGACGGAAGGGCTTCCACAGATGGTGGTCTTCCTTCTAGATGAGGCAACTGTGGTAGGCAAAGGGGTCAACTGTGTCATCAGTCTTCTAGACTACTTTTTCGACAATTATGGCTTGAAGGAGACCCACTTGCACTTACATGCAGACAATTGCTCTGGCCAAAATAAAAACAATGCAGTCATTCAATATCTTCTTTGGCGCGTTGTAACAGGGAAGCATCAAAGTATCACCCTTTCATTCATGTTAACCGGACACACCAAGTTTGCTCCTGACTCTATGTTTGGCCTATTCAAGCGCAAGTACAGGAATTCTAAAGTTGACTGCTTGGCTGACATTGAGAATGTTGTGTGCAAGGCTTCTCCAAGTGGTATGCTGATCCCTCAACTGTGTGGTGATGAGACGGGCAATGTCATCGTTCCTATGTATGGCTGGGACACTTTCCTGTTACAGTTTTTCAGGAAGCTCCCCTCTATCAAGCCACTTCATCACATTGATTGCAGAGCAGATGGGACTGTAATGTGCAAGACCCTATCAGAATCTGAGCCAGTCACACACAAGTTGCTGAAGTGTAACCTAGCAGATGTACCGTGTGAAAAACCTGCCACCTTAAAACCAGAGGGCCTTAGCGAAGAAAGGAAAAAGTACCTTTTCCATGATATCAGGGAATTTGTAGCAGAAAATTACAGGGATCTGGTTTGCCCTGACCCAAACATGCAGATGGAAAATGCTGTCCATGCAGAGGTTGTGACACCTGCTCCACCCCCAACTCATGGCGTGGGAAGACCAAAAAAGACCCCACGAGCGCTTGCCAAAAGAATAAAACGGGCATAGAACATGCATATGAACTCCCTTTATAGTTAGATTTCTAATAATTTAAAAAAAATACCTTTGATTTATATTGGTTATTATTGTTATTGATATTGACTAACTACGACCACATGACTGACCACATCATCGTCTGGCGGACTGACTAGGCGGAGTACGTTTTCCATTCTCCGTTGCTAGGCCCACCACCGCAGGGCAATCAATGGAGACCTGCTGCCGAAGTGTTGACTTGACTGACCACGTCTTTGTACAGTGTTATTTATTCCTTTTTGTTAATCACCGCAGGGTGAGACTGTTCTAGATTGAGTGAATGTTGTTTTTACTTGTGTCTTTCTGATATGCGTTGTTTATTTACCTACTGACTCTCTTGTAAGTGGATCTCTATCTCTTTTATTATTATTATTATTATTATTAAATACATTATTATAAATTATACTTGAGTTGTATTGGCAGGTTATTTCTTGATTATGCATATCCTACTATTAGAGTGGTGGTAATGGTAGGCCTGTACAGTAACTCTGTACACAGTATTGTGGTATCTCTTTCCTCCCCATGCGTTTCAATGCTATTTGTATGCATTTTGGTCATGCATATCATGTAAAAAGACTCATATTTACAAAATTATACTAAAAGTATCATACATCACTGAATAGGGGAGGATGTAAGCTTTAATTTGGTATATGACACATAGTCAGGAAAATTATGAATCAGAGGTATTGCCAGAGGTATTGCCATTTTAAATTGTACTTATTTTCAAATTGGAATTTCTCAAAAACCTAAAATTCCGAGCTCAGAATTCTCCAAATCTTTGAAATGGCCCAACTCAGTCAATATTAGGTATATCAATGAAAAACTTTCACAGCCTATTCCTTATACTGGGTAGAATGACCTGATGTAAAAAAAAATACATCACTAAAAAAATGACTTTAGCTGGGTTATCACAGGCAGGGTCACAAATTATACCTTGTTCTCAAATTGTTAATGTTATCAACATAAGCATTGCGTGACTACATTTCCTGCCCTTCCGATAATTATCCTTGTTTTCGCATGGGTTGTCACACTCATAGTCTACTAGCCGAGACTCCTTCTTTGTGTACAGATGTGATGCAAAGACATGCTCGAATCTCCTGCGGAAATCCTCCAGTACCACTGGAATTAAAAACATTAGTACTTACCGTTTTGAATCGAGGTAAGGCAAGCAGAGAGTTTTGAACACTAGCTAGTTGTGCACTTTTTTTGCACAACAACAAAAATTGGATAATTTTTAACCCCAAAAAGTTATGGACTGGAGTTTTATTCTTTACTGTTTGGCCCATTTACATAGTTTGTAAGTGCCTGACATTTTTTTTTAACTAAAGAACGAGTTGACAGTTATTTTTGTGGTGATTGATATATTAACTTGTGTTGAATTCACAATTCATTTAAATGTTATTTTTTCTCCACATGCAACTCTATATCAACAGCTGTATGGAATATATGCACAAATCTTGTCAACTTAAATGACATGTATAAAAACATTAAATGTAATTAGCCTGATTTACAACTTTTCTCAAGCAAGAATGCCCTAGATTTTGGGAAAGTGGATTATGCACTAATGATAACATTGACTTGTTTTACAGTACCATAATGTGAGCTGTGTTTTTCTCTTTGTTAATTATTACTTACTCATAGGGTGCTTTCACACTAGCAGTTTAGTTCGGAACGAGGCAAGGTTCGCATGAAAAATCGCTAATGTGAACGCTGTTATGCGGACCCGGGTGTGCACTAGAGCAGCGGTCCCCAACCTTTTTTGCGCCACGGACCGGTTTAATATCAGACAATATTTTCATGGACCGGCCTTTAAGGCAGTGGTTTTCAAACTTTTTCAAGAGGGACCCTTTTTTTTTTTTTTGACGCGACCCATAGGCTTGTGCGCAGAAAAAAAAATCTCAGCACTTTTTTTAACCAATTATGATGATACACATGCACTTGCTGATCCTTGACATGATTGCAACGCAAAGTCGATTCTGAAATAATTTGATCAAGCTATAGGCCTACATACAGGAATTTTAACCAAGTAATAACTGTTTGCTGCATGCTTAAAAAATACACAACATATTCCACAAACTCTTTAAATGTAATATTCATTATATACATAACAGAACAAGAATTATAAAAAATAATGACTATAAACAAGCCAAAACAAAATAATTTAAAGCGAAAGTAAAAGGGGCATTATGCTCACAGAACTCTCATTAGAATAAGAATGTTTCAACATTCGCAATGTAGGCCTAGCGTATTTGATAGGCTTTGTAGCAAATTCACTAATGCTGCAATATCGACAGGAAAAAAAATCATCCTTTTCACATGTGCAAAAATGTGCTTGGAAACATCACAGTTGAAGCGGTGCTTATATGCTGGATGGATGGTACGAATTGTACTAATATTCTAAATTCTAATATATATTCGAATAATTTAAAAAAACAGAATTTTGAAGGTGAAAATTAATATTCGAATGTGGAAAAACACGCCGGCGGTATCAGAGGCGTGGCTGTCTGCTTTGCGAGTGAGCGCTGCCTGAGGGATCAGGGACAGGTCACAGGAGTCGCACTGGCACAGCACTGCTGAAAGTTTTTTTTATTTCTCATTCTTATTTATTGCATGAATAAGGTAGGTAAGGTTAGATACAGCAGTTCCATGCACTGCAGGCTTCCACTGGTTTGATTATTTAGGCTACCGTTTCATGTCAAGGAAAAGTTCCATGTTCACCACAGCACAGCTCGCTCGGGGCGTTCAATGTCGGTTCTAGCTACTGTAAAACTTCAATTAATGTTAATATTATTTGTTTCAATCACTGAATGAAGCCTGCTATATTTGGGACAAGAGTCGCGACCTTAAATTGTATTAATCTGTCCTGTTATTGACGTAATGTCACACCAGAAGGTGAGGTTCTTAATTATACCAGCATTTGATTTCTCCACTGACAGGAAAAGGACAACAACTGCTTCTAGAATTTATATAATTTATTTAATAACAATTTGCTCACAATGATAAAATTTGCAACAGGATAAAAAGAAAAAAAGACAACTCACTGGTCAGTTAATGCTATAGCCCAATACATCAGTTTAGATTCAAAACCCAAATCCTGTCCTATATCAGCATATAAAAATCATCAACCAAGCATGACATTTAAATGCATTGACAGAAAAGTTCAGCAGTCTTTAGTCAAATCTCAAACCATATTCAAGGTCCATTGTCCTTATATGGAAGTCCAATAGACAGACGGGGCGCGGAAGGAAGTGCCGGTTCAGATAATGTTGGCTCGTCCCGTCACGCAGCTCCGTGACTCAATATGAACAGTGGCAGCACTGAGCAGGATTAAAAGCAACCCTTAGTATCACGCAAACAATAGCTCGGCTCTCACGCACACACAAAAGTCGGTAGGCAGAACGACTTTCCTTTACTTAGCTCAGATCAGGCGTTGAATCCACCGCATGAACATCTGCGTTCCTCTTCCTTCCCGCTTATCTCCATTGATGGGTTGTAATCAGATCCGTGCCCACTGCTCGTAATGTTCCAATGTTCCTGCCCGTATAGTTCGGCTCGCGGTGTCCGTGCATTCCCTCACACACCTTCACTTCCTCACACTCGCTTGCCCCTTCCTAATAAGCAACCTGCCACACCTGTCCTTAATCACCAATCCATTAGTTCGTGCAGCGCCGCCAATTCCACCAGTGTCAGAGAGAGAGAGGGTGGAGTCTGTCAATCATCACTGTGAGTATTAAGGCCCACATTTATTAAACCAGTGAAACAGCAAAACAGCAATCAGTGATCAAAAATAAGCAATGCACAATTCAAAATAATAAATTAAGTGAGTGCAAATAACACACAGGGGGTTTAATACAGACAGGCAGATGTATGTTTCACATTTGACACTTAATGGGCGTCATTGACAAAATGCACAACCAGATGTTTGAATAGTTCGAATATGTGTTTTATTTAAAGCAGTGGTCTCAAACTCACGGCCCGCGGGGTGATATTTTGTGGCCCCCTACTTGACATTAAAGTTTAATGTTAGTGCGGCCCGTCGTTGCGTGTGCCGCGTTTTAAATAAAAAAAAAAATGTTATCCCTTATGGGCTACCATAGATAGTCTCGTGACAGCTTACGGTGGGCTTGTTGTCAATAGTTGTCATAGACAACCGCAAAGTACACACATACTGCGCGTGTCGCTTCAATTATGAGCGCGCTTGCCGCTCGCCTACATTTGAAATAACGAACTTGAGCGCGCAAAATATGTGAGCGCGATATGTGAACAGGCCCCTTGGCGAGTTACCACCAATCAGGCCACTACTGGAAGCTCGCGAGCGACGTGTTGGAGAGAGACCCTGCTCTAAAACAATGTGAGAATAATCATTTTGAGGTAATATGTGTTCAGCAGGTTGATAAGAAGGTTTGCTTTGATTTGTGCAAAGTCAGTAATTTGAGACACTATACATGTGTAGAAAGAAATGAATAAGACGGGCAGACATGACTGCAAATATTTGTATTTCAAAAGCAATAATTGTTTTTTTAAGTATAATAAATGTGCCTTCCAAAAAAAAAAAAAAAAAAAAACATTCAATATCATTAATGTGTTGTATAAAGAAATATAAAAAGGACATAAGCAAATATAAATATCACAAATATGTGTTATAAGGAAAAGACAAAGAAAGTTTGTAAAAGGAACTTCAACTGTCAGAAGGACAGCTCATGAAGAACCAATCATGTACAGAAAGGAATGTTCAAATTCAGAGGAACAGTTCAGAAGAAACGTTAATAATAAAGATTGAGAAGATTGGATCAGTTGTGCTCCTTTTTTACAATACTTGAATACTATTTTTTGTGGAATACTTGATGCGGCCCAGCCTGACCCAGCCTCTCCCTCCAGCGGCCCCCAGTTGAGTTGAGTTTGAGACCCCTGATTTAGAGGGAATATTCGAACGCCATTTAAGTAATTTTGACAGCCATAGGAAGGATCGACGAGTGTTTGTGTGTTGCTGCTGATTGAGCGAACGTGTGTGTGTGTGTGTGTGTGTTGCGGATGGAGCGAACGAGTGCGTGTTTTGTGTATATTAGTGAGAAGGGTAATGCATAATCAGGTCCCAAGCCGGTTCGCAGGAAGAGAGGAGAGGGCAACACGCATGTCAGGAGAAGCATTCAGTTTGTTTCGTTGTTTCATTATTACTAATATTAATTTTATTAGAAAATGGAATTTGGAAGCGGGCTTGGTGCGTGTGTATCACCTGTTGCGATAAATCCATATTTCAAGTAGGACTCCTGGTAATGTCTGTTAAATGCAGCTTTCTTTTTCTTGGAAGTCGTAGGCTCTTCTGTCTCCTCACTGGGCCGTTTCCCCTTCGCAAAGAAACTTTCCAGAGACGTTTGTTTTTTACTCATTTCTCCGTGACCGAGACAAGCGTTGCTATGTGCCAAGAGTCATAGATGAATGTAATGGAGATATTTTATTATTTTAAAATGTATTATTTTTCAAAATAAAACATTGTTCAGACTCAGATAATAAATAAAACGGAAATAATGTAAGTTATAAATTATTTATAATTAATGAATACATTAATTTTTTTCTGTGCGGCCCGGTATCAAATGACGCACAGACCGGTGCCGGTCCGCAGCCCGGGGGTTGGGGACCGTTGCACTAGAGTACCGAACCAGGACTACCTGGAGGAGGCGGTCTGAGTTCGGTTACACTGGAACCGTGCCGCGGTTCGCGTGAATGTGAAAACAACACGGACTCGGGTGCGCACTTGTTCAGGAAGTAAACTGTGCATGCGGTTTAGCTGATTGTAATGTATTCAGTTAAATAAAACACACGTAAGGGATGATAGTGTTGATGATTTACCTTGGATACGAGTGAGAGTGAGCATGCAGTGTATTTGCGTTCAGCGTGTGGAATCGGCAACAAATGAATGGAAATTCAGGGTCTCCTCAAAAGAGCGTAACTTATGCCACACACACACGCGCATAATAGCACCAGATTAATAAAAAACACAATATACTGACCTGCATTCTGTTTTCTATCATGCTCTGTGCACGTTTGCGATGACGAAAAGCACCAGGGTTTGATAAAATCAAGTTGAGTGTGAAACCAGACCAACGCTGTGGGGGGACAATCGCAACCGAGCAAACGAGCCCAGTGTGAAAGCACCTTTAGGTTCTGTCAGAGAGTGCAACCAATTTTACATTTACACATTTTGCAGATGCTTTAATCCAAAGCAATTTATATGCACATTGTTGCACAGCTTTACAGAACACAGAGAAGAAAATATAAAGAAGGGAAAACAGTCTTTTAAAACACAATCAGCCAAAGGGAATAGTGCCAAGGGAGTTACTTTTAAAATCCCATGGCACTTCTCGTAAAGAGAAGGGGTGTAACCCCGCTGCCCTGGACAATCATGGCCTCCTAATATTCCCCAATTCACTGAATTGGCTCTATCACTCTCTCTCCTCTCCACCTGTAGCTGGTGTGTGGTGAGCGCACTGGCGCCGTTGTACTGTTGCTGCCGTCGCATCATCCAAGTGGATGCTCACACTGGTGCTGGTTGAGGAGAGATTCCCTTATATGATTGTAAAGCACTTTAGGTGTACAGTAGTACATAGGAAAGTGCTATATAAATGCCTCATTCCATTTTATTCTATTGAATTGGAAGACATGGTAATTAGCTATGCTATAATTTCAATTATAAAATTCCAGTAGAAAAAAAATGGCACAATTGGTCAACCACCAGACTATCTCAAACATCCATCACGTGTCTTGAGAACATTCACCTATTAAAGGAACATGGCGACTTTTTGTAACTTTAGCTTATTCACTGTATCCCCCAGAGTTAGAGAAGTCTATACTTTTTCATCTCCGTGCGACCCGTAACTCTGTCTGACGCACCCACCGCTAGCCTAGCTTAGCACAAAGACTGGATGCAAATGGCTTCAGCTAGCATACTGCTCCCAATAAGTGACAAAGTAACGCCAACATTTTCCTGTTTATATGGTGTGATTTGTATAGTCAGTGTGTACAAATAACAAGGTCTTGAGACACAGACATCTTTTAACCGTATACATATTGGGAACTATATTCTCAGAAGGCGAAGCACTGCTACTTGGGGCGGAGTGATTTGCTCACAGCACCTGAGAAGCCCGGTGGTGAGGAACAGAGTTCCCTCAGAGAGTGCTGCGTTAATCACTCCGCCCAAGTAGATTCTGTATCGGTTCAGTAATAGACCATAACCGGTTATAATGTACTGACACTTTTCTGACGTCATTTATCGCGTATGTGCTTTGTCGCGGTAGCATACACTGGCAGAGGGAGGTGAGACGTGAGTGCAAATAATTAAAAATTCTTACATGCGCATGCAAGTTGCATGCGCTTCTTGAGACGCACACTAGCACATACACGCAAGATCTCGCTCTCTCCCGTATGCGCGTGTGACAAGTAGTATGTGAAATTATACTTTATAACTCATTATTGCATTTACAATAGTCTGTTATAAAATGCGTATTAAGTTTTGTTTATATTACTGGTTATATTAGAATGCGTATTAAGTTGTCACTGTTTAAAATTAGACAACGAGTAATATTAAGAAGTTAAATGCAGATAATGTTGATCTTCGTCTGTATGGGTTAATTCTTTGTCAATCTGTTGGTAATGCCTTGGGGTTCCGGCGTGCTTCTCTTCCTCATTCAATACAGACGATTGAAGGCGAGAGCTGCGTTTGCGTGTTTCTTCAAACTTCTCCTGCTATTTTTTCCCTTTTTAAGGTAATGACCACTCACAAAGTAATGTAGATTTTGACACATGTTAATAGTACATTCGTTATGTTTGAAGAGACGGTTTTACATGTGTAACGTATATTGTTTGAAGAGTTTCATGCTAACGGAGAAAATATGTAATGCTAGCAAATGCTTGAAACTGAAAAAGTCTCACTATTTTTAGTGCCAAAAATGGAAGCAAGTGGCAACCATGCAATTTCTGGTATGTACGACTTCTTATGGGTAACACATAGCCAATTAGTTTTAACATGTACAAACTATTGACATATGTTAGGTTAAATTTAAGGTCAGATTTGTCTATATAGTTCATAAATATATTATTATAACCAACACAAAGTGTTTTAATAAGTTGTTGAGCTACTACGACCCCCCAGAAGAGTTTCGTCTCTCAAATCTGGGGAGCTCCATTCGTCTAAAATATATAAAATATATGTTTTCAACCCTGGAGAACCCACAGGGTCAAATTTGGCCACTGTTAATTGCTGCTACCCAAAATTGACCAAATTTAATTAATTAGCTAGTTCAAAAAACGATGGGCCAAAAATTACCATCTGGGTGTATGGGTTAAACAAATGTCGGGTCAAAAATGACCCTTTGGTTCTTTGAGTGACTTTAATGGAGAATGGTGACAGTCCTGTATTTGGCTACAGCCTTGAAATAATTTCATTTGTATAATATATTTTCTTAAGTTACCTCAGTAGTACAGGGCCAGAGACTAATAAAGTAGTAAATCTTTTCAGGGAGTATGGCCGCTCCCTTTTCAGGACAGGGAAAGCAACAGAGAAAGATCACTGTAAGACAAGTATTGGAGCAACTTGAAGCTGATGATAGTGACTTTGGCCCTGAATTGGACAGCGATAGCGATTCTGATGAATTGTTTCAACCTCATGAAAGTGATGGTGGTGAATCATCTGCCCAAGACAGAGACTCGTCCAGTGAGGAAGATGTGCCGTTTGCCGAAAAAAAAAAGTTTTGTTAAATTTTGCTGTGTGGTTGACTGATAATTTTCCTAAATTTAAAATAGTTTGCATTGACAGTGTTTGTTATTGTGATTCTTTGAAATGATACGCCTAAAGCCCAATTACCTGCGTGAAGTTGGCCCCCCACCCAACGCAAAACGTCGTCAAACTATGCTCAATCGTTTGTGCTCCGTTTGTGCTGGTTTGTGCTGTAAAAAGTTTCGTTTGTGCTGTTTCTGTTTTTTAGATATTAAAAGAATATTTTTAGGTCATTCTGAGGTCACTCAGCCCCCCCACATGTTCCAAATTAACCCAAAATAGTCTCGTTCGTTTGTGCTGGTTTGTGCTGGTAAAATTTTCGTTTGTGCTGCGTTGGGTTTTAAAATATTAGACATTGAATTATAGACGATGACGTCACCAGCCCCCCCACATGCTCCAAATTCACCCAAAATAGACGCAATCGTTTGCGCTCGGTTTGTGCTGGTTTGTGCTGTAAAAAGTTTCGTTTGAGCTGCTTCAGTTTTTTAGATATTAAAATAATATTAGGTGGTCATTCTGAGGTCACTCAGCCCCCCACATGCTCCAAATTCACCCAAAATAGTCTCGTTCGTTTGTGCTCCGTTTGTGCTGGTTTGTGCTGGTAAAATTTTCGTTTGTGCTGTGTCGGATTTTAAAATATTAGACATTGAATTATAGACGATGACGTCACCAGCCCCCCCACATGCTCCAAATTTACTCAAAATAGTCTCGTTCGTTTGTGCTCCGTTTGTGCTGGTTTGTGCTGTAAAAAGTTTCGTTTGAGCTGCTTTGGTTTTTAGATATTAAAATAATATTAGGTGGTCATTCTGAGGTCACTCAGCCCCCCATATGCTCCAAATTCACCCAAAATAGTCTCGTTCGTTTGTGCTGGTTTGTGCTGGTAAAATTTTCGTTTGTGCTGTGTTGGGTTTTAAAATATTAGACATTCAATTATTGTTGATCACGTCTCTAGCCCCCCACATGCTCCAAATTCACCCAAAATAGTCTCGTTCGTTTGTGCTCCGTTTGTGCTGGTTTGTGCTGTAAAAGGTTTTGTTTGAGCTGCTTCAATTTTTTAGATATTATAATAATATTAGGTGGTCATTCTGAGGTCACTCAGCCCCAAGAGGCCAAGAGAACAGCAAAACTATCCTCGAGGTGTGCACACTTTTAAAGTAGAATTGACGAAGACGTTCTGTCATTACATAATTTGTTCAATAAACAGTTATCTTCACTTCAGTCTCTTCTGATTGTATTTTATTTTTACGAGTCTCATCTGCTAGACTTCACTGCCACCACTAGGGGCAAGTGACAATATTTTCAAGAATGCTCTTGTATAAAATGCTGTAGTGTTGGTGGAGAAAAGGTCGATATAAATCAAACTACAAAAGTCGTTACTAATCCAAATTTCTGGCCAATGTAAGTATACATTGTTTTAAAACTGTCAGTTCCAATATTAGTAGCTTCAAGAATAATTGTACAACATTCAAGAGAGCTTGTTATTGAACAGAAACCTCATTAATAACACTTATAGGCCTATAACTAATTTAGCTATGAAATGCTGATTACAGTTGCAGAAATGTGCCTTTTAGTATTAAAAAACGACCATGGGTCACATGTGCAACTGTATTTAACATTTCATAGCTAAATTAGTGATATTAGTGTTAGCAATGAGTTTTCGGTTCAATACTGACAATCTAGGGGTCAAGATATATTATCCATCTACATTATCCTTACTTTATTATATTTTCCTATTATTCACATATTTAGACCAATACAGTAATATATTAAAACAAATTTATGCTGTACATGATATTTTTTGGAGTCAGGATAATTGAGGGTAATTATGTTGTGCTTATGCCAGATGCCCAAGAAACCAGCAGTCGACAGGGATTCCATTTTCACAGTCCTGTGTTCATCAAAAGAGGCCATAGTCCAAAATGGCAACATAGCTACTCCTAATCAGAGCATCTGGACAGAGCTTAGTAAACAGCTAGACAACAAGATCACTGCAAAGGCACTATACACTTTTGTTAAATTAAACAGACACAATATCTGGACTGCTTTAGGGTTTACTCATGAAAGTGATCATGAAACAAGTGGCAGTAGTGATGACACTGATTTTGAGCCAGGGTCCCTTTCCTCCAGTCCAAAAGATTGCTGCACTTTTGATTTTGAAGTTCCATTTCAGAAATGGATTGAATTTATGCCTGAAACAGTAACATACAAAAACAAGCTCTCTAAAACAAAAAAAAGGGAATACACAATTTTGAAGCCTGGTATCTGGACACATGTGATAAATCATCACATTTGGCAAGAAGTGAAATGCCCCTGCACATTTGCTTTTAAAAGAGCCAAGGTCTATCCATCAGTCACAGACAAATATATTGTAATCAGAGGCAACTGTAAGGAGTGTCGTGGCCACATTCACATAAAATGTGACAAAAAACCTGAAATAAACAGCACAATGAAGTTCAGGTGTTCACTTCAAAACACTGATGACTCCCTGCACACTGGCTGTTCCAAGCGTGCGATGTCTGGTAACTTGCGTGTGCAGATATCCAAAGAACTGTGTGAGGGTAGAAAGGAACCCCATGTATGGAGGGCATCAGAGGCAACAAAGCTGATGGATTTTGGAGATCCTGAGCCAAGTCATCTGCCTAATTTGGCCACCCTGCGCAAAGCAAAGCAAGAGAGAAATGATTTGGAATTAGGCGACAAGGATCCTATTCTGTCATTGCAAATGCTAAAATACAGTGCACCTCACAGTGGTAGCATTAAAGACATTGGACTAGACAAGTTTTTCTGTCACTATTGGAGTCAAACACAAATGTATATGTACAAGACATTATCAAAGACATCTACTAACCCCACTGTGAGTTTTGATGCAACTGGCTCAGTGGTGAGGAAACTACAGAGACCAAATGGCAAGTCTGGCCATGTATTCCTATATCAGGGTGTTGTGTCAGGGGGAGAGATCTCCAGTGTCCCAGTGGTGCAAATGCTGTCAGAGAGACATGATGTTAATGCCATAACACATTGGCTGACAGAATGGATACGCGCAGGTGCACCTACTCCAAAAGAGGTTGTGAGTGATTTTTCTCTGGCTTTGCTCGGAGTTTTAGTCAAGGCTTTTACTTCTCATCCTGATCTTAAGACCTACATCAATGAGTGTTGTGGTGTCTTACTCGGTAGACAGTCAGCAAAAGTCCCACATTGTTTCGTGCGGGTTGTTTTTGCACACTGCATCAAGATGATCTGCCGGTGGGACTGCTTGTAAAAAAAAACACATCGCATTAAAGATTTCTTTGTTAGGTCAATAGCTCAGCTTCTCATGTCACAATCCATGGACGATGCAAGAGAGCTACTAAGATGCATTACTATTGTGGCTCTCAGCGAAACAGAGGGTAGTGACAGCTCTGGAGCCCCCTCATATTCAGAAAGGTGCAAGAAATACCTAAAAGCCCGAATTGCAGAAGAGCGCGTCATCATTCCAGATGTAGAGGGTGCGGACCTGGAAGAAGTGGATCCATGTGACTAAACACAGACAGACCTGCGGCAGTGGGTAACAGACATATGTGAGGAGAGCAGGTCACTTGCCACATCTAATGGTGATCATGACAATATGCACTTCTTCCCTGAGATTATTCCAAATATAATCTGGCTTGCAAATTACTTGCCTCTCTGGACAGGGGTAATGATCCCTCACTTCCGGAGCTCCAACATCACCGCAAGTTCAGCCAATGTCGAAGCCGAGTTTAAAAACATCAAACGCGGCCTTTTCAAGCATGAACACTTGCCTATTCGAGTGGATCGATTCATTGCTCGACATCTGTCCTTCATTGAAGGCAACATGCGTATTTTTTCTGCAAAACAAAAGAGTGTGGAAAAAGGTGAAGAGGATGAGGCTGTTGCGACAGTGATCGACACAGGAGTCAATCCACTACCCACCGCAACCTGCAGGATAGATGGAAGGCCAGAGATGGATGCTTCCTGCTCTGGGAAGTCTGACACCGTCACAAACATCCATCTAACAGATGAAGAAGCTGTTGAAAACTGGAGAGGCTTAGTGGTTCCACCCAAAAAGAGGAAGAGGAGTTCATACCTCTCTCCTTGTCCTGAATGGCTCCATGCAGATCCATCTGTGAGGGGGAAAAGACTCAAAGTGGACCTGTTGAAAAATGGAAACAATCAACAGCCTGTTAAACTCAGGAAATCAAGAATCTCTGTGCTTAACACATGTGCATTTGATGCTTTTTGTCAATGCTTATGTTGTGCTTACTGTGATAGTGTCACTTTTGAAAATATTGTTTGCAATGAGGATTCCAACCTCCTCCTCCAGCTAGTGAAATCCATCACCACAAAGGGTCTGAATGCACAGGCCTACACACAGAGGGCAGAACTGCTGAGCGAAATATTCAAAGCTGTCCGACTGAAGTCTGGCGCTCTCCAAAATCGATGCACAATGCCACATCTCCACTATCATTGAAAAGTCAATGACAAAACGCACTTGTGTTTCATTAACAAAACAGTGCTCTTCACAGTATTGTGGTCTCAGCAAACAAGTCACAAGGGAAATTGCATTTGTTTGTACTTCTGTTGCAGTACTGCAGGCTTCTGGCATGGCTCATCTTCAGACCGCGGTGGAAGAAGGCCTTGACCTTCCGGAGTCCCCCTGCCTCAGGCCGATCCAAAGTCTGTCACAGTGTCCCTCTGCAATCAAGCCAGATACCTCAGAAAAAGTGCTCTGTGCAGGGAAAGTTTCTCACAGTTACAGTCTGGGAGAACTTATGTGGATTGACACTGACCTGGGAAGCAACTCCACAGAGTTTCCTTTGAGTGAATTTCCCTCTAATCTGATGCTCCAGGGAAAGAGATTTACTTTACGGGCAGTCATTGCTTTTAGAGGAGGCTTAACCCAGGATGCTCTTGGGCATTATGTGGCCTACTGCAGGAGGTCTCCATGTGTCTGGCAGATGTATGATGACCTGAGAAGTGGAGTGACAGCAGCGTCAGATAAAAACAAAATATGCCCACATGCTGTATTATACACAAAAGACTGATTGCACTATTTATATTTAATTTCACAAGTTAAATTATTTTGGTTGAACTTTTTGTATGCCACATACCCTTGTTTTCCAACTCCTGTTAGGAGAAAGAAGTAGTGTGCTATTTTATGGAAGTTTGCACTCAAGTCTATTATTTTGTGTGGTATCTTTGGTTTGAAGACAGATTTAAACTGGTCAGTATTAAGTGTTTTTAAGTTTAAGTTTTTAAAGTTTTTGTTTTTTTGTTAATGGATGTTCGATAGTACATAATTAAATTTCAAAAGTTAAATCATTTTGACCTAATTAAGTCATGACTTTCCTCATACATAATAATAATAATAGTAGTAATTAAATGATACCCTCACAGACACATAAATACACACACAGTAGCCTACCAGTCAAAAGATTTAAAAGGTTTATTTTTTAATGTTTCTCAAAGTTTAATGTTCCCTTATGCTCACTAAGGCTATATTTATTTTATCAAAAATACAGTAATAATGTGAAATATTATTCCAATGTAATACTGCAGTTTTATATGTGAATATATAGTAAAGTGTAATTTATTAATCAAAGCTGAATTTTAGCATCATTAGTTCAGTGTCACATGATCCTTCAGAAAACATTCTAATATAGCTATGGATGTTATGAACTTGATGCTCAAGAAACATTATCAATGTTGAAAACAGTTGTGCTGCTTATTGTTGTTCTTTTCTTCTTCTGAAAACCAATATATACAACAATTCAAAGATTTTGGTTAAGTGATATAAAATATAATACTTTTATATAGCAAGGAAGTAATAAATTAATAAAAAGTTGATCAACATTGATCAAAATTAAGAACCTTTCTTAACTGAGCACCAATAATAATTGAGCATACAATCAACATTTTACTATGATTTCTAAAGAATCATGTGATATCGAAAACTGGAGTAGGTCTAATGATACATAAAATTCATCTTTTACATCAGTCTAAATGACATTGTAATTATATTAAAACCGAAAATAGCTACTTTCAATTGTAATAATATGTTTAAATCAAAAAAGTGAGCTTAAGAGACATAAAAAAGAGAAGAATCCAAACTTTTGACCTCTAGCCATAGCAATAGGCCTTTTACACACATAAACAAAGCAAACAGATTATGGTGGGTGTATTTGTGACAATTTTCATATATGTTATAAACAAAACACAACATACAGTAAGTAAAAACACTAACCTTGAAGTTTGTGTTGCATCCACATCCTGTATCCGCAGTGTTCGTTAAAAGTTGAAAACGCACAGGATAACATAACCTAAGTGAATATTGTGATTTGATTTGCCGATTCTTTAGGTCTTACCTTGTTACTTACTAAAAAAAAAGTGGGCTGGTGCACCGTCTTTCTCTCTCATTCAGTGTCTCGCCCATTCAGTTAGTTGTGCACAAACGGAGCACAAACGAACAAGACTATTTTGGGTGAATTTGGAGCATGTGGGGGGCTAGAGACGTGATCAACAATAATTGAATGTCTAATATTTTAAAACCCAACACAGCACAAACGAAAATTTTACCAGCACAAACCAGCACAAACGGAGCACAAACGAACGAGACTATTTTGAGTAAATTTGGAGCATGTGGGGGGGCTGGTGACGTCATCGTCTATAATTCAATGTCTAATATTTTAAAATCCGACACAGCACAAACGAAAATTTTACCAGCACAAACCAGCACAAACGGAGCACAAACGAACAAGACTATTTTGGGTGAATTTGGAGCATGTGGGGGGCTGAGTGACCTCAGAATGACCACCTAATATTATTTTAATATCTAAAAAACTGAAGCAGCTCAAACGAAACTTTTTACAGCACAAACCAGCACAAACCGAGCACAAACGATTGCGTCTATTTTGGGTGAATTTGGAGCATGTGGGGGGGCTGGTGACGTCATCGTCTATAATTCAATTTCCGATATTTTAAAACCCAACGCAGCACAAACGAAAATTGTACCGGCACAAACCAGCACAAACGAAGCACAAACGAACGAGACTATTTTGGGTTAATTTGGAACATGTGGGGGGGCTGAGTGACCTCAGAATGACCTAAAAATATTCTTTTAATATCTAAAAAACCGAAACAGCACAAACGAAACTTTTTACAGCACAAACCAGCACAAACGGAGCACAAACGATTGAGCATAGTTTGACGACGTTTTGCGTTGGGTGGGGGGCCAACTTCACGCAGGTAGCCCAATTGGGTCATATTTGGCCCTAATCCTAACTTAGGGAAGAAAGGGTTAAAATTGAAAAAGTGGACATTTTGGTGTTCAGTGAACTTATATCAGTAATTTAATGCATAATTTTCTAAAGAAGAAAAGGGTGGAGGTTCAAGAGAGAATTAAAGGAGACATGACATGTTGCCTTAAAGGGCCTATATGCGTTTTTCTGAAATTTAAACTCGCGACTGACACCCGTGGCCAAAAAAACAGAACTGCTCTTCCTTTCTGCTCGCTCTCGCAGCACGCGCTCGTACGTGAACTAGTGAACTGAAAACAACACAGTGATATTTCAGTGAACAGTTTTATCACGTGTTAACTTTTCAGAAGAAAAAAAGCCATTTCTGGGTCACTTCGTATTCCCAACACAGATCTGAGCTCCCTCCAAGGCTCAAATGCGAAGCCGATGTTCACTCTAGTCCTTGCTCGGCGCCGGTCGCTCTCAATCTTCGATCTTTTTCGGCCACTTGTCAGGGGTTTAACTTAGTCTTCTGTGGAGTTACTGTTGGTGTCCGAGTTGTCCTGGATCTCTTCTGTGCATTTGCAAAATCCATTGCACTGCTTACGAGTGTAGGCTACTTGCTGACTAGCGGTGGTGGCAGAGTGATCTGAAACGTTTAACATGAACGCGCTTGACGTCACCGACCCGACAGAAAATAGGAAAAATAGGATACAGGCTTATAAGTCCACCCACTGTGAGCGGACAAGGTGTCAGTATGCTCAACAGGAGATGTTTGAGTCATACATGGTAAAATAAAAAGGCTATTGTTACATTTATATTGGGGAAAAAGTTCCATATAGCCCCTTTAAGGCTAACGCAATTTAAGACTTAATACTTTGAATTAACGGTTACCTGGCGGATGGCTTATATGCCCCATGTAACTACATTGGAGCTCATTTTTAATTAAGTTTCTCAAAAGTAATGTAATTTGTGACATTTTTCATTTTAGGACATCATTATAATAAATCTACAATACAGAAATTGTCTGTTACAGCATTACTGCCTAACTTAATAACTGGATCAATATATTTAGTGTCAGCTTGTGATCTTCATTTGTCACATATGTTGTCTCACAGTAAAATGTGGACTTTACATTCCTCATTTTTGAGTTACTAAGACAAAATCAATGAATGCTAAATAGAATTGTGCATTAAAATAGAATTGTGCAGTTCTGTGCAGTTTGGCCTAATGGAAAACAAGATAAACCTACCAAAAATGTTAAACGCTTTGGAGTATTGTGCACACCAAGCAGTGATTCATGTCAGAAACATAACAGATTATAGGATTTTCTTGACTTAAAATAACAATTAAGGTTTTCCTTTCATTGTAGTTGACTAACATTAGCCTACTGTGATGTAATGAAACCACACTAGAACACAGCTGTTGGAAAACAGCTACAGTAGTCTTAACCCTCTAAGCGCCAAAGTCGCAAAATTGCGACAAGACGTCATACTTAATAAAACAGGCTGTAGATCCTAATATGGTGTAATATCTCATTTGTATTCCCTACCACTAGATGGCAGACATGTAATACTTTGATTCAAGACCAAAATTACGTCATGTTCCTATTCAAAGTGTTGGAGGAAACAGCCATTTTAGACAGTAAAAGAAATGGACAGAGCGACCCCGTTGATTTCAACGGAGAGAGTTGAAGCCCAACATGGGCACTCACTTCCTGATAGCCAAGCGTACTGCGCATGCTCAAACTGAGCTTGACTACGTGAGCAACCTGACTGACAGTTGTATGTCTTCTAGTAGCTGTGCCAAGAGGAATCTGAATCATTCCCTTCCGAATCTTGCAGAGCCGGAGATGGTGAGTATTAGCTGTTCATGAGCAGCAGGAGCAACTTTATGACTCTCTATGGGCTTATCCCTTGACTTTATGCCTCCACGTCCCCCTGGTGTGTGCGAGCTTCTACTTCTGTCTATAAGGTGAATGTCTCTTCTGCGCGACAGAGAGTCGCGTGTTATGACGCAATCGTTAGCCTATTTTTACATAAACGGCTTCTACGGGGCCATAACGTAAGATACAAAGTAATGGAGCCTTTTATACATTGTCGTGTTTCTTTAGAAATAAATAATGGACAAATGGAGTCTTTGGACGCCTCAGATGTAAACTTATTCGCTGTCAAAGTGACGCCAAAATGAATGGGAGTCAATGGGATGCTAACAGCAGGTAATAGCCAGCTACAATGGCGGCCTCCGGAGGCAGCTTCAACTTCCGGCTGATGGATTACCCCCTTGGAAACAGCAGAGCAAGTGAGTGATCGTGTCACTGATGCGGAAGATCGACCGTCTAATGATCGTGCTTCTCCCGGTACATCTTTGCCACGCAATGATGCCGCGCGCGCTTCTCCCGGTACATTTTTGCCGCGCACGCTTCTCCCGGTACATCTTTGCCACGCAATGATGCCGCGCACGCTTCTCCCGGTACATCTTTGCCACGCAATGATGCCGCGCACGCTTCTCCCGGTACATCTTTGCCCTCCCGGTACATCTTTGCCGCGCAGTGGTACCGCCCGCGCTTCTCCCGGTACATCTTTGCCGCGCACGCTTCTCCCGGTACAGCTTTGCCGCGCACGCTTCTCCCGGTACATTTCAGGTTCTAATTTGGCCTTAGAAAACCATTCAAATCTACATTTTTTTCGTATTAATTTGTTTAATAAAGGGGCAAAAAGTCACAAACAAACATCTGAAATTTAGTCTATCTTTTTAATGATGTATAGTTTGTCAAGGTAATAACATTAAATCTGATAGTAACTTTGAACTATATATATAAAAAAAAAGTTTGTTAACAGGTTAACCAAATTGTCTTTCTTTAATTAATAATACAATTATTACTCTAACATGCAGTTTCAACTCCACCAAATTTTTGTTTGTTTCATTATTGTACAGCAAATGTCAATATCTCTTGTTTTGATTTTTCATGTTTGTTGTAGGCTTATTTGGAAATTACCATAGTTGTAGTATTTCATTCTTACTGTTAATTGATATTAACTTGCGTTTCAAAATGCGGCAATTGCTGCTGTTTTGCTAAATGTCCCTTTGCACCACCTGGCGGTGATTTCACGAACGACTTTGAAATGCGACTGGTTTATTTTTGCGCTGTGAATTTGCTGCGCCACCTGGCGCGGCGGTATAGGCATATGTATAAGTGCACAGTTTTATACTCCAGATATCCATTTACATGTTTTAGTAATTTACAAAAACAAAACTTCCATGTTGCAGCAGATTACAACATGATAGCCCGTTAAATATGTAGTTCATGCTACTGCAAAAGCATAATACGTGATGTATGAATTCAGACCAAAAACATCGTCTAATGGTTATTATTATTATTAGCCAAAATTGCTTGTTTGGGAGATTCATGGTAGTTGCTAAGATAACCGTGATGGCACAGGTGCATAGCCTGACCACAGAAACGGAAGAAGGGTGCATATAAAATAAAACAAAAAAACTTGTTAGTGAAAGAAATGAATAATTGACATTACCAATCATTTAAAAATATGTCATCTTTTATTAAAAATTGTGTTTTCATGTTGAAATCGAGGCACTAGATTCTAGGGGATTTTTCGTTGACATTGTGGAGAGAGACAGAGTACACTCTGGACTGGTCACCAGTCCATCACACAACCACTCATACTCCCATTCACTCCTGGGGAGATTTTTAGAGTCTCCAATTAATTTATTCTATTCATTTTATTTAGGTTAAATATTTTCAACTTATATATTTTTATACATAAAATAATGAAAAAAAAAAAAACTTTAGTTGCATAGCACTTTTCAATGTAAAGAACAAAGTGATATGTGATTCAAAAACCACAAGGATTCATACATAGATATGTATAAAATGGTAGACATAAATTAAAGCAAATAGCCTATGATTGTAAGCTGATATTTACAACACATCAGGGGCCTCATTTATCAACACTGCGTACGCACAAAAAACACGGCGTACGCCAGCTTTCACGTTCACGGCCAGATGTACTAACAGTGAAATTAACGTAAGAATGTGGGCGTACGTACATTTGTCGCGATATTTGTCTGTTGGCGACTCAGGGGCAATAAAGTGAAGTGGCAAACATTACACTACGAATTGCTCTATCGCACCAACAGCTCTCAGATATTGCTTATAATAGGCACACATAAGTTCTGCATTTGACGCAAGGATGCTCTTCAGTTTCCGGTTGGGGAGATTAAAACGGAGGAAAACGGGATTATGGCAGAGTCTTAAAATGTACTGTCACCCCGTCTTTGAAACGAAACTTCCATATGTTTAGATGTAATTTTATATATAGTTATGTTTATTTAATATAATTTTAAAAAGAAGCATAAACACAACGAGGGGTGTCTGTTTTGTCTGTTTTTGTGACTAACGTTTCTTTAGTATAACCATGGAGTATAAAATTCAATATAAATTCTCAGTATTGCATTGGACTCTACGATCGGCGGAAGTTATCGAGCATCCTTAGACCTTCACCGGAAATACCGCCGTGCATAGAGCCCATTGATAAATTATTTTACATATTATTGTCACACGAGTCTTATTAAAATATTCTATTATGCAATTAAGTAAGAACATATATAAAGCATGTGCAAATTGATACAACCCATCTAGCAATGGCAGCGTGGCTTAACTAGGAATAAAAAATAAACTTCATTAATTCGGTATAAAAATAAACTTCCTGTATAGTTAAATAGTCCGGAATAAAAACATAAACTTCATTACTTCGGTCAGTAAAGATAAAAAAGAAATATTTGATTTGGCAAGGACACATTGAATTTGTTTAAAAGTGACAGTAAATGCATTTATAATGTTACAAAAGATTATAAGATTTCTATATCTGTTTGATTTAAGTTTTTATTCATTAAAGAATCCTGAAAATACTATATCACGGTTTCCACGTAAATATGAAGCAGAAGCACAGCTGTTTTCAACACTGATAATAACCATAAATGTTTCTTGATCATTAAATCATCATATTATACTGATTTCTGAAGGATCATCTGACACTGAAGACTAGAGTAATGATGCTGAAAATTCACCTTTATCACAGGATATAAATTACATTTTAACATGTATTCACATGAATACAAGAAATTTCATTTCTTGCTTGCTTTAGCCATGTTCTTGCAGGTTTCTTTTGCCAAATGGGACTAATTACCATATTTAAATTATTTTAATTGGGGGAGGAGACTGGGTTGGGCGTTGTGCTCATGCACGTGCGCTCAATTTTACGTTAATTGGGATCCTTTGTACGCAGAGATTCATACATCTGTTTTTTTTTTGTCCGTACGCAATGTTTTAGTATGAATTCAACGCAAGTCTTTGTACATGAGGCCCCAGTTGTCTAGTGTTAATTCTTGTATCTAGAGCAAAGTTATGCAGCAGGATAATGAAAAAAATATTTTATTTATGCCATGGTAAATTAGTTACTTTTGTTGGCAAGATAACAGCAGCAATAGCAACAACAGGAAATACTACACTTAAGACTCAACAATGGGTTTTGATCAGTCTTTTCTGAAAAGTATTTCATGTAGTGCCATGTTCAGTAAATGGTTCATTCTAAAAGTATCCACAATCACTGTGAATAACATTATACAGGTGTATAGAGTATCAAACTATTACATCAACATAAGTGTAAAATGTTTGTACAGTAAAGGTCATTATGTTGACAAAATGAGATGGGTAAAGCTTGGGGAAGTCACCACTGCAGGAGGCTGCTGTCATTCGCAAACTCTTTAGCTTTCCCTGAAACACACCTGCAGTCCAGTCATAATTGACAAGCAGTCTAAACGCATCCCACCAGTTAAGAAGCACTCATTTACACTGCTTCAAAATCACTATCATCTGAACTCTCATAATCAACTTCCTCCTCAGGCCCAACCTCCAGCAGAGAAGCAGCATTTGCTCCTAAAGCCAGGCTGTAAATCGAGCATACGACTTGGAACTTCTTCTCTACATCTGCAAGCCTTTTCTGAAGAAGACACAGTAGCCCACGATGACCCTCTTCTCTTAAACTTCCTAGAAGGAAACATTAAAAGCGAGGCATTGAGTTAGTGTTAAATATTCATTAACTGACTTTACTACAAACCATTTAGATCCAGCCAAAAGGAAGCCATAATGTAACACTTGAGGATCTCAAAATGAGAGTGGTTTTATAAGATCCCCAAAAGCATTACAGCAAGAATCTAATAAAGTTAACTTCTTACCACTGTTTCTGCCAGAAGACATTTCTGATATCCTTGTCCTAATGTTTCCAGCCAGCTTTCTGAGATAGGTTCAGTACTGTCTCATCTCAATTATCTTTTCCTCTTGAAGCCGCACTTTTGACATGTACACATCAAAAATCTTCTTCTTGGTGACAATGTTCCTGGATTCTGTTGCTGAAGTCACAATTAACATCCCTTCAATACACATTTGACCTGTACATTCTAAACAGCAGGCAAAACATTAGTAGTGTATGTACATCCCATAACCTGGTGCAGGGTGCAAAATAGCCTTAGAGAGAAATTGCTACATACCACTGCTGTGCACTTCCCACGGCCATATTAGACTGTCTCCTCCCCCCACAGAGAGCCTGCTCTCCACCTCCTCCTCAATGATGCGCTCCGTATCTGCCAACTGCTCATTGTAGAGCTTGATTGCAAGAGTTTTCTCTTCTCTTCCCTCAAGTGTCGAATTTTGTTGCTGTCTATAAAAATTGCAAAACACAGAAACCATGATGCACACGCATGTGTATGCAGATATCACAAAGTTCAAGGAAATAGTAATACTTATAACTGACTAAAGAAATAATAAATTCAAATGTAACAAAATCGAATGACTTAAAAAGCGTAATAGGCTTAATATCTGTAAAATTAAAAGGAAGTTATTTTAAAATTAGGGACCTGAAAACACGTTAATACCAAAACAATACAGAGAAGACCTCTGCAAGTAACAAACATGACACAAATATTAGATGAGTTATCAACATACCAGTCTGATTATAAAGGCTGACTTTTTTTGATGAACACCAAGAAACATTTGTTCAATAATGTTAATGTTGGTCATCACAGTTTATTTAGAGCCCCACATCACAGTTTACAGTCTCAAAGGAGCTTACAAGCCCACAAGTTTATAACAAACAAAACGACACGTTGTTAATTAATTGTGTAACTGAGAATCTTTGCCATGCATAAGGATTATCACACACTGCAATAATAGTAAACTACATAGAAGAATGTCCATAAAATACTGTCCCGTCAGTAGCCCATTGTCTGACATGATCTAGCCACTGATGCATGATGTTCTCAGGACACCCCAGCTCACTGCTCAAATTCTCCAGTCTCTGAGACTCAGCCTTTTTGAAAGTCTGGTCTAAAAAAAAAGAAAGATTTCTGCCTTTGTGATCTTAAAAAGTGAGAAAAATCATGAAAAGCTTTGTATACATAACTCAGACACAACATAATACCTTGATGTATCTGCTGGATAGTGCAAGATGAAGGTCTTCCTGCTTCCGTCGGTTCCCTCCAATAGCATGGATAGTTAGCATGTCATTCCTGGCTATAAACAACAAAATAATGTGACAGAGGAAAGTCCCATTAATGCTCATGGCATTTTACTTCATCCACACATTGACCATTGAGTTTTAATTTAAGCGAGATGTAATGCAGTTCTATTAATGTGTTACTATCATATTAGAATATTTCCAGCTTTATATTTGCAATAAATATTATATGATATTTGCAATCTCAGAGTACAAAGTACTAGACAGAATAAAAACAATAAAAAGAAAGAATGAATAAATATTATAAGTAAGCAACAGTTACTAGGGGTGTAACAATACAAAAAGTTTTAGTGTCAGTATACTATGTATAATGTTGAATTTAATGTATAATATTGCAATGAGGTAATATTTGTGGGTCCTGATAATGCCAAATATCTGATGTTACCAGTAAAAAGGGGCCTACCTTATTTTAGATATATCTAGTCAGTGACAGAGTGCAAGAATATTAATCTATTTTCAGCTTCAGAATCATGAATATTGTTATTCTGGTGTCTCTATTGTCCTGTGCTTTAAGTTTCCAGCACCAAGTCCAAGAATATTCATTTACACCCACAATTGTTACATCAAAATTAGCATTTTAATCAACAGTACATGTTTTGGAGTATCGCATTAATATCGTATCATGATATGTATCGAATCGTGACATGAGGGGATCGGTACACCCCTAACAATTACCAGATTTCGTCATGTACTTGGTTGCCGTTTACCATTTCGACCTCTTCCCCTGCAGTTGTGCCAGCACCTTCCTGATTTTTGCCACTCCAGATTATCTAGAAAATTAGTGTGGCACTTGTATAATACACTGTAAATGATTATAATATAAGTCATAAAAATACAATTTCAAATGGTATGATAAAGAATATGCAGTTCCTCACTCTTGGTTGAATGAGCCTTGGCATGCATGACAGACCTTTACTGCAGATGAGACCATTCTTTTCCAAGGTAAATCTGAGTTCCAATAGAAATTGCTTTCCTTTCTTTCCAGTTCCAACATGGAGACTGCCAACTTCACAAGTTAAGGCCAATACTTGCAAGCAATATCTGTGCAATAGAACTACCCGTTTGTGGCTGCTTGGTGCTCCTTCTGCAGGTACAGCGGATAGGCAAATATTTCCCCCCTGTACATGTTAAGAGCCTTGAGTAGCACTCAGTGTCTGCAAACAACCACCTCAAGGCCCTCTTCATCCAGTTTGCTTGCTCTTCTGGCCGTTTCACGTGCGGCAGACCACTGACTGGCTCCACAGATCCTTTGGCCGGCATGACAAAATAATTCTATTTTTTCTAACTAGTTACTTCATCCATCAGGATGAGTCGGGTTACATCACACCAACTGGCATCTTTGTAATGATCGGTGACAATAAAGGTTTACTTTAAAACTACTACTAAAGAGGAGCTTCAGAAAATGCATCTTCTACTTTCTCTACACTAGCTACTAGGGATGTAACGGTACATGTATTCGTATTGAACCGTTTCGGTTCGAGGCTTCCGGTTCGGTACACTGTAAAAAATTCACCCGTATATTTACAGTAAAGAACTGGCAGCTGTGGTTCCAGTGCTTTACCGTAATTTTACAGTTTCAACAATGCTGTAATTTCACAGTAAAGTACTGGCAGCTGTGGTTCCAGCCTTTTACCGTAATTTTACGGTTTCAACAATGCTGTAATTTCACATTAAAGTACTGGCAGCTGTGGTTCCAGCCCTTTACCGTAATTTTACGGTTTCAACAATGCTGTAATTTCACAGTAAAGAACCGGCAGCTGTGGTTCCAGCCCTTTACCGTAATTTTACGGTTTCAACAATGCTGTAATTTCACAGTAAAGAACCGGCAGCTGTGGTTCCAGCCCTTTACCGTAATTTTACAGTTTTTAATTTTACGGCTGTGCTGTAATTTCACAAAGTAAAAAATTGTCACTCAATGGAAAAAATAAAGACAAAATAGATTATGGTACAGTACATTGTTTGCCATTTATTTAAAACAGGTTACAGGTTTTAACAATACATTAACAGTATCTAAGGGAAAAATTAAAAATTCAATGAGAGGAACCAGTAGGCAAAAACAAAAACCTTACAAAGAGGAAAAAAAAAAAAAAAAAAAACCTAAAACCAGCCAACATATCACATCGGCAACCAGGCCAGAGTGGAAGTCTTGGTCTGAGAGGAAAACATTGAGAACCAATGGATGAAAAATCCTTGATAGAGGCAAAAAAAAAAAAAAAAAACTGCCAAAACATCCCAAACCTGATTTTGATAGTTCTGGCCTGAGAGGAAGTCCGGATCTGCGAGGACATAATCACGGGAACCAATGGGTGAAAAAATGTAAGAAGAGGCAAAAAACAGCCAACACGTCCCACATCAGCTTTTGACACATCTGGTCTGAGAGGAAAGAAAAATCAAGAAAATATTAGTAGTGTTACGAACCCCACTAGTGAAGTACTCGTTAAAGGAGGGGGTAAGCAACATAAAGACACGCAATGCAAGATATAACGGTTTAACAATTTATTCTTGACACACAACTCACGTCTCAAACGGCAACAGATAATATTGACAGAAATTAACAACCACAGACCCACAAGACATGGAAACAACAACATAGAAACACAGCTTATCAGCGGCTGGCGGAAACATCATGACGCGCACGGGGCTCTCTCGTTCGTCCACTCATGCCCTTCTCCTCCAGTGCACGCCAAACTCTTGACAGAGCTAAAACAGTGATCGAAGTGATCACGCCGCTATGGGAACAAATCGTAGGTGATCAACCTCCGCGCTCTTCTCCTTCCGCTCAGTCATTATATCTCCAGCACAGAACATCACCAAACAGGCTGCAGGTGTGCAGAGGCGGAGCCTATCCCAAGAGAGAGAGAGAATCAAATCAGCCAAAAATAGTACACAAATTAACGTAAGGTTCAGGCCGTAACAGTAGTAAAATAAAGCACATGGCAAAAACTAGTGATCACACTCTGTGAACACTTTTAAAAGAAACATAAAATTATCATGTTAATGTACTTAACTAATCTTAGTTAACTAATTCTTTTGACACTTAAAAAAACAACACAACGACCCCAGTGGATGAATGAATGTCTTCTGAATCTGAAGCCAAACGATAGATCAGATGTGTGTAATAAAAATATGAATATTTTTAACTCATTTTTTTTTTGTGTAAGAAAAACAAAAAAAAATGTAAATACTAAATGAACTATAAATCATTACTTCTGATCTACTGTCATAAGACTGTACACCAGGGAAATGGTAACGTGATGTAAGTCAATTGTGAAGCTAATGCTAAGTGTCAGTGACCCTTGCTTCTGTTACTTCTGGAATAGCAATGCATTTACAAATGATAATGCATGATTGTGCACAAAGTTTGCAAGTATGCATGGCGTGAAACTCACCAAAGATTAGGGCAAGCTGTCTCAGTAAAACATTTACATCAAGTGAATGATTCCTAGGACAAAAAGAAGAAAATAATTATTTCGTAATCTTTAATAAGCAAAGAAATTCGACGTCAGAGCACGGAGAACATTGAATAGTGAAATGCCTCAGCTGTTGAGAACTGTCTGTCTGACTCTGCAAAAAACGTGTTTCGCGACGTCAAGAATATCAATCTCGTTTTTCAAAAACTGATGTCAATTTTGCTTTGGGAATTTTAACAGCTTTACATTATTTGCATGGAAACTAAACAAATTGATCACTACATTTTAATTACTACAATGGATCTGGATATTTCGAGTAGTTTTGTAATTATTCTCCATCTTATGTGCATGATATTATTCGAATTGATGCATCTGGTAAGATTCGCATCGTGTAACTTAACGTTACTGAATCACAAGTTCAAGTTCAATCGAGTTAAGGGTTAGGCTAGCCTACTACAAAAAGAAAGCCCAACTAATTTCTAAATGCTAACTTAACTTTAACCAAGCAAATAAGTCGCAGTAAAAATCGCATAGATGTAATCGGAGCTCAGAGAGCAAAGTCCTCAACCGTTGAGAGCTCTGTCTCCAAAATGTGATTCGCGGTCAGTAACTTAAGCACATCAAAAATACCTCGATTTTTGAGTCAAAAATACCTCGTGAAAAAGACGATTTTACAGGTTGGGATTAACATAATAGAATAACATCAAAGAAATAAACTTACCTTGAACAGTGTCCTTCTTTAAAACAGCCTAGGGCAGTGTTGTGTTGCGAAACAATTCTGCTGCTTTCTGTTCGAAAATAGACCGCGTTGAAGATGCCCCGCCCCCACGTGCTATTTTTTACAGTCCAAGACTGTTTTTTCCAGGAACAAACTGGTTTACACATAAATGCTGTAAATTTCCCGCAAGTAATTAATTTATGGAACATATACTGTAAATTTACAGGATTAAACTGTTTATTGAAATAACATTATTTTACTGTTGGAAATTGGCTGTATTTTTACAGCAATTTTTAACAGTGTACGCATACAAACCGAACGATTCCTTGGACATTTTTCCTGCCGACAAAATTCGCGCTGGCGCGACCACCACAACGTTGCACAACATCAAATGGCAAGCGTAATGAAACTGCGCTACTCATTATGTGCTTCACGGATCGTTTATCAGTTCAGACCAGCAACATCTGTGCACTGTGCAGCGCGAGCCGATCTCGATCAAGCGACACTGTTACTACACAGCGCTAAGAGATCCAGTAAAGAAAACATTTGAATTCGCCACTGAAGTAATAACATCGCTGCGAGATCTAGAGAAGCATTCACATTTCTCCGTTATTAACCGTAGATCTCAATTAGATCAAATAGCGCTGACGTGGAAACCAGGAGAAACATTGTGCCGTGAATGAACTAGTAATACTTTACGTCCACAGACCAGCAACATTCACCATGGATGTAATATAGTAACACTAACTGTAACCAGTTTGGCTGGAATAGTGAAATGCTTGAGTACTTCACACATCTTTTTCCAGCACTTCAAAACTCAAATATTATATAAATAAATAAATATACATATTTAAATGTTATTTTTAATGTGATGACCAAAACATTATTTGTTCATCCTTCAAAGATGACCCC
This sequence comes from Chrosomus eos, assembly GCA_036326025.1. Classification (NCBI taxonomy): domain Eukaryota; kingdom Metazoa; phylum Chordata; class Actinopteri; order Cypriniformes; family Leuciscidae; genus Chrosomus; species Chrosomus eos. Next base: position 40,155,312 of record CM070822.1, read on the forward strand.
CTTTTATAAACCTGAAAGTTTCAAGATGTAGGAAAACTCACACTTATTTAAAAAATATTTTTTGCTTTTAACAAATAGGAAATTTCTCTGGCATTTCTTTCTTTTTGCTGTATCGAAAACGTACCGAACCGTGACTTTAAAACCGAGGTACGTACCGAACCGGGATTTTTGTGTACCGTTACACCCCTACTAGCTACACAAACTAGTTGAAAGGCAGGGTGACAAACCGCATGCATAGTCACTATTCTCTTACAGAGATCTGCTATTTCATAACGAATGACTGAGCTACTAAACTAGCCACTTTGGATGCCACCACACATACCATATCTAATTTCAAACCTCAATACAAGATTGCTTGAAAGAGTGCACCATGCTCAAAGTGCTTGTAACAAACTAAGATACTAGTGTGTATTATATAAACGTACACCAACTAGGGATACAATATCTATTTAATAAAGCAACAATCATACATTTCAAATTCTGGATTTAAATCTAAGGTGCACAAAAAAACATATTTTTCTAACACTTTTATTATACTCCTGATCTCATCAACAAAATGGTGTACATCAGAGTCCTTGGCAATGAATGTGTCATCAAAATAGGGTTCCTCTGACCTTAAAAGAATAAGAAAAAAATATTTAAGTTCAGTGTCAGACATTATATGTTCTGTTAATTTTACATTAAGTAAAACAATTACAAGTTTAAAACAACTAACCCTTTTGACTGCCGAAATCGGTACACTTTTCTGTTGCCATCTGCACAAAGAGCAAGCATGTTGGGTGTACATGCCGGGCAGGTGAAGTGCTCTACACTGGCCATTTCTTCACACTGGTACTGGCAGAATGTAGCCTGGCTGCCAGCCCGAACCCCGCCCACAATATTTTTTGGTCGGGAAGTTCGGTCTGGACTCGATCCGTTGAGGAGCTATTATGTCCGATCAAAAATTGTTCGGACCAATCAAATTGTCAGGGCGGGCTTTATACGATGATGGACAGATGATCAACCATAGACATCATATCTATGTGAGCAACGCAACGGTAACGTAACCATCCACGTCATCAGAGCGCTTGTTTTGAATTTATGGCTGCCCCGGTTGTATTTATTCCGCTATCGCGTGTGTTATAAAAGATATAGACAGCGCATTCATTTTAGAAGAGGAACAGAGAACCGCGATCAAGGCATTTGTCGATGGAAAATATGTTTTTGCCGTCCTTCCTACGGGATTCGGAAAAAGTTTAATCTATCAACTTTAATCTATCTCTCAACGTCACTTACTCCGTTGCTCTGATTGGTTGTAGGTCTATCCAATTGAGTGCAGAGGCCTTTTATTTCCTGGTTCCGTTGACACACGCCCCATAATCACAGCCTAATGGAGCAGTATCAGACTCACATTCTTTCTAGAATATGAGTATGACGAAGTCAGGCTAGGCAGAATGTGTATTCCATGAAGCTTCTTTGGAATACGTCTCCATGTATTTTCCCAGTCTGTACATGCGATTAGTAAAGAGTACAATTAAATAGCTACACTAATATTCTCCCATCTCTACTTAAGGCAACTTTGATCAACACTGATCTTACCCTTCCAAAGAGACAAGTCCTCCTCTCCAACATCCTCAAAAAACCTTGTCTCGATAAACCTGGTGCAACAGTTTTCATTTCTTCAAATGAGCTGAAGACATCTACGGAAAACAGCGCGTCAGCATTCACAGATGCTGGCCAATACCCACTTCTTATAAGGTCGCTCATGTCAGGTGTCCAATGAGCCAGACATAATCTGCACAGCAAGTTTGGCAAGTGCTAATCATACCGACCTCAAATAAAAAAGTAGAACATTCTAACACACAAAAGGGACAAGAAAAAATTAAAATATAAAACCATAGTTCATACAATTTATGCAAACCAAAATGATTGCTCTTCCAGCTGATTCTGTGAAGTTTGAAGGGTCGCAAGTGCATAACTGGACAGGTCTCACTGTAGGCAATAAACATACTGAAAAGATAACAAATAATAATTAGTGAGAAAGCATTAACAATATGTACAATTAAGATAATGAAGTAAAAAAAAAAATCACTTTACCAAAAAGGTTCAAAACACCACTCACCGAGTGGTTAGTGGTGTTTGTTGATGTTCCAAAACAAGTAACGTAACGAAATACAGTTTCTGTCGTGTTTTATTTAGCATTTTGTAAAATCGCATTGATGGAGGACTCATTGCTCGTTGATATTTTTGCACTGCCTGGAGTGTGCTAATGCTTCAGACTCAAATATCGAGCGGAAGTTTATACGCGAGGTATCTGTGAGGTATCTGAAAAAATAGTTCCACTATAGCAAATAACAAATATTTTTGTTTTTAATTATCAACGAACACCACTCGGTGAGTTGCACAGTTTTGAAAATGAACGTTAAAGGTGGGGTATGTCATTTGGAAAACAACCGGCAGATTTTTTTTGACCGTTTGATTGACGAACTTACTGTCCAATGATTCTAGGTGGTCTTGGAAATGATTGCCTGGAGTTTTTCGAGTCCTGCCCGTTCCACAGATGATTAAATTGCTTAATTTTCATTTCAGTGCTTTTAACTCAGTGGCTGTAAATGGGTTAGGAATAGGATTTCAAGTTATTTTGAAAAAATGGACAAAAAAGAGAATCACATACCCCACCTTGAAGGGTTGTTTTAAGGACATGTTTGTGCATGCCCATAGACAGCCACTCTGAAGCGCTCAGAGGCGATTCTAAAAGAGTCAAAAAGTCGAGACAGGACCCATCGTCAAAATTTCTGTGTCCTCCACTCTAGTTCATCCAAAACAAACTAGAAAATAGATTTAAAGTGCTAAATACCGGAATTATCCTTTAAATGGCATTTAAAAAGCATTAAACTTGATAATAATAATAATAATTAATAATTTGTATTTTCTGACGCAAAATATGCATGTTAGTGTGATAAACATGCGGAACCAGTTTGGTATTGCTTCTGGCAGGAGCAAAATTGCCACGATGAAGAGGTGACGTGGGCATTTTGTACAGAGGTGGACAGGTCAGAACCTTGGAAAAATGGGAAAGTGCAAATTCCAGCCGAAGTGGCTGGAAAATGAAACTTTTAAGACATGGTTGAAGCCCGTTAGTGGTAAAAATGATGAAGGATTTTGCGGCGTTTGTAAATCAGGCCGTAAAAATCCGATATGCAGTGTGACGGCCACAAATCGACGTTAAGAATCTATTTAAATAGTACATTATGTTTAATTTGTCATTTAATGAGATCTAATATATGTTGTTAGTAGCGAGAATTTTCACGGGAATAAATGCGCGTCCGTATCTAGACACTGTATCCGCGCAACTGATAGCAGCGGCAACGAGCAGTTTGGTCACTTGATTTCAAAAACACATTTCAGATTGCCTCTTATTTAACAAACGAACGAAATGTTAACTGGAGATGTTTTATTTATTTGTATTGGTACATCCATGCCACGGCGAGTTTCAAAAATGGTGGAGACACAATTGACCCTGGCAAAAAGTGGTGGGGACATGTCCCTTCCACTAATTAGGCCCATGTGTTCCAGGAAATAAATAAATAAATCTGTGGTTAGTCATGGGTCGTGTATGGCATTAAATTTAATTTGAAGATACCTGCAGAGACCCTGGTATAGTGACTTAAGGTTATAATAGGCTTATTGACATGTCTGACAATTCCATTAATCTCTAAAAGTTTTTTTCTTCATAATCTGGACATAATATTGAACTGTTAGCAGCATGAAGCCGACACTGATTGCTTCACTTCCACTTAATTTCTTTGGAATTGCTTAGCATTACAGTGAAGTCAATAACATAAGTAAAGTAACACATCCACCATGTGATGTTTACCATGTTCTAGCATGATTTACCATAGGTTACCGTGATTCTAGCATAATTTACCATAGTTTACCATGATTTACATCGATTTCCCATGTTCTAGCATGATTTACCATAGTTTACCACAATTTAACATGTTCAAGTATAATTTACCACAATTTACCATAAATGTAGTATTGTTTACCATAGTTTACCATGATATAATACATTTTAGCATGATTTACCAGTTTATCATGATTTATCATAGTTCACCATGATTTACCACATTGCTAGCATTGATGTGCATCCATATTCAGCCATTGAGTTTCGCACTATGTTGCACAATTTGGAGGCAAGATACAACGTCCCATCTCGAAGATATTTTACTTACTCAGTGATCCCCACACTCTGAATGATGCAGACTCAAAATGAATTCAGCTAATTTATTCTGTAAAACAATACATACAAAAAAAATACATATACAGCGAAACATGATTGAAAACATTCAAGACGTTCCCTGCTAAGCATCATAATAAACCGACATGCTGCTATGCTAGCGTAACATTTGGTAGAATACAATTCAGATGAATAAGGCAAGATACCATATAATCACAGAGGTATAAAAGTTAACAGAAAAACTTAAAGTAGACTGTGGGTAATGTAACTTAACCAATCTGACCCTGTTGATATAACTGAAGAGAAACAGACTTTGTCAGCGCACTGTCCTCTCCAGCAGCTTGAAGTGTTCCCAGTTCCCATGGCAAAAAAGGGGCACAGTGAAAGGAAGCATTTATTTTTGGATGGAAAGCTGTGTTGTATGTTGGAGGGTAACAGAATGCAAAAAAAAAATAATTGAAGGGGGTTGAAAAGCAGGGGTGTGGTTAGGTGGGTTAGGGAGGGCTGAGGACACTGTGACGGGAAACAAATCATCACAGTGTTTGGGAAGTTTTGAGGGACAGTTCCATGTCCTTTGTTGTCCTTTGTAGTCTAGGTCCAGTTTGCCCCCCTTTCTCTGCCTGCTTCGTTTGTTCTGCCGCAGTACCTTATCTCCAACTACTCAATAGTTTAATTAAAGTTTTTTAAGAATTGCATATTTCATACCTCTGAATTATGCCGTTGAGTCTTTCAACCAATCCATTGGTCTGACGGTACTGTGCACACAAACTTCTCTTGATTGTGAATAAGTGACAGACACCCATATTGACCTATGAAGAATGAAAATATTATATTTTTATTCATGTAAATTCAATTAAATTTAAAAATTAAATTGTACAATATATAAAACAAACAAAGAAATATAAACCTAACCTTGTTCACAAATGTGAGTCCCTCAACTTAAAACTTAAAGTCTCTCTGTAAAGTCAAAATTAAGTATGTGTTCTGAGTTTGTCACACCACAGAAAAATGTGTTATTAGCCACATTTGAATGATAAAAAAGCTGGCAAGTACATAAAATAAGCTATCAAAATCTTGAAAAAATTAGCAGTAATCTCTGCTCTCAAACGCTGGGTGCATGTCAGCTGGCTGCGCCGAAACCACGCCCACTCGCGGGAAACTGCCGTCGCCACACTCAACTTGTCACCGCTAAAAATCATGTTAGAGGGTTGCAGAATTTAGTAGAGTGACTGTGGACTACCGACTATATTTATAACATAAGCACAGTAGGCAAATTACACTCATTAGTGGGCACGCACTGCCGATTATGGCAGTTTCTTTGGGTTGTTACAGCGACTTTACACTCTTTTCAGCTCCTCAGTTCAACGTTGGACCATTTTTAAAGAACATGTTAAGAATTTTGCAGTTAAAGCATTGTCAACAACCAGGTGGGAGTGCAGAGTTGAAGCTGTGAAAGCTGTTCGCTACCAGCTGCCTGAAATCTTGAAGGCTTTAACTGCTCTAAAGGAGTACGCCACAGAGAAACGCGATGCAGATGTTGTCTCAACAGCTGAAAGCATCTGCAAGGAGCTGCAGAGATGGCCTTTTGTGGTAAGTACCATAGTGTGGTACAATGTGTTGTTTCAAATAAACAAAGTGAGTAAGATCCTTCAGAGCCCCAAAGTTTCAATCGAGACAGTGAGGGAAGAAATCAGGGCGGTGAAAGAATTCCTTCAGGAATTTCGCAGTTATGGGTTTCATTCTGCGAAAACAGATGCCAGGGAGATAGCAGAGAAGCTTGAGGTGGAGATGAGCTGGCCCGAGGTGCGTCAGAGAAGAAAAACCAAACAGTTTGATTATGAGGGAACAGAGCACATTCAGTCAACAGCAGAAGAGCTCTTCAAAAGAGAGTTTTTTCTCCCTCTGAGAGATACAGCTCTTGTCACAGTAGAGAACAGATTTTCCAGCATGGAAATCTTCTATGAGCTTTATGGATTTCTCTACTCAAATCGACACAATGAGAAGCACTGAGAAGGAAGGGAAGCTGGATGAATGCTGCCACAGATTAGAGCAGAGGATGGATGACATTGATGCAGAAGATCTGAAGCTTGAGGTAAAGGGTGCAGTTAGGTCATTCCGGCCACATGTCTCATCACCCTTTGAGATGCTGGACTATATATACAAAGAGAATTTACTTGACATATGTGACCCGTCATGGAATCCAGTGAGACAAGTCGGCAGCACAACTTGCGAGCAAAATGAGAAAGAAGCTTTTTTTTTCAAAATTGGTGATTTCCGCTTTTTTTCAGAATCTGTTAGTTGAGATCATGAAGAAGCCTCTCCATGTTTGAGATACCAGTATTGGTATATTTAAAAGCGTACATTTTGAGGTTGAAATCGGCTTGTTTTTCGGAGATTCTAGTATGCAGTAGGGGCGTGTCATTGTCTGTGTGTATTTCCATACTGAATTGCCTGCCCGTGCCTTTGCCCCCGGCCCCCAACAGCGTGGCTACTTATTATGCAGCTCTCTGCTCCTGCTCTATCTGATATAAAAATTCAATGAAGATGGATGCCGCAAAGATTGTCGCAGACAAGCTGAACCGTGGCAGTTACATCGAAAAAGTTTTCGCCGCACTTTGTGGGCTCGGGAAACTGAACCGGTGGTATCGGGAGCGGCGCGCGCGCCCTCGGTGCTTGAATACGGCGGCTCGGCTCGCTGAGCGGTGGCTGGCTGTTTCATGTGACGTCCCGATTGCTTTGATTGGGGAACGTTTTGTGAACTGAACAGACTTAATGGACTGGCAACAATTTCCATAGAACATGAACTGGCACAGAGAATCGAAATACAGAATGCAGTTAACCCTCTGAGGTCGGCGGTATCGCCGGCGATACCAACTCACTTTTTTTCTTATCAGTGCAAAAGAGACTCAAAATACTCTGTTGATTTTGATCTTACATATAAGTGTAATACATTTTTCAAAACTGTTAAATGTCTTCTTTTATTTGTGTATACTCATAATAAAAACAAAATGTGTTTTTCGTAAAATAAACATGATGCACGTTCTCCCGTCTCTCTAAATGTGAAGTTCATTCTGAAACGCGACAGAACATGACCTGTAACTCAGCTAATACTTGTCACTGTGACATGAAACATATGTCTTTACGAAGCTTGAAGTCTCCATTATATAATAATGTAAATCATATCAAAAACAAATATTCTCTAAGTAATTCGTATGAAAGCTACGACATTTACAGTTTCTCCAGGCCCAGCTCATTAACGTTAATTTAACCACACCCACGCTCGCGAGAGCTGTTCACATGCAAATTAGCCACGCGGAGGAACGCAACGCACTCCTCCTCACCCTCTAAACAAAGCATCAGCAACTTCAGTTATCTTCAGACCTGCTCTTCTTTTCACAGAGTTTGAAGACTGTTTGTGCTGTTTACCTTGGATTGAAAACAGAAGAGTGAGAAGAATACGATTTGATTATGAGAAAGATTTTTAAGGTAAGACACGATTAGTTACATTGTAGCATTGTAGCTAGTTAAACTGTTGCCAGGCGACATATGAAATGTGATTGAAGTAAAAACATGAAGCCTAATGCTAAATGTAGCCTATATGTACGTGAATGTTTTTATGTTCCCCAGCAAACAGGGGACGTCCTCCCGATGTTGCGAACGTCTAATTAGGTCCGGATCTGGTCCGGTTCATAACGTTCGCTGGAGGACGTCCGCATTTGGTCCGGTTCATAAAGTTCGCTGACGGACGTTCCGATGACGTTCGCATTTGGTCCATTTTGTAACGTTCGCTGACGGACGTTCTGAGGACATTTGACCGGGCCAGTTTACGAACGTCCCTATTTCGTCCCTCACCTGCCATTTCCATGACAACACTTGGGAAATCCAGTCGCCCATGGGTTTGCTATCATCAAACCTGACACTGTGCAACTCAGACAAACGGTTATTTAAACTAAAATATAAATGTAAATATTTGCATTAACATTTTTAGCACAAATTTAATTTTACAATTAGTGTTTTAATGTTAGGATAATAACTGTCATGTTACTTCATTTAAATTCTATCACTAATTAGCCTAAAAATGTAATAAAATCACGAGTCTGTTTTCACCCGTTATAATTTAAACATAAAAAACATGATAATTGATTTAATTAAATATGAGCTAGAATTTATAAAGCTATACATGCACGAAGAGGAATCCCAGGAGCTCTAAAAGAATATGCATCGACTTCAAATGATGAACACAGCCAAGGAAAACGTGAAGAATGGAAAAATTGCTGGAAAGAAAGTGGAAAATAACACCGGTAAGACAAATAAAAGTATCCTAAACATGACCTTTCAAACTGTTGGTCAAGCGAAGGTGACTGATTTTATTAAAAATAATTTATTTTAGGAAAAATATTGTTCTAATTATTGCACTTAAGACTCAGCACATGCTTCACATTTGTTCAAATAACAAAAAAATGGAGAAACAAGCAAGTGAAACAAGCAAGTGATGATCAAATCATAGGATCGAATAAGCGAGTGACGTCTTTCCTTATGGTACGCGGTTTGTATCCGTATCCATGGCAACGCTCAGCTGCGTAGTGACAGTTAACGGTCCTCCTCAGACGCAGCCTTGTGTTTTCTTTCGTCTGTCTAAAAGGTATTTTTAATTTTTAGATTATTATATATTAGTTACCATAATCACTGTCCGTCTTTAAATTATATGAAAATGTTACCTTTTAAAACTTTTGCTGAAGTTGTCCGCAATGTACCGCTGATAACCGTTATTATGCTAACAGTAACACTACGAAGCTAACGTTATATGATAAGCTGAAATGAGACGTTATATTTCACATATGGATATATAGACATATAAAATCATAACACTACTGAATATGTTCATTTTGTTGTTTTAGGTAGATACCAAAGGGGAAGAATTGCCATCGGATTAACCCCACAGCTGACCGAGAAAAACACACACACGGCTGCCAGCGCATTTGAAGACACGCACACGGAAATAGCACAACACCTTTACAATTGTTTAAATAAATAATTTACTTTGTTCCTTACTCCGTGTCTGTTTTCTTTGTTTAGCCAGAAGTAAAATAAAATAAAATGATATTCAGGGGACTAAACTGCGCGAGAGAGACCGAGCGTGTCAGTGCGCGCGAGAGAGACCGAGTTTGTCTGCGCGCGAGAGAGACCGAGTTTGTCTGCGCGCGAGAGAGACCCAGTGTGTCAGTGCGCGCGAGAGAGGCCGAGTTTGTCTGCGCGCGAGAGAGACCGAGTGTGTCAGTGCGCGCGAGAGAGACCGAGCGTGTCAGTGCGCGCGAGAGAGGCCGAGTTTGTCTGCGCGCGAGAGAGACCGAGTGTGTCAGTGCGCGCGAGAGAGACCGAGTTTGTCTGCGCGCGAGAGAGACCGAGCGTGTCAGTGCGCGCGAGAGAGACCGAGTGTGTCAGTGCGCGCGAGAGAGACCGAGTTTGTCTGCGCGCGAGAGAGACCGAGCGTGTCAGTGCGCGCGAGAGAGACCGAGTTTGTCTGCGCGCGAGAGAGACCGAGCGTGTCCGGGCATTAGTAGCCTAATTAATTGGTAAATAGTATATAAGAGGCATGGAAGTTCGATTTATGGACAACAATAATCATTTCAAACGTCTTTGTTTTTAACTATTGTTCAATAAATATAAATAATTCGAGCAGATAAACTTTCATATGGAGGATTAAATAAGATTGAATTTATGTAGTAAGATTTCATAACTAATCACTGTGCCACAACCAGGTTTTACGTTTCTTGAACGTCAAATAACAATGACTTTGATTTTTATTCACCGACATCGGGATGTTGTCTGTGCAAGTTACCACGAGAGCTATGGATATGATAATAGCATCTGTGAGAAAGATATCGGCAGACTGCCTTCGAAGTCGAAGAGAATGCAGGAAAATATCTAACTGGCCTGACTGGTATAGCTACAGGAGATGTTAAAGTGTTTTTTTTTTTCTTTTGTCAAAGATCTTATAATCTTTAACAAAATGTTTGACGTTATTTGACAATCATACACACATACATCCACACAAAAGACACCAATGCACAGAAACACAAACCTATATTTAATGAAATACATTTGTTGTGTTGTTGCTATATCACACTAAGGACAACCGTGTCAATTTACTGTTAATAAAATGATTTCAGCCGAAATTACCTGTGTTGTTCTATTTTTATATTGGCCCTTTACCTGAATGTTGTTCCATGTACCTGCTGATACATTATACTTTTTTGCAGTTAAAAATTAAATATGTTTAAGAGACTCATGCTAATTTATAATGATATCATTAGATGTCATGCATGGCTTGGATGATATTACAAGTGCCAAAACATGGGCCATTTTAGCTAACTTTACCATACGTTGTTGGTGTAATTCTGTATTTAAATATATTAAAATACCAACCAATACTATAGCAGTAATATAGTCTACTGTCTACTCAAAATGTCATGCTAATGAAGCAACTTGAACTTGATACAGTCCGCGAGAGAGACCGAGTGTGTCTAGAGCGCACGCAACAGTGTGCGAGAGAGACCGAGCGTGTCCATCAACGCACTTTGAACCACCGTGACTTACGTAACGTACAACGCTAAAATTATACAATTTTCAATATGTTTAAGAAACTTTTTATATTAACTTATATTATTTTGTTACACTGCAGTAGTTGTCAGTGCAACGATGTACAACGATATTTTACTGACATAAACGCGTGTGTGATATTGTACAAAGAAAGTATGCTCTCAAGAAACTTTAACAGCATGGAACACTGTCAGAGGTTATTGGAGGAGCATTCTCACATTTTATCCAGGATGTTGGACCATTTGAGACACTCTCAGGTAATTAATAGTTGTAAATACGTATGATTAATCCAATGTAAGAAAAATATAGTTTAAATTTAACATTCTCTTTTCCTATAGGATAATCAAATTTTGACCATGCTATCAGAGTTTCATGACACTCTCTCAGAAATGCTATTGCAACTGGAAATAATCCTCCATCCCCAGCTCACACCAGCAATTCAAATATCAATCTCTAGGTCCGGTGGGCGACCAAGGTGATTATGTTCCTCTGTCTTTTTATTAATAAACATTTCTGATGATAGGCTACCCCAACATACATTAAACCTAAAAATATTTAATGTATGCTTTAATGATTTATCAGACATTTCTAGCATGCTTTGCATTCAGATAGATCAGAAGAATGTGAAAATTAAGTGCTGTTTTTAGTAAATTGTTTAATTAAAGTTTCATGTTCAGTTATATTTGAGTTTGTTTTGTTGAACAAATGCTGAAGAGAAGACCTTGTGGCTAGGTTGTGGGTGGCTATAAATAAATGTAGCCCTCTTTTAGTCTTGGGGTAATGGGCAAAACAGTAACACATTTTGGAGAGATAGCACAGGAATTTTTTGTCTCCAGCCCCAGTAGCACACACCCAGAACAAATAAGCTTAAATTGGTGTTTATTGAATCAAAAGAAAAATATAAAAGGAAACATAAGCTTCAGGAGGGGGGCAAATGCCAACGAAACAAACAAAAAGGTGTCTAAATTAGCTTTAACCATAACTTACCTATACACAAAACAAAAAGAAAATAAATGACAAATGAACTTCCCTATCTCCTTTACTACATATAACCAGGAGAAAAGCAGTGTCAAACAAAAATGGAACCCACTTCCCGAGTCTCTACAAGTTTCCTTAAAAGAAACTCTTAAATTCTGAACAAAGGTGTTCAACTAAATTCACAATTGCACCAATGATTAGCACTTGTCAGCAATTCCTGAGTGCATTCAATAATACAATTAAATAATAAAAGTCTGCAATTTTATATATATCCTTACAAAGGTATGATCTGACCAGAGAGCAGTTGACCCAGCTGAGAGAGACAGGAATGTCATGGACAGCTATTTCTACGTGTTTGGGAGTGAGCTGTCGAACCGTACGAAGACGACGTCTTCAGTATGGCATTGAGACTAATTTTAGCACCATTTCAGACATTGACCTCGATGCACTGATTCGTTCGATTATCAGTCAAACACATAATGCTGGAGTCACACTTGTCCCAGGGCAAGTAGGCTGCATATACATATTAATGATATCTCATTGTGTGTCATTTTGATGTCATGTGTGCTTATACTGATGATGCTGACATTGTTCAATTGCATTGTAGGAAGTCTGAGAAGTAGAGGACTCTCTATTCAAAGAAGGCGTGTCCGGGAGCGACTGGCAGTAGTTGACCCCGTTGGAACCATGATCCGTACAAGACATGCAATTAGGAGGAGAGTATACAATGTTAGAGGACCAAATCATCTATGGTATGTATTTCAATGCCATTGGTATGTATCACTCATATTATGCAGACAAAAATACATGTCAATTTTTACAAAACTTTTTTTTTTATTTTTTTTTTAGGCACATTGATTCCAACCACAAATTAATCGCATGGAGATTTGTGTTCCATGGGTGCATTGATGGTTATAGCCGAACTGTTATTTACCTTGAGTGCTGTACAAACAACAGAGCATCTACAGTAATTAGCTTTTTTCAGCAGGGTGTTGCAAGATTTGGTTTGCCTTACAGAGTCAGGGGAGACAGAGGTGGTGAGAACATTGAAGTTGCCAGGTATATGATAAATAATCGAGGTAGTGAAAGAGGGAGTTTTATAGTGGGCCGAAGTGTTCATAATCAGAGAATTGAACGCCTTTGGGGTGATGTAAATAGGGTGGTGTCAGACTTCTATAAGCAACTTTTCCAGTACATGGAGCACTCTGAAATCTTGGACTCCACAAGTGAAGTCCATTTATGGGCTTTGCATTTTGTGTACCTTGGGCGGATACAGCGGTCAGCGAGAGAATTTTGCCAGCAGTGGAACCACCATACTTTAAGTTCAGGCCAATCCATGACACCCCTGGCTATGTGGTACACGGGTATGTTGGTGCAGCCAAATCTGGAGCTTCTCACACAGGAAGAAACTGATGACTTTGGTATTGACTATAATGGCCCTGTAGTTCGGGAAGATAATGAGCAAATTATAGTTCCAGAAAGTAACCTAACATTAAATGCTGACAATGTTACCCGTTTACATGCTGCATGTAACCCACTTACCGATGATGGCAACCACGGCATTGACCACTATCTTTTTGTAATTGATTTTATTTCAGTTTGCAATTACAGAATGTCTTAAATATAATTATGGAATAGTACTTGTATTTACCTTTTATAAATCCTGAAATATTAGCCTAAAACGCCTAAAAAAGGCCTACCCAAAATAAATTGCATGCTGTTCTTGAACCATTTGGAGTATATGCATGCTTTTGGTCTCTTTTGAAAGGTGACACTCAGAGGTTTGTTCCTAAGCAGTCAGAATCACTGTAAGTCTGGTATTGAGTAATATAACTTTGAACACACTGGACAAAAAAAAAGGACACAAAAAACCGCACGAGCGCACAAGACAGAAGTTAGCAGGTAGGCTACACGTTAAAACAAACACATAAACTCGACATAACACCAAACACACGACATAAGCCAACAAGTACACCTCAAAACAAACACATAACTCAGTAAATCCAGTCAAATATGTTGTATAATATAATAAAACTTACTTGTCGAGAGTGACGTCTACACCATCCAAAAACATATCATCTGCTACCGAGTCTATGGCTGAAACATCGCTCTCTTCATCGGAAATGTCATCTTCCGACTGTGCGCACGGGGGCATGAATCACTATGGTACTTTGCGCACGAACTTTACGCATGACCAGATGAGTCGTCCCGCTAAAGCTGCATATCAATCTTTACATAAATTAATTGGCTATCAGAAAATACAGTCATTCCCATACTCTATTCCAACTGGATTGATTTATTGTCAATCAAAGAGAGGGCGGTACCATTCTTCATCATTGGCGTCTATGATTGGCGCACCCAGAGCCGTTCTGGGCGCACCTTGGCGGGCTAGTGATACCAGGTGACACCTCTATCATGAATCGATTGGCTCAAATGACCTGTCCATCAAAAGTTCAAAAGGCCATTTTTTAATGTTACTTTTCAAATGACGCTACACCATGCGCCGAAGTTGTGATAACTTGAAATGCTACTACATTCCGTGGATCCTTATTGATATATGAATGTGTCATGGGCTAATTACTTCATTGGACTGGACTGGATTGGATTGGATTGACCCTTTACAATGTAACTAAGCCATTTTTGTTGGATTGTAATGTATCAGTGGACTAAAGGCTTTATAGGTGAGTTTCTAACCGTTTGGTTTTTTTTTTTTTTTGGCTGTTGGTGGCCTGACAACGAGACCGATTGTACCCGCCTTGTTTAGTGTATATTAAAATGAAATCGTTCGTATCATAACAGTCTCAGCTTTCCAAAAATATGAGACGTGTTTAACTTTTAATTTGAGTTTTTGTATATCCCGAAGTTATTGGGCAATCACATGCGACGTGCCGCTGGAATGTATTTTTTACAGTAACTCAACGAACCTTTCTCCCATAAACTGAACAGTTAGGCAATTTATGTTTAATAAATAAGATTCAGTTTTGAGATTATTTCATCCTGTATTTAAAGCATGTTTTCTAGTCTAGTGTGTATGGCATGTACGCATAAAATGTACCTTGTTATAGTTTTATAACAACAAAAGTTTTATTTGACAAACATAACCGTGAACACAAATTGGGAATATTTTAAGATAACATCACATTTTGGAATTTTAATGAAGGACAAAAACTATAAAATGCTTTTAAACACTTTTAACTCAGGTACATTTTTCATCCACAAATGTAAATGTATAAAAACACAGCCTATTTTTTCTGTCTTCAAGAGAGAATTTGCATTGTACTACAAGTCCCTGTTCCTGAAGAAGAAAACAGCAACAACAAAAAAAAACATTAATTTGATTGATGGCTTAAAATGAACTGAAGCCCCTTAACTGTTTTATTACTTTTCTTCATCCTTTGTTATTTTTTATTTTATTTTTTACCTTAATTTACTTTCTTCTCTCTAAAGTTGTGTTGTTATTTTACGTGCTCCATTCTGACTAAACCAGATGTAGTTAATTTTACACCTTAAAAAAAACTATGAAAACCCAAAGCCTTGGCAGTTTTGAATTGCATATATCATGTTCTTTTTAAATTCACTGTAATTTTGATGCACAGTCGGAAGAGAAATGCTGTTGGCACATGTGTTTGCTTTTGGAAATAGTGACAGCATCTCATTCTCTTCAACGGTGTGCAGGAAGTGAATGCTGGGGTGAGGTCTCAATCCCAGAGGTGGCAGGGTTTTTAAACCAGTAGTAAAAAAGAAGATGTCGCTGTACTGCAGCTCACTGGGTTCATCTGTAGAATAATCAGTGGGTAACATTTTAACATTAGAAATCTATGGTCCCCAGAATGTGTCTGTGAAATTTCAGCATTTTTCATTAAACTAATAAGCATTTTAAAGGACATCTCTTAGGACTCAAAAATGACTTTACCTTCAATTTCAATCAACAGGGTTCTCCAGAAAGATAGAACAAGGTTTTCTGTGTTCCTTTTGGAAGAACCTGGCAGATTCAGTTCAGGCTCCATCAATGAAGAGAAGCTGCAGTAAGTGAACTGCTGAGGTTGATGGCACATAACTGCTGAAAAGGAAGTTGGATTTTCCTGCATTGCCTTCAGAACCCCCAAGGTTTTCAAACCTTCTTTGAATCTGATGAGTTATAATCAACGAATTACCAACTTGAGTACAAGCCATAGTCAAGTGATGGCACCTAATTGTAAATATGCAGTTATGTAATTAATTAAATATACACTTACATGCATTACAAATTATGAAATGCATTGTAAAATATAATTGACAATATGAATACTGTCCAGGAATGCACACCTTTCAAATGCAGATCGGTTGCGACCAAGACAGTACCAGTGTGCAGTGTCTAAGGCAACCTTCCTGGCTGTTTGATGGTCCTTGATAACTGCAAAAGTCCCAGCCATATCTATGATGGACTCTATATTTGTCAAGGCATCATAATCCCCGGAAGCCAACTATAACAAGGTAGCAAGTTAGCAACATATTATTAAGAGAATATTTAAAGGCTTAATACTATTTTGAACTAAAAACTTACTCTTTGCAAGTTGATGCAAAGCATTGGATCTGTAACCTCTTCAATAGCAATGACTGTGCCCTCAGGGCTGGTTGTCAGTGCTCTGAAGAGGCTTGGTGAAATAAACTGTGGTCCTGGTCCCCCATGTACAACAGAGAGGGCAATGGCAACACCAGCAAAGAAGTAATCATCATTCTGCATGGCTGAAAAACAATTATTTAAGACAGATTATTGAATACTGATTATCATTGATTCTAAACCAATTTCAAGACACATTAAAATATATTTGAATGTGTCAGTGCATGTTTATTCAGTTATCCACTGCTTATTTACATCTACTGTTGAAATTCAGGAATTTGGCTTCATCAGGACCAACAAACAATGCCCCCTGCTTAAGATTCTCCATAAGCAGAGTGAGGAACTCCCTCCTTGGTCCACCAGAATCTATTGCTCCCTCATTTGCACCCAGGTCATCCATAAATTTTACGTCGATCCTCTTCGATGGGCAGAATGACTTCATGGCCATGGTGAGTCTTGCACTTTCCCACATGTGTCTTCTACTGATATTAACATAGGAAGCTCTGCTCTCATCAATTCCCTCTGCCAGCTTGTCTATGATCCCTGTAATGTCTCTGTTGAGAAATGTAAGAAGTATGAACACATCATTATTCAGGAAAAACAAGTAAAATAGTAGAGTAACAGAATAATGTAATTATTTTATTAGAATTATGTAATATTCATTTTTAATTTAAAGGTCCCTTATTGTACACCTTTCTGAAGTTTTATTTAAATACAGCTCGAATTTGGCCTGTCTACTTAATATGCATGAGCCTCTCTTCTGATTGGCTTGTTGTTTTCTAAATCAGAGTGACGCACAGCCAGGCCAACTACAGAAGAGAATCGGGTCATGTGTGCTGTAGCCTGCTGTTACTTGGTGATGCTCTAAGGTAAATAAACCACCTGTAATGATGGTGATAAATTATTTGTTATTAAAGCAAGACATTCACAAACCACTGTTAATTTAACATAAAAGCAAGCATAGGCTACTACGTGAATGGTTTGGCATGACCGAAATAACTCTAAGTGCCACTACTGAACTGTTAAAAAAAATCATTCTTACCTTTCTTCTGAAGGAGTGGACTCAATGTCCTGTATTTCATTTGAGATGTGTAGAAATTCGCTGTCACTATCACTTTCGAAGAGTGCTGCGTATTGCCACTCCCTTGAACAGTAAGTCTGAGCCTTAGCACAACACAGTTTTATAAAATCAAAGTCAAAGATGTTTTGGATTTTTACCTGTTGTTGTCTATTAGATTCCTAGAACTTCCCTCATTTAGCTGGGAACCAGAGGCTTGATCTGCATCATCATTTGACATCACAACAGAGCTGGGGATCATGGCAATGGAAGATGATGCAACGGATGGATCATCATCATTTAAAAGAATGACTGCATCTGACTGATCCTCACAAATATCAATGATGACAGTGTTGGTAAGACTCATAGAACCAGAGGCTTGAGGTGCCCCATAATTTGACATCACAAAAGAGCAGGCAGGGATCATGGCAATGGAAGATGACAGGTCACCATCGTTTAGTAGAATGTCTGCGTCTGACTGCTCCTCACAAGCAACGATGGCGACTTTGTCAGTTACAGAACTGCAACCAGCATCTAGTATTTCATTGGCAGTGTTCTTTTAAAAAAGTAAATTGAAAAAATAAGTCAAGACTTTTATGTGCGAAAAAATGGAAAATAAATTAAATGTGAAGTATGTAATGTTTTTTATGTTAATATACACTGTTCAACCCCAGCTTGATGTGGACAATAATAAATTAACGGTTAATCTGCTGATTTCCACAAAGTGTACACACTATGCTTATCAACATCGCTTTTTGTCTGTGCGATCCCAACCTCCCCAAAACATCTAAATTGGCTCACCAGTAGCCTCAGTTTGGGGTGGTACTACCTGCATGATATTTGACAATGTTATGGAAAACTTGGAGTTGCAGATATTACATACTTCACGTTTAACCTTTTTCCCCACAGATTCTGTTGAAGTTCATTTATTTAACTTACGTCATCTGTTGTCTCTTTTTCATCTAGAAGATCAATTGACGGCTGAAGGTAAATGGTCTTGTCTTTAAAAAGTTTGCATAACACTGCACCATCAAGACTTCTACCTGCCTCCAACACTGGTTTGACCAACTTGGTGTAGGTGGCCATCAAGTCAAGTCAAGTCAAGTCAAATATATTTATATAGCGCTTTTCACAATACAGATTGTATCAAAGCTGCTTTACAGTATCAATCAAAACAACTCAACAATGTTTGTTTATTACTGGACATCCAAAAAGGACATCCAAGTTTGGTAGAGCTGATCAATGGTATGATTGTTTAATTAATTTGAATATCCCCAACTGAGCAAGCCAAAGGCAACAGTGGCAAGGAACCGAAAAACTCCATCAAGTGACCCAATGGTGTCCTAAAACTCCATCAGATCACCCAATGGAGAAAAAAAAACCTTGGGAGAACCCAGGCTCAGTCGGGGCCAGTTCTCCTCTGGCGTTTATGAACTAGAGGCCGAATTTACAGTAACTGTAAGATAAAAATTTATATGAATGCCTGGCTAAATAGATGCGTCTTTAGTCTAGTTTTAAACTGGGAGAGCGAGTCTGAGCAACGAACAATATCAGGAAGGCTATTCCAGAGCTTCGGAGCTAGATGTGAAAATGCTCTCCCTCCTTTGGTGGATCTGGATATCCTAGGAATGACCAGAAGCCTCGAATTTAGTGATCTTAAAGAGCGTGATGGATTGTAAGGCGATAGAAGATCCGTTAAATAGACTGGAGCTAAACCATTTAGAGCTTTATAGGTCAAAAGCAATACCTTGTAATTAATACGGAACTTTATAGGTAACCAATGAAGTGATGATAAAACTGGTGTTATATGATCATATTTTCTTGATCTAGTAAGAACTCTAGCGGCTGCATTTTGGACTAACTGTAGCTTGTTTATTGAGGATGCAGGACAACCAGCTAATAAAGCATTACAGTAATCTAGTCTCGAGGTCATGAATGCATGAACTAACTTTTCTGCATCAGAAACAGATATCATATTACGTAGCTTAGCAATGTTTCTAAGGTGGAAAAAGGCAGTTTTTGTAACATATGAAATATGCTTTTCAAAAGACAGGTTGCAGTCTAATATAACACCCAGGTCTTTTACTGTAGCGGATAAAGTAACAGGGCATCCTACTATGTTAAAGTTGTGTTGTGAGAGGTTTTGTAGATGGTTTTTAGAACCGATAAGTATTACCTCTGTCTTATCTGGATTTAATAAAAGAAAGTTACGCGTCATCCAATCTTTTATATCTTTAACACAATCAGTCAATTTGGATAATTTAGCGTATTCATCTGGCCGTGATGAAATATATATTTGAGTGTCATCAGCATAGCAATGGAAACTAATTCCATGTTTCCTTAGAATATTACCAAGTGGCAGCATATATATTGAGAATAATAAAGGGCCTAACACAGATCCCTGCGGCACTCCATGGTTTGCCGAAGTCATGATCGATTTTTCTCCATTTAAGTAGACGAAATGGTAGCGGTCAGATAAGTATGACCTGAACCAGCTTAATGCTTGTCCTTGAACACCAGTGTAATTTTGTAGTCGATCTAAGAGTATTGTGTGATCTATAGTATCGAACGCAGCACTAAGATCAAGTAAAATCATCACCATCATTATTGTGATTCTAAGGAAATATCACAAGATTATTTATAATTGTATAAATACTTTCCAACATTATTTTCAAATAATCAAACATATACAAATTGATACACCCATACATTTTGTTCAAAGTGTTCAATTCAATAATTTTATCAAAACCTAGTTAAGTGATTTGATGGGAGTGCTGATAGGATTTGGATGTTATCTTACTCTGTGCTACTCTTCAGTTTTGAACTGAATATGGTTGTCAGGTGTTGCAGGATCTCATGTGCAGCCCACTCCTTTTGAAACTGCACGGCAGACACTATATGCCCTTGCTCTGCCAATAGCGTTTTTCTGCTGGACCTTGGAACCGTGCAATCTCTGGGAGATGAAAGAAGGCAAACATCTCGAAGGAAGGGGACATGTTCAGCCATCCTTTTTCTTTTCCCATGCCTTAGTAGAAATCATGTTATTAGTCAACATAACAAATATGGTATTAAACATAAACGCTAACGGCTTGACGCTTACTGTTCCCCCAAGGAGCACCAATGCTCCTTAATTGAAAAAATTAGGAGTGCTTTTAGTAACTTTCAGGGCACAATGGGAAATGAGCAAGTAATGTGTTTTTAATAAAGGGGCACAATGAGAAATTTACAAACAACCATTTAATTTCTTGGAATACAAGTCTGACAAATGGTTTTGAACCATGTGTTATAGTTAGATTTGAGATTCATTTGGCATTTAGGAAAACACTCTTGGTCGTGTAATGCTTTAGTACTGTGGGCCTAACCTTTGTTAAAAATATAAAACCTTTTTTTCTTTTAACGCAGTATGTTAGAGATTTGCGCCTCAACAATGCGACCTTGTTACCGCCAATATACATTATAGCCTATATGTTATCCACTGTCATTGTCACTTACACTACTGGTAAATGTATTAAAATCCGAATCATTCTTGCATTTCTATATTAGTTGTTTTTTTGTTTTTTTTGTTGTTTTTTACATGTCTGTAGTTTATTTATTTGTATTTCAGTTAAATAACTGGGGTTAATGAAACTAATAACATTATTTTAAGGTATTGAAAATAGGAAACGTTGAAGCTTTTATATTTTATTGTATCCCAGTTAACATTTATTCAAGTAATGAAAATGCCTTATAGTTTTATTTTCTGTTAGCACTGATAGTAAAATCTATGTATTTAATAATGTGTCAAATGATGTCTAGTCATTTCTTCCTGTGACGGGGCACCTTTTATTTATAAACAACCCGGAAATACAGCGGGACTCTTATTTTGAAATGTCTATGCTTTATTGTAGATTTGCAGGCTACCGCTCAAATCGATCAAACCGAGAAAACAACCTATTAAGGAGCTTTTATCGCTCACCAGAAGTTGTCGCCTTTAGTGGCGTTTTGCGTCTGCTTATACTGAAATTAATATGAATAATTTACCTACTTACCTTTTGTTTGACTCGAAGTTAAATAGTCATATTCTTCATGGTATCGTTTGCAGGGAGGATTTTATCGCATGATCATTTGGTGTTTTCATTTATTTTTGTATAATTGTACACAATGTTGATGTGAAATGCTGTGAAAAGTGTCGCACGCTGCTGCTTCAGCCATGAAATATCCAAATAATAATGTGTTCAACAAGTTGACAGAGGTCGATCAATTTTTTTGTTGGAAATGTGTAACGTTAAATGTAACTGAGGTTTTATGTTGTAACGTTAACTTAATTGTAAAAAATTTATTTTCCCATATGGCGACTGAATCAGGAGGGTCAAACTCTGGACAGACACCAACACTGTATTATATATTTATTTACAGCCGAAATCAGGTTCTGCTCATTCACACTGAAAGGCATACTCGCCTATAATTAAAATGTAATCTTAATTATTAGACCAAACAAAATACAAAACTTCCAAAAGTACACAGCGAAGCTTCTGTAAACAGTGGAAACTGACATCATCACCCGAGGGAGTCTGTCCTGGCCTGAGTAACTGTAAGTAACTGTGTAATACGTTTTCTAGTTAAGCACCGGACATCTGAGATCACATTTAGCACAGGCTAAGTCACAGTATAGGTTGGTATCACAAATTCTTGTGCACATACAATTTAAACACAGAAATTCGAATTAACACAACTTTACCTATTCCGTGACATATTAACAGACCCGCTTCTTGCTGATCCACAAAAATTGCGGGAAAAATCAAACGCCGGCCTGGATGAAGCAGAATTAAAAATCCTCTGCACCTCTGAGGATCTTTGGTTTTGGGTTTGGTTTTGGGTTTGGTTAAGGTTATCTAGAGCCTTGTCAACCAGCGGTACTTGAGAGAATATTGTTTATTATTATCCTAGCTGCGTCAGACATCACGTCACTTTTACACAACTGCCGTTATGAATGAAGTCCACTCGCTCGCTCTCACTCTGACCCATCGGCCTCTCTCGCGCAGTGCGATAATAAGTAAAAAATAATATCAATAATAATTATAACAGAAGATATCTCTAGTCTATCTTAAAATTAATTATAAATACAATGTATATAATATAAATACATTAAAAATATTATAATTTTGTGGAGCATATAGTGAAGTTTCTCGGTCATTTAGAGTAAAGAATAAACAATTCAGTGCTGCAAGTTTTGGAAAAATGTCCCCCTTTTTGTCTTCTGTCTTATCTGATTCAAATCACAGTCTGCATAGTCTCTGTTCTCTTGGTATCCAGGATTTTATGCCGTTCTTTCTCCATTTGTCAGTCATGGTCACTGAATTTTGCCAATTTTGTGGTTCTATTTAGGGACGAGTAACACTGGAGTTTGGTTTATTGAATAATAAAATAATATAATAAATATGAAATAGTGTGTGATTTCAGAGAGGCTTGACACCTAATTGAAGACAACATGTTAACATTATGGTAAAAGAGAGAAAGTAGTAAGCAAGCTACATCCTGCTAATTCAGTGGTAATAATTTAATTGTTTTTTATTTATATTGTTGTCCATTAATCGAACTTCCATGCCTCTTATTACTTGCGTACCAATTATAGGCTACTTATGCTCGGACTGCACCGGTCTCTCTCGCGGACTTTATCAAGTTCAAGTTGCTTCATTAGCATGACATTTTGAGTAGACAGTAGACTATATTGTTGCCAAATACTATAGCATTGCTATAGTATTGGTTGGTATTTTAATATATTTAAATACAGAATTACACCAACAACGTATGGTAAAGTTAGCTAAAATGGCCCATGTTTTGGCACTTGTAATATCATCCAAGCCATGCATGACATCTAATGATATCATTATAAATTAGCATGAGTCTCTTAAACATATTTAATTTTTAACTGCAAAAAAGTATAATGTATCAGCAGGTACATGGAACAACATTCAGGTAAAGGGCCAATATAAAAATAGAACAACACAGGTAATTTCGGCTGAAATCATTTTATTAACAGTAAATTGACACGGTTGTCCTTAGTGTGATATAGCAACAACACAACAAATGTATTTCATTAAATATAGGTTTGTGTTTCTGTGCATTGGTGTCTTTTGTGTGGATGTATGTGTATGATTGTCAAATAACGTCAAACATTTTGTTAAAGATTATAACATCTTTGACAAAAAAAAAAAAAAAAACACTTTAACATCTCCTGTAGCTATACCAGTCAGGCCAGTTAGATATTTTCCTGCATTCTCTTCGACTTCGAAGGCAGTCTGCCGATATCTTTCTCACAGATGCTATTATCATATCCATAGCTCTCGTGGTAACTTGCACAGACAACATCCCGATGTCGGTGAATAAAAATCAAAGTCATTGTTATTTGACGTTCAAGAAACGTAAAACCTGGTTGTGGCACAGTGATTAGTTATGAAATCTTACTACATAAATTCAATCTTATTTAATCCTCCATATGAAAGTTTATCTGCTCGAATTATTTATATTTATTGAACAATAGTTAAAAACAAAGACGTTTGAAATGATTATTGTTGTCCATAAATCGAACTTCCATGCCTCTTATATACTATTTACCAATTAATTAGGCTACTAATGCCCGGACACGCTCGGTCTCTCTCACGCGCACTGACACACTCGGTCTCTCTCGCGCACAGACAAACTCGGTCTCTCTCGCGCGCAGACAAACTCGGTCTCTCTCGCGCGCAGACAAACTCGGTCTCTCTCGCGCGCAGACAAACTCGGTCTCTCTCGCGCGCAGACAAACTCGGTCTCTCTCGCGCGCACTGACACGCTCGGTCTCTCTCGCGCGCACTGACACGCTCGGTCTCTCTCGCGCGCAGACAAACTCGGTCTCTCTCGCGCAGTTCGCTTCGCTTTTGTCCAGTCCGGCGCCTCATACCGGAGGACGTCTTCGCGAAGGTCCGCGGGACATCAAGCGGACCCTACACGAGGACGTTCGGGGGGACGTTCGCACAGGTCATTTAGGGGACGTTCTGGGGACCTTTTTTTGTTAGCTGGGTCGATAATTAAACAGCACGATATAACAGTAGGCTTTAGGCTCGTATGCGTGTTTATTCATGGTGAATATTATAATAGTTAGACCGTGTTTACTGTTAAATACTGTGTTTGTGGATATCTGCTCACACATAGATATGGTAAAATAATGTTTTATAGTTCGGCGTGGCTCGATCGCTTCAGTAAATGTCCTGTGCACGCACTGTGAGATTCATGGTGAATATTATAACATTTAGACCGTGTTTACTGTTAAATACTGTGTTTGTGGATATCTGCTCACACATAGATATGGTAAAAATAATGTTTTATAGTTTGGTGTGGCTCCGATCACTTCAGTAAATGCCCTGTGCACACGCTGTGAGTTTGAAAAGCAAAACGCACCAAACATAGGCTTCATGTTTTTACTCCAATCTTATTTCATAACGTCATAACGAATGGAAAGGCTTAAAGTAACCTATGAAATATGTATCCCAAAATAGCAGCCCTAGCTCTTGATATCAGCATGTTTACATGTGGGGTTTTTTTTTTTACAGGGACCAACACACACACACACACATGTTGTGTTTTCATGTTTTATGGGGACTTTCCATAGGCGTAATGGTTTTTATACTGTCCAAACTATATATTCTGTCCCCTTACACTACCCCTATCCCTAAACCTACCCATCACAGGAGACATGCTGCATTTTTACATTTTCAAAAAACATCACTTAGTGTGATTTATAAGCTGATTTCCTCATGGGGACCAAAAAATGTACCCACACGAACAAGGATTTCGGATATTGCCATCCTTGTGGGGACATTTTGTCCCCATAACGTAGGGTTTACGGGTTTACATAACTTGGATGTCCTTTTTGGATGTCCAGTAATAAACAAACATTGTTGAGTTGTTTTGATTGATACTGTAAAGCAGCTTTGATACAATCTGTATTGTGAAAAGCGCTATATAAATATATTTGACTTGACTTGACTTGACTGGTTTACCAGGCCACACACACACACACACACACACACACACACACACACATACCTACTTAACCACAATGTGAGGACGTATGACTGGGAACCCTACCTTTAGGGACACCCCTTTCTGAAGGGTCTAGAGACAAAAGAAAGACATGACTGCACTTCTGGAGAAGCTGTCATCACACTTATCACTTGATTTTATTAATAAAAGCCTTCCTTAAAGACCTGACATTTTGCCTTCACTTTGGGGACAATATTTTTTATGTCCATTTTGGGGACATTATACACAAACTCTGGTCAAGTCATACTTTGAGGACCATGTTGATACACAAACTCTGGTTAAGTCATACTTTGAGGACCATGGTGATACACAAACTCTGATACTTTGAGGACCATGGTGATACACAAACTCTGGTTAAGTCATACTTTGAGGACCATGGTGATACACAAACTCTGGTTAAGGTATACTTTCAGGACTTTGTTGAGATGTTATATTATTTATCCTAAGAAGACAGAAGTAGAATATTACAATTCAAAGTTCCAATACTGGACACTGAAATCAAGCTAGTGCAGAGATGCAGGTGTGAGAGAGTAAACTGGGTTTTTCATTCCTTCAAGATCGCTGTAAATGGGTAGCCTACATTTTTGTCTGATTTGTAGCTTGAGATCAAGTGCCCTTGTCTCAGTCGGGGAATGACAATTAACATTCAGAAATATTATTTGATTTGACTATATTGACTATAAGAGAACAAAAGATGAACATAACTGTTGTAATTTGCAAGTTAGTTTATGTGAAGCTGCTTTGAAACGATCTGTATTGTATAATGCGCTATAGAAATAAAACCGACTTCACTTCATGGCAGAGGACACTTCTCTGGCCACGGCCTGCATCCCTCTAGTTAATTTAGCATCGACTGCAAACTCATCATCATCACAAAAACATCTTGAGGGGTTTTCCTCACCAGAGTCATTTTTGGCTACTCACTGGGGCTTTATGACATTAGGCATTTATTCTGTAAAGTGTAGTAACTGTCAAAAAAGCTTTATACAAATAAAAATAGTGATACACACACAGTCCGATTAAATGACTCTTTGGGGACTCTAGCGATATACACACACTCCGATTAAATGACTCTTTGAGGACTCTAATGACACACACACTCCAATTAAATGACTCTTTGGGGACTCTAGCGATACACACACTCCGATTAAATGACTCTTTGGGGACTCTAGCAATACACACTCCGATTAAATGACTCTTTGGGGACTCTAGCAATACACACACTCCGATTAAATGACTCTTTGAGGACTAATGACACACACACTCGATTAAATGACTCTTTGAGGACTCTAGCGATACACACACTCCGATTAAATGACTCTTTGAGGACTCTAGCGATACACACACTCCGATTAAATGACTCTTTGAGGACTCTAGCGATACACACACTCCGATTAAATGACTCTTTGGGGACTCTAGCGATACACACACACTCCGATTAAATGACTCTTTGAGGACTCTAGCGATACACACACTCCGATTAAATGACTCTTTGAGGACTCTAGCGATACACACACTCCGATTAAATGACTCTTTGAGGACTCTAGCGATACACACACTCCGATTAAATGACTCTTTGAGGACTCTAGTGATACACACACACTCCGATTAAATGACTCTTTGGGGACTCTAGTGATACACACACTCCGATTAAATGACTCTTTAGGGACTCTAGTGATACACACACTCCGATTAAATGACTCTTTAATATTAACAGTATTAAACATTGTGTTGAAAGTACACATTGCAGTTAATGACAGAAATTCAAAAAGATATAAAAATAAAAAAGAACAATGAAAAATCTAATAACTTGGAGGTGGGAATGATTCTCAGTGTCCAACTATCCTCTGTACTTCCTCCATCCACCCTTCTTCAAAATCTCTCTACTATCTCCTTTACATTTACTCATCCTTTTCATCCTCTTTCCATTCACTCCCTCTTTTTATCGTTTACATCAGCTGTGTTGGACATTGCCGTGTGCAGCCGGGAGAAGCTGAAAACTGAGACGTGAGTCTGACACTTTCTGCTTCCCGTAGTGACACTCATGCTGTGTTTGAATACTTTACCACAGCTGAAGTGAAATAAACGCATTATTTGCCGAATACACAGATGTTTCAGGGACGTTTTCATGCAATACATGAACCGCTTAATACAGCGTCTGTTTGAACAAGAATAAAGATCTTTGGAAAAGCCTCTTTCCAAAGTTCTTTAAAGCTCCTTAGAAAAAGGGGCAACTTTGCCACAACACAGATGTGGTGAGACAAGGACAACTGGCCGGAAAAGAGTTAGATCGGCGGAGTCGGCTTAGAAGTGAGCAAAGGTTTCAAGAAAATACTGTCCTTTATGAACTATGATGAAGTTTCGCGTGTAGTTCTTACTGACAGATGCATCATGCAGCTGGGGGAGCACATGTTCAACAGGATGGGGTCTGATGTAACCAAACAGAGTTATCTGGCTACGATTAAGAGAAAAACTCCTACCGCATTCCTTCTTTAGCTCTCAAACTTGGGCATTCTTTAATCAAGATCTGTAGCATTGTTGAGAGCAATGCCATGATGTATGGAGATCATGATCGTGCTGAGTGTGCCCAAGTCTTCAGGAGAATACACCAGGCAATGTGGAACTACACACTACATCTGAACAACTACTACAACTTTGCAACTACATACAAAAACAGATTTGTGAGCATTAGTGGAGCTGAAGGTGTGAGAATAAACATGATTGGTGTTATGCAGAGATCCGGCCAATCGTGGATCAGTTGTGTCGTCATCAGAGCTCGTGAGTCGCTCTGGAGAAACTACGCTGGCTGAGTCTTCCTGCTCTCCAATCGCTCTCGCCGGACTCTGATGTCATACGTCACAGTCACAGGGTGTCGCTGTCTGCAGCCGGACACAAGCTCTAACCGTCATGCACTGCTTCAAGTCAGCCGCTGATCAGTCTGTGCAGCGCTGTCCAACAAGCCTTTTCTCTCCTCCCCTCCCTCTTTCCATCCCTCTTTACATTCACTCCTTTCCATCTCTACAGCTTTTCATCCCTCTTTACATTCACTCCCTATTTACATTCTCTCCCTCTTTACATCCCTCTTGACATTCACTCCCCTTTACATTCACTCCCTCTTTCCATCCCTGAATCTGAGGCAAATGACGAATTTTGAAGAAGCCGATAATTGTGAGTGAATAGGATAAAAAGATGATACAGAACATAGGACGAGCTTTAAATTGATTGGTCATCAAGCTCTGTCTGGTATTAATTACTTTTGTCTTTTATGATGTTGATTTGAATTACGTTCTGGATCAGTTTAAGTATTTGTGTAAATTGGAATTGTGGAGTTGTAGATCACCATCTGGCATGGGTTGACATGAATGAAAATGTTATAGATTTGATGGCAATAACAAAGTGACATATTGGCTAAGTCAAACATGAAATTATCAAGAGAGCCCCTAAAAATGTATGATTATTGTGGGCAGAAGGATGAGAATGTTATTTGACTGTCAGTGACCAAGTCTGTACACCACGACCTGACTTGATAGAAACAATTGATGACTTTGAAAATGTTTGTAGAGGACTGAATTAAGAGACCAAACAACAGGCCTGAAAAGCAGGATACGCTGTGAGGCTCAGGGCCTTTGCCCTTAAAATACTTCGTTGAGCAGATGAGATTGTGGCTGTAAGTGAAGAATGTAATATCTTGTTTCAGTGACAGCAAAAGATGTCTGGAGGAAATTTGGCTAAAGGACAGTGTTGATGGCTAACTTTGTTTATCCAAACACCATTATGTTAAATTGATGCACGAGTTGAGTCGTGCATCAAAAGGGGGGACAAAATATGGTTTATTTAAGGGACAATATATGTTGGGAGGGCATTGGGTTTAATTGGGTAAAAGGCCGTCCCAAACAAAATTTGCTGTCTGTAAATGTATTTGCAGGACTGTTTCAACAGGAATCGCCTGAAAAATTTCAGGGTAAGCATGCCAAATTTGATACACCGGTTTTCTGTAGAATTAGGAAAAGTATGGGGAAAAATATATGTTAGACATTGAACTGATAAATGTCTGTAAAAAAAACTGTAAAATCTCTAAAAAACTATTGATAAAATACCATGATTTCCCCAGGGAGGGAGCACTGAACACAACTAGACTAAGAGTGTGCGAGAATCAGTTGAACAGGGCAGCGGGACAAAAGGTTGTTGTGACTGGGTTCAACATGTGTGTAAAAAATGTGAACAGATAATGAAATGTTGGCTTGAAGATAAAATCTCGAACTGCCAGGAGAAATAAAGTTTTTACTTCTTCATCCAGTAAATGGATGCATGACATTAGATGTCTTAAGAACTTAAATTTATATGATATGGATTGAAGTAGCAAGCAGCAATACGGCTGTCTGTGTGAAATGTGATAGTAAGTGAGAGATATGATGGAAGAGGGAAGTGAGGGAAAACAAGAAGGTTGGTGTGTGAGATATGTTTGTGTGGGGATTGTGCAAACAATCATGTACTGGTTAGATAATGAAGGAACTGGCATGTTTGAGAAAAAGAAAGGAGAGGATACAGAAGAAAATGGCATGTAGGAGAAGATTGAGAAGAAATATAGTAGAAAACTATATGTGATGAAAATAAAATGTCTGACAGAATTTATGGAAGTCAAATTAACTGTTTAATTGGTATGAAAATTCAGTTTTAGAATAAAATAAGGCATTGTATGTTTGACGGGGATTAACATGACATGAAGAATGTTTTAAGCAGTATGGGGAACAATTCTATATTTTTAATGGTAAAATAATGATTGAAATTATGTTTAGTTTTAGTTTGACAACCATTGTGTTTTGAACCTAAAGGGTCTATAATGGGGTAGTGAAAGGAATGGATTTACCATCCATCTTCGTTTATTATGAAAGGAATTGGAAATGATAGTTTTATAAAAAACGAATGCATATCCTGATGTTTATGATTATAGACGATGTCTGTATTTAATATCTGAGGAGTGACTGAGGGTCTAGCTATATGCTGGGAGTACAGCAGCAGTGTTTGCTTATTCAGCCCGGCTTTTTGGATGTTGGATATGCACTTGTTCTGTAATCAGTGTTGTTGATGATAATAGCAAATTAGAAAAATGTAAAGAGAGCTATGTCCAAAGATTCTGGAAATCAATAATGTATAATGAGCATTTCCATGCAGCTTATGAAAATTAATGTTGTGCCAATAATAAAGATGAAGATTATGATTCGGATATTGTTGTATCTGCCACTGGTGGACTGTAAAAAGAATACAGAGAACTGCTTATCAGTGGCTCTGTTTGCATTCCTGAATGGAACACACTGCTTCAAGGGTGTGCAGTAAGTTAGAGCAGACGGAGAGTGTTTTAATTGTGGTCAGCAGGACCATTTAACATGTAAATGCCCACTGAGAGAGTGTTTGAAAATGTGACAGTGACACATTTCGGGTAATAATGTGGGTTTGAAAGTAGATCAGTGTTTAAGTGAAGACGATATTAACATTTTGTCTGAGAAAGAATAAGAGGTAAAAACAAGGCCAAAAGATTGAAGTCTTAAAGTGAATCCTTTGAAAATATCTATAATAGTAATTTTTATAAGTGAATTTATGAATACAGTTTGATGTAAAATTATGGATAATGACAACAAATGTGAGTTGCAGGAAGGAAAAAGTAACTAAAGCTAAAATCACTAAAGGATGATTGTGTTTTTAATTAAACATTTTAAAAGGATTCAGGTTATATAGAGAGACAAATCTCACAGATGATTTATAATGACTGCAAAATATGCAGAGTAGCCTTGTCAAAGGTAGTGTGAATCCTGATTGGATATTGATAGACTCCTAGAAAAACTTTGAAGTCATATTAAGCTAGTGTTAATTTCGTCAGACGAGACGAGACTAAATATGTTCGTCAACGAACTTTTTTTCCATGACTAAGACGAGACGATGACGAGACTGCACCAATGTCCAAAATGAGTTCGCGCTGTTTGCTCAGGTCTCATACTCCTGCTGCTGCCAATGAATTTGTCCAGTGGCAAATGAATCACTCTTTTGAGTCGATTCTGTTCAAAGACTTCATCAAACAAGTTGGCAGATCTGTCTTAATTGGTTCGCAAATCAGTTTGAATGATCTGTTCAGTTTCCTGCACGCACTGACTCATCTGAAGCGCTTTCAATTCACACTCGACTCGGATTTAAGAACAGCAAAAGTGTTGAACGAAGTGGCCGTGGACCTATAGTAGTCAAGTGAAAGCATATCTGCAAATGCATCATATTTTTGCCAGCGATGAAGATCTTTATTTGTTGAACATCTTCGTAAGCTGTAGGCTATGTGAAATTCCACAGGACGAAACGATTTCATTTCATTCAGGTAATACATTTTACAACCAAACAGATTATTACGCCACAATAGCACTACTACAAAGTATGACATTGCCTGTTTTTTGGACATATAGGCCTACATTCATTTATACAGTTTATATGAAAAGAACACCCGCCATCCCGCGGTAATGTGTGTTATTGTGCAGTGCAGTGCCGAAAACGAATTTGCCTGCCTTAGACACAGTTAAACAGTTTAAAAATGCTTGCAGAAATATACATTTGATTACATTTTGGAGAACAGACAGAGGAAGATCCGTCGATGTGCATTTGATTGTTTGTGTTCAGATGTTCATTAGCGGTCATGAGCGCGAGCACATGTGAAGTTTTAACTCTTTCTTCTCTGTGTCAATGGTTCCCTTTACATGCCTTTGAATGCGAAAAAACTTTCCAGAGTCACGTTATTTCGACATTTTCTAATAATCCAAATGTAGTTGTATAAGTTACTATTATACAAACCAAAGGGCAATGATTTTCGGGCTACAGATGGCTGAAATAATGCTTGTCTCTTCTGTTTTTGTTGCAAAGATAGATCTAATTATGATAGTAATAGTCATTTAAATGAAAAATATCTAAATAATATCATGTTATATATATATATAATCATCCAAAGTAACAGCAGAAATATTAATTGTTAAGCCTTGTTTAATCTCATTTGTTATTTCTCAAGACCAACCTAAAATGTAAATAGGTTGTATTTTACACTACAGTACAGTAGGCCTATTCTTTTCAGTTTTTCTGGGTAGCCTATTCTTATTTTATTTCTGCTCTGAACAGAAAAATGAGACACATCACGTGGCAACCAAAAACAGTTTAAAAAACCTTTGTAACCTGTCAGTCAAGATATATTGAGTTCTCTTTTGACTAAAACTAAACTAAAATGACGAGACTTTTAGTTGACTAAAACTTGACTAAGATACCTTGAGTTCTCTTTTGACTAAAACTTGACTAAAATGACGAGACTTTTAGTCGACTAAAACTTGACTAAAAAAAAAAGATATGTGAATGACTAAATATGACTAAAACTAACAAGGACATTTGGCACAAGACTAAGACTAAAACTAAATTAAAAATAGGTGACAAAATTAACACTATATTAAGCTATGGTAATTGAGAACTTGACAACTAAAATTGAGATGAAATGTGAAACGTTATTGAGAACTAGAATAATTATAATTATTTAAGATCAAATAAGCAGAAGCAGTAATGGTCTACTGAATTAACAGTTCCTAAATGTAAAATGTAAAAGGCATCTGATTAAACAAACAGCTTGAAAACTGTTGGCCATGAGAGAACTAGAAGCTGATGCTTTGCTTTCAAAAGATAAGTTTGTTATTGGCTGTAATGAAATTTACAGCAGACATCAGATTTAGATAAGCGAGCTGTTTCATTTCCATCTCTGGTGCTGTTGTCTGAGATAGGTCACTGTAGTCCTCCTCATCACTTGACATGGAATCACCTTGGGCCTCAAGTTGCTCTAAATAATTAATTGACAAAAAAAATGAACACTTTATTGCTTATACTCACCATCTGTGAGATGATTATATACATTGTTTTGCAAATATGTACAGCACAGATACACACAGACAGGCCAAGTATACTCATACCATTTGGGTCGATTTCAATGTCATCAAGACTCCTTTGTAGTCAGACAGTGTTCCTTTCTCCATGACCATTAGGACTTTACTCATTTTTGCCAGCTGCAGTGTTTCCTCTGGTAACCGGTAATACTGTCTGTGGATTCTGATATCGTGACCAAGGAAATCAGCCAGTTGGTCTCCTTCATTCTCATCAAGGTTAAGCATTTTTGACATGGTTGCTATGTGTTTCCTGAGCCCAGTTGATGACAGTGCTTCAGGGTTCTTTATGCCACATTCGCAAGCAGCTTTGTTGATGCACTCTCCACCTCTCTAGGCAGACATTGCTCCACATCTGGCAAACGTAAAGGGATTCTCTGCTGGAACACCACAAAGCTCCCGCGTTTCAACGAGCAGCTCCATGGCAGAAACCATGGAAGGCTTGAGGAGCAGAGGAACCTTTCTGCCTCGTTTACCACGGATCTCAACTCTTGTGAAGTGCAGACACAGCTTCCTCTCAAACTCAGACAGACAGATGGCAATGTCTTCGTGTAGCTCGAATCCCTAAGAATAGTAAGAATCCCTGCTTTTAAAAGCTGACAAAAGCATCCAGGATACCTCACCTTCTCTCCTTCGGTTGAACAGGATGACCTGGGGCGTAGCTGTCAGAGATGTGTGTGTGCAGGACTTTGACATCCTGAGTAAAAGGAATGATCTGTGGTGTGTTCCACTTGGCTTCTTTCAATGTAGTTATAGCACCAGCAGAAATGTACTCATTCCACATTGCCTGGTGTATTCTCCTGAAGACTTGGGCACACTCAGCACGATCATGATCTCCATACATCATGGCATTGCTCTCAACAATGCTACAGATCTTGATTAAAGAATGCCCAAGTTTGAGAGCTAAAGAAGGAATGCGGTAGCAGTTTTTCTCTTCATCGTAGCCAGATAACTGTTTGGTCACATCAGACCCCATCCTGTTGAACATGTGCTCCCCAGCTGCATGATGCATCTGTCAGTAAGAACTACACGCGAAACTTCATCATAGTTCATAAAGGACAGTATTTTCTTGAAAGCTTTGCTCACTTCTAAGCCGACTCCGCCGATCTAACTCTTTTCCGGCCCTGGGCATCATCCTCTTTAGGTTTCAGGGGACAGTTTTTGATATATTTCCAAAGGCTATGCTTGTTATAAAGCCCTTGGCAGTAAATACAGTGAACAAATTATTTGTCTCTTTGTCTATTTTTTTGGACAGTAGCAGGCAATCATCTCCCCATGTCCTTGTCTCACCACATCTGTGTTGTGGGCAAAGTTGCCCTTTTTTCTAAGGAGGTTTAACTGAAATGTTTTGGAAATGCTACTGCCTTTACAACCCCCCACTTCGTTGAGATGGCCAAATTCAAGGTGTCTTGCCATTTTTTTTATATGGCTTAGAGCAATAAAGACAATACTGCACTTGTTGCCTTGCGTTCCTGCTTTGGTGATGGCATTGACTGTTTGTCTCTTTAGTTTGGCATTTAATCTTTTTTGGTGATGTTATAAATTGATCCAATGAATCACCTGCCTCTTTGGGAGATGTTGGATGTATCAAAGCACTTTTGACATGTCATGTCCAGAAGAACTACCATCTGATTCCTCTGAGCTGATTTTTGGTATGTAGTCAACATCGCTGTAGTCTGTCTCACATACAGGACTTCCTGAATACTGAATGAGAGAATTTAACACTTACTCAAATAGTACAAAATATTTTTTCTATTATATATTTTAGTGATCACACGAGTACACCACTGCCAGAATCTAACAAAACAGGTAGTATGTGGGCATAGTGTACATGGCAGTGGTTCCTGTAACATTAAATTTCATCGTATTGTGGATACTGGCAAGCAAAGTCCTAATTATGCAAAAACAAAATTTGAGCATATTAAGTATTACATGGCAAGTCACATACCTGTATTTTTCTTAATGGCCTGAAAGAGGGTATCTGGAAGAGGAGAAATACAAACAAATATTAATAATATATAATTTCATTAAATCTATTGCTAGTTCTACCAGTGCAATACACTCCAACCATCCCAATAATTCAGCCAATGATTCTACCCACCTCCCTTAATGAGAGTGTCTCAGACACCTGTGATGAGTGAACCACAGGTGTGGATGCAGCACAGGGCGAAGATAAGGGTGGAGCAGGAGAAGGTGAAGAAGGTGAAGGCGATAAAGGCTGCGAGGGCGAGGATGACGAAGGCTGCACAGGCGAGGATGAGGATGACGAAGGTGACGTGGGTGGTGCAGAAGTTGGTGACGCTGATGAGGATTATGAAGGATGATGGTGACGTGGGTGGTGCAGAAGTTGGTGACGCTGATGACGATTATGAAGGCTACACAGGCGAGGATGAGGATGATGAAGGCTTCACAGGCGAGGATGAGGATGATGAAGACTACACAGGCGAGGATGAGGATGATGAAGGCTACACAGGCGAGGATGAGGATGACGAAGGTGAGGTGGGTGGTGCAGAAGTTGGTGACGCTGATGAGGATTATGAAGGCTACACAGGCGAGGATGAGGATGATGAAGGCTACACAGGCGAGGACGAGGATGATGAAGGCTACACAGGCGAGGATGAGGATGATGAAGGCTACACAGGCGAGGATGAGGGTGATGAAGGCTACACAGGCGAGGACGAGGATGATGAAGGCTACACAGGCGAGGATGAGGATGATGAAGGCTACACAGGCGAGGATGAGGATGACGAAGGCTACACAGGCGAGGATGAGGATGATGAAGGCTACACAGGCGAGGATGAGGATGATGAAGGCTACACAGGCGAGGACGAGGGTGATGAAGGCTACACAGGCGAGGACGAGGATGATAAAGGCTACACAGGCGAGGATGAGGATGATGAAGGCTACACAGGCGAGGATGAGGATGACGAAGGCTACACAGGCGAGGATGAGGATGATGAAGGCTACACAGGCGAGGATGAGGATGATGAAGGCTACACAGGCGAGGATGAGGATGATGAAGGTTACACAGGCGAGGATGAGGATGATGAAGGCTACACAGGCGAGGATGAGGATGACGAAGGCTGCACAGGCGAGGATGAGGATGACGAAGGTGACGTGGGTGGTGCAGAAGTTGGTGACGCAGATGAGGATTATGAAGGCTACACAGGCGAGGATGAGGATGATGAAGGCTACACAGGCGAGGATGAGGATGACGAAGGCTGCACAGGCGAGGATGAGGATGACGAAGGTGACGTGGGTGGTGCAGAAGTTGGTGACGCAGATGAGGATTATGAAGGCTACACAGGCGAGGATGAGGATGATGAAGGCTACACAGGCGAGGATGAGGATGATGAAGGCTACACAGGCGAGGATGAGGATGATGAAGGCTACACAGGCGAGGATGAGGATGATGAAGGCTACACAGGCGAGGATGAGGATGACGAAGGCTGCACAGGCGAGGATGAGGATGACGAAGGTGACGTGGGTGGTGCAGAAGTTGGTGACGCAGATGAGGATTATGAAGGATGATGGTGACGTGGGTGGTGCAGAAGTTGGTGACGCTGATGAGGATTATGAAGGCTACACAGGCGAGGATGAGGATGATGAAGGCTACACAGGCGAGGATGAGGATGATGAAGGCTACACAGGCGAGGATGAGGATGATGAAGGCTACACAGGCGAGGATGAGGATGATGAAGGCTACACAGGCGAGGTTGAGGATGACGAAGGCTGCACAGGCGAGGATGAGGATGACGAAGGTGACGTGGGTGGTGCAGAAGTTGGTGACGCAGATGAGGATTATGAAGGATGATGGTGACGTGGGTGGTGCAGAAGTTGGTGACGCTGATGAGGATTATGAAGGCTACACAGGCGAGGATGAGGATGATGAAGGCTACACAGGCGAGGACGAGGATGATGAAGGCTACACAGGCGAGGATGAGGATGATGAAGGCTACACAGGCGAGGATGAGGGTGATGAAGGCTAACACAGGCGAGGACGAGGATGATGAAGGCTACACAGGCGAGGATGAGGATGACGAAGGCTGCACAGGCGAGGATGAGGATGACGAAGGTGACGTGGGTGGTGCAGAAGTTGGTGACGCAGATGAGGATTATGAAGGCTACACAGGCGAGGATGAGGATGATGAAGGCTACACAGGCGAGGATGAGGATGATGAAGGCTACACAGGCGAGGATGAGGATGATGAAGGCTACACAGGCGAGGATGAGGATGATGAAGGCTACACAGGCGAGGTTGAGGATGACGAAGGCTGCACAGGCGAGGATGAGGATGACGAAGGTGACGTGGGTGGTGCAGAAGTTGGTGACGCAGATGAGGATTATGAAGGATGATGGTGACGTGGGTGGTGCAGAAGTTGGTGACGCTGATGAGGATTATGAAGGCTACACAGGCGAGGATGAGGATGATGAAGGCTACACAGGCGAGGACGAGGATGATGAAGGCTACACAGGCGAGGATGAGGATGATGAAGGCTACACAGGCGAGGATGAGGGTGATGAAGGCTACACAGGCGAGGACGAGGATGATGAAGGCTACACAGGCGAGGATGAGGATGATGAAGGCTACACAGGCGAGGACGAGGGTGATGAAGGCTACACAGGCGAGGACGAGGATGATGAAGGCTACACAGGCGAGGATGAGGATGATGAAGGCTACACAGGCGAGGATGAGGATGACGAAGGCTACACAGGCGAGGATGAGGATGATGAAGGCTACACAGGCGAGGATGAGGATGATGAAGGTGACGTGGGTGGTGCGAAGGTGGTGACGCTGATGAGGATGATGAAGGATGAAGGTGACGTGGGTGGTGCGAAGGTGGTGACGCTGATGAGGATGATGAAGGATGAAGGTGACGTGGGTGGTGCGAAGGTGGTGACGCTGATGAGGTTGATGAAGGATGAAGGTGACGTGGGTGGTGCGAAGGTGGTGACGCTGATGAGGTTGATGAAGGATGAAGGTGACGTGGGTGGTGCGAAGGTGGTGACGCTGATGAGGTTGATGAAGGATGAAGGTGACGTGGGTGGTGCGAAGGTGGTGACGCTGATGAGGTTGATGAAGGATGAAGGTGACGTGGGTGGTGCGAAGGTGGTGACGCTGATGAGGATGATGAAGGCTACACAGGCGAGGATGAGGATGATGAAGGTGACGTGGGTGGTGCAGGAGGTGGTGACGCTGATGAGGATGATGAAGGCTACACAGGCGAGGATGAGGATGATGAAGGTGACGTGGGTGGTGCAGGAGGTGGTGACGCTGATGAGGATGATGAAGGTGACGTGGGTGGTGCAGGAGGTGGTGACGCTGATGAGGATGATGAAGGTGACGTGGGTGGTGCAGAAGGTGGTGACGCGTATGAGGACAGGGCAGGAGTGCATGAGGATGATGAGGCCATTATACAGGTGAACACAGCACAGGGTGCCGATGAAGAGGGTGCACCAGATGTGGATGCGACTGAGGATGACTGTGACAGCTTAAAATATCATTTGAATAAAAATATAAGGTCTAAAAGCAAAAGGACCAAGCAAACTGTTGATCAAGAGAATTAATAATAAAATAATTAACTGTTAATGGGCGTTGATCACAGAATAGTGATGATGTTCACATATTACTCACCAAACAAACTTTTTGTGATTGCTGTTTAGCAATCATGTGTTCCTTTTCAATTTCTGCTCTGTTGAAACGTTCATAGCAATCTTCATGATGTTGTCTTAATTTTGCCAATCTTGATTGAAACCGCTTCTGCATATATATAAAGAGGTATTTAGCTTAAACAAGAATAAAATTTACATTGACAATATTGAAAACTGTGGCACCCAAAGAAAATAAGACAAGAACACAAACACAAACACACTCTAAGTAAACGCAAACTTCAAAGTAAAGATCATTAATAAAAAATATTTTATATCAACATTTGACACCCTGACCAAACATTTATACAAACTTTATGTACAAATTGTGAAAATCTTCACAATAATAGTTACATTGGTTCAGACATTAAAACTTGTATAAACTATAACTAGTTAAAGGATCAGTTCACTTCAGAATTAAAACAAGTTTACAAGTTGAATGTGCAAGGACAACGTAAATAAAAGGTAAAACAACGATGTCGGACAATTTGAAGTTGGAGGAGTAAATGAGATTTTCACCCTACACGTGTGACCTTTCAACCTGATTACATAATGTGTGGATCCCCTTTCCTCAAAGCCTTAATTTCTTTTCGACCGAAGAAAGAAATGCATGAACATCTTGGATGACACTGGGGAGAGTAAATTATCAGGAAATAATATATCTGAAGTGAACTAATCCTTTTACTAACAGAGGTGGGTAGTAACACGCTACATTTACTCCATACCATTCACTCCATACCATTTAAGTATTTATGTTAGTTTGTTTGTTTTAGAGTAGGTTAAAGGCTGAATCCCAATTCTCTGTCTTACCCCTTCCCCTACCCCTACCCCTTCGTCTTACCCCTAGCCCTTGTCCCTCGAAACCGAGTGGTAAGCGTTAGGAGTACAAACATACCCCTATGAAATGAAATGACACCACTCGGTTACGTCATGGTGAGACACCACTTGGACAAAAATCTGTCTTTATTGCCCAATAAAGTAAACATAACAGGCAAATACATTCGATAAAAATATATATTTTATAACAGAACCAATAAAGTAAAAATAAAAAACATATTTTGTTCTTAAAAAATTCAGCTCGTTTTCATCCCGAAAGTGGATCAGCTGCATGGTTTCCTCATGCGTTATTGTGTGATACGTATCGATGTCTCCAGGGTGACCATACAACGTCCACCGGACATGTCGCCTGGATTTCGGGATCGCTCAAAATGTCCGGGATTCGGCTTTTGCTTTCTGCCTTCACTAATCATTATGTGTACATGCACAAGGTGTTGTTTCAATCGGACTGAATTCATTCATTTAAATCGGTGAATCTGAATGTAGTGTTGATCTAATATTCCCGTGTTTTCGTCTCTCACACATACGTGCCAGCTTTTCAGGTGATCCGTTCAGCTTCAAACGGATCCCGACTGAGACGAAAATACGGGAATATTAGATAAACACTACATTCAGATTCACCGATTTAAATGAATGAATTCAGTCCGATTGAAACAACACCTTGTGCATGTACACATAATGAATGGCGACTGTAGAAAGCAAAAGCTGAATCCCGGAGATTTTGGGTGATCTCGTTTGTGCAAATCAGCAATGTAACGATAGCATAGCCTAGCGTAGCAAACTAGCGATTTTTAAAAAACGTCAAAAACGTTTCAATAAACAACATAGTTGCAAATATATATGTACATAACTGAGTAGAGCACAAAACAAGACTGTCATTATTTTTTAATCAATCATTTAAGCCGAAAATACTACATTTGTGGAACACTCTGGATGGTATGCCCGCCATTGTTGCCGGTTGCGCAGTGCATTCTGGGTACCCCTTGGTTTCAAGTAAGCTCGCGAAAATTCTTGGTCTTAAGGGGTATCTAGCCCTTCCCCTTACCCCTACCCCTAGATCAAAATGAGAATTGGGATAGCCCTTACTATCACGTGAACGTGCAAAACTAAGGGGAAGGGGTAAGACAGAGAATTGGGATTCAGCCTAAATGTTGGTACATTTTAAGTACATTTCTAATGACATTTTTTTTTTTTCATTTTGTATCATTTGAAGCGTTTACACACGTGCTGGATGAAGTGGATATGCACGTACAATCAACTAAAACCAAATCCTATGGTTTGCCAGCAATAAAACTATTCTCTAGTTGAACACCTGAGCGCCAGCTGTTAGTGGTTGCCTGTTTTGCGTGTTCATTATACTGGGGGCGGAGCAATGAAGGGAGGTGTGTGTTTGTTTGGGTGTCGATTTCAAATGTAAACAGTGTTTCTCAGAAATCACCTACTGCACTTTTAACTAGCTGGCAGTAAACATCAGTAGATCGCTGCTGCATGTATGAGATGGTTACCGTTTTATTCCTTGATGTTCTTGCTTTGCCTGACTGCTTATGTGGACCGTTGCTGTTCACCTTGTCCAATTCAGGA
The DNA here is from genome assembly GCA_036326025.1 of Chrosomus eos. Taxonomy (NCBI): domain Eukaryota; kingdom Metazoa; phylum Chordata; class Actinopteri; order Cypriniformes; family Leuciscidae; genus Chrosomus; species Chrosomus eos. The sequence continues at coordinate 40,196,837 of CM070822.1, forward strand.
GAGGGAAGAGAAACTGCACAATGGGGCTAAGAAAGCAGGGAATATCAAAATCAGAAATATTTGTGAAGGACAGAAAAACTTGTTCACGTTCATTCGTCTAGCTGTCCTATACTTTATCATTTCTTTCACACACATATCTATGCTAAAATAGTCAATGATAATAATAATAATATAATACAATGATACAGATGTTTTAAAGTGGACTTACCGATTTCTGCGGGCCCAAACTGCTGGCTGGCTTTTTATCAGTGGATTCTGCTGATGCTTTAGAAAGATTTAAAAGCTTCAGAAATATGAGACCACAATCACATGGTTACTAATCAGTATGACAGTAAAAGATTATCATGATTTACTGATCAATCTCTTTAGCATTTCTTGATAGTACCTTGACTCGCCATGGCCAATCTGAGTCTCCATAATTGTAAGTGATTTCTTCTCCTGGTAGAATGTCTCGTACAGCAAAGAGACACAGGTGAGGTTTTCTGCTCACTTCCACGGTTCTCATTTTGCAAGTAGGATTTCTGGTCTGATCGATTACAAGTGTTCCCAAGGACGATTTTTTAGATGCATCCATGCTATTAAGACATAAAAGTATCACTCAATACTTGTAATCTTAGTATACATGATAGAAATGTACAGTTATTTTCTATAAGTGGTTCTGAACCCCAGTCCTGGGAACCCACCGCTCTGCATATGCTGTATGTCTCGTGTTTTAATCCAGCTGATTCAGATGAGGAGTTTATCATCAGAACACGGCTCTATGAACTCAACTGAGTGTGTCTGGTGAAGGAGACATACAGAATCTGCAGAGAGGGTCTGAAAACCACTGATCTATTTGATAGTGTACTGCAACATCCTCTCAGCTCTCAGATAAAGCCATCTCAAATTAAACATTTTGTTCTCTTTAGGGAATACAGGGAAAACAAATACTGATGACTCAAGGAAACTGCACTCAGTACTCCTGTCAGTTCATGGTGAATTTTAAGTATTAGGGTGTGTTCACACAAGAGATGTTTGTTTAGACTGTTAGTGCGGTTTATTTGAATAAGTGTGAACGCTGCCATCTGAAACCTGGTGCCACCAAACAAGCGGACCGAGATGCTGAAAAAATGGCTCTCAGATGGCTTCCAAACGAACTCTGGTGCGGTTCGAATGAAATATGAAGGTAACATCGACCAGAGACATGTAAACGAACCAAAAACAGGAAGATGTGACCCTAAAAAATCAAGCATAACAGGTTCGACGATAGAAATGCCAATCTGAACACTAGGCAGACCCGGACCAAACAAACAGAAATACAGGCATGAACACACCCTGAGTATTTTACAGTAACAGATATTTTAGCATCCCTACTACATCAATCCAACAGTTCTTTACTCACCACCAATTTCTGCCATGCCACTGAAAATCAAACAGGAACGTGTTCTCAGCTTCAGTGTAGTGTTCAGTTCGAGCAAGACTCTCCTCTGAACTCAGAAGTTCGCCTCTGTATTCAAGAACAAAATCCCCTCTGAAGAAAGCTCCAGTGGTGAAAACTCCACGCCCTGAAGAGGAGAAATACATTAGCAGCAGTTTCTTTAATGTCAACTATTATTTTGATGATTACTGAAAGTTCTCAACCATATGATGTACATTATACGTTGTAAAAGGGAAATTACTGTAGGAAAATAGTCAATAGCCAGGCTAATCTCAAAGTATGCTTTGCTTATACTTTACATTATACTTTCGAATCTTAAAATTATACAGTTAAAATTCCATACATTTTCTTACACCAACATTATTATCATGGCTATATATTGTTTAGAACAGAGAGCTGCAGTGATGACATATTTTTGCAGGCCCCCTTTTACAAGACAAGTAAAGGCTTTTTTTTTTAAAACACAAGAGGGCATTACTGATGTATTTTATGTTGTAGAATAAAACGTGAAAATGTCTTGATATTTTCCCATTGATCAAGTTTACACGCACACTGATACGCTGATAAAAATAACTAAATCACCTGAATCATGAAATAATCCATTGACCTGGTTTACATGCAAACCAATAACCACGTAAACCACTAGACTTTATAAGTAAATGAGGTTAATGCCGTCAAAACCTAACCATTCGTGTATCCAGTGATGGGAATAACGGCTTTATAAATAAACGGCGTTACTAATGGCGTTATCTTTTCATAGTACGAGTAATCAAACAAATTACTGTTTTACCCGTTACAACGCCGTTACCGTTACTGACAATAAAATGCAGCGTTACTAAAGCCTAATTAAGCTCACTGTAGCGGTTTCCATCCGAGTAGGCTCTCTCTCCGCCATAGGACCTGGAAAGTTTTTTTCTCTGGTGTGTGTGTGTGTTTATGAGGTGCCAGACTGGACAACAGCGAAGCGAACGCCGCGGGCAGAGAACGAGTGTGTCCGAGAGCGCGCTCGACAGTAAGCGAGAAAGACTGAGGGTGTCCGAGCATTATATAGTTTGTTTATAAATAAATTACAAATTTTAGCATTAGAATAATCTCTGTAGCATATTGGTTTCATCTGCAACGTTTTAATAGAAATAAAATTAAAAAAATAGCCTGCAGGGAACGTTCTGGGAATGTTCTGGGAGCAATTCTTGTTAAACAGTTTATCATTTTAATTTGCACTACAAAGAGTGTATGTATATATTTCTATTATTATTATTTATTCATTTTTGGTACATTTCTTAAGAAGCATAATTTATTTTTAGACTTATTTGTTGGCCAGTTGTGGTCTGTGCAATATTACATATTACAAGTTCTAAACACATCTATTATGTTTTATTGTTCTACTATAGTAATGATAATATTTAAAATAATATATTGCATTTAATAGGTGTCTTTCACATTGTCCCACAGCAACAATACAATAGTGTAGATTAGTTCACAATGTTTTATAATAATAATTTATCCTATAGTGACCATTTCATTAATTTAACATATTGAATATTGAGGGCAAGTTATTTGACATTGGCCTATTTAAACTTTTTTTTTTTTTTTTAAGTAACGTAATAGTTACTTTCCCTGGTAATTAGTTACTTTTATAATGATTTAACTCAGTTACTAACTCAGTTACTATTTGTGAGAAGTAACTAGTAACTCTAATTACTTTTTTTTAAGTAACATGCCCAACACTGCGTGTATCTGACTGTGTATTTCATGTCATGTCAGTTGTGATGTTAAATAAAGTCCAAGAGTATTCCAGAATTTCAGCGGGAAACTTACAGACTCATATTCTCCTCTCATTCTGTATCGGATGCAGGATTTTGACTGTACCACTTCTGCATGAGATGAGAACACTTTTTAAGATGTTCTTGGGTCAAGAAAACGCTCGCTCTGTCTGGATGTGCTTAAATCCACAATAAGGACACTTTCCTGTCACACATCACACATGCTCACTTCAATAAGCCACAGAACGCAGGTTAATGTGTTTACATGCTGGGCAAATCTGGAATAAGGGGCAAAAATCTAGCGGTGTCGATTGGTTTATGGTTTATGCCGTTTATGATGACCTTAGACTGCGTTTACATGACCACACGCACTGTCGGCTTATTGTGCATAATTGGGTTAAGAATGTGCAATTAAACACTGACTTTGGGTTGATGGAACCAGAAGTGCAAAAATGCAACTGTTTTTGTTTTCGGGCTAATGCCTGCAGAACTCTATTCAGAAATCTTGACTGCACAATAAAATAAAAATAAATTATTTAAAGTACTGTTTAACTTGTGAAACATGGATTTTAGTTGGCCTAACAACCATATGACTCACCTCACATTAAATTATCAGTTTTGTAGATTAACGTTATTACTAAACTGCTTATTCATAAATACTTGCCTTTGTATTTGCTGATGAACTGCTCTTGAAGCTCAGGCTTGTCGGTTTCACAGGTAATGTGATGCTCAGCGTCCTGCAGAGGTTTCTTACGTCTTTTATTTCCCAGCATGGCGACTTTCTTTCTTGAAATAACTGAGAAAAAATAAATAAAAATAAATATAATGTGAATGAAATAAACAAGCATATTTTAAAAAAAATATTGTTGATCTTACTAGAATTGTTCACCCAAAAACATACATAATTAACATACAATTATGTGTTTTTTCTGTTCAACACTAAAGTATATATTTATATTATATCACAGAGCTCTATTCAATGACAGCACGTGTGACCAGTTTACAACAGGAATTTAGATTAAAAAAGGCAATGTCAATGATGCCAAAAAACATTGGTTCTTGTGTGTCTTGTGACCACAAATGACATCAATCTACTATATATTCATATTTGATTAGCTACAGCATACAGGATATTTTCAGTCAATAACCAGCTAGATTTATATGGACTATTTTTAATGTGCTTTTTGTCTGCTTTGGACATTGAAAAACACAATAAAAATACTATAAAGTGTCTATATACCATCATTGGGCAAAAAAGCTCTGTGAAGATAATAAATCTAGAAAAAACATTCCACTGAAAAAAAGATTTTTGGGCAAATAATGTATTACATAAAATTAAAAATATATCCAATAATAATGATATTAAAAATAGAATTAATATTTTAAATCACAGTCGATATTGATATTTGACAACACTTTTGAGAAAAACAATGATATAGTAGGCTATCACTGACTCGTTTTTTTATTAATTTGTAGAATCTAAAGTACTATTATATAAAAAATAATAAAATTATATTTACTGGTCAATGCCTACAAGTAGGCAATATACTTTCCTTATTGCAACAAATCATCAAATGAGAAGCAAATCAAAAACAATCGAGAAGTAAATAAAACCCTAAGCAAAAAAACAATTAAACCACTAAAATAAACATACATCTTACTAACTTTTATATTTCACAAAGTATTTAGTTATCATGCATTTTCAGGACAAGACTTCATCTCACCTTTCCTGCGTGGTGGAGGGCTGTCGTCTGTTTCGCGTCCCGTCCCATTGTCACGTGTCTGCATTTCCCGGGAAAATAAATACATCCACTGCCGCAGACGTGCGTAAATGACGTAGTTACGTATTTGGATTTCACGTTGCAATTGTGACTATTTATTTGACCGAATAAAAAACTCTCTGATGACAAGAATCTTTTTTTTTTTTATCGCAGTAGTTTCTTCTTCTTCAAAAAAAAAAAAACTGTGGTGGATTACAGTCTATGGGTGGATCAAGTCTTTCTAGTGGACAGAACACATGATCACTTTTAAACGAACCCACCGGACTCGAACTAGGAAGGAACCAGTGCGCATGTCCGAACAAGCACAGGTTTAAAAGAGCAAAAAATGCCTAAATGAGCAACCTAGATCTCTTGAACAGACATCTTATTTTCTACTAATAGCATTTATTAATCAAAATAGTAAATTAATGTCTGCAAATACACAGCAGGGCTGATATTCAAGCTGGTATAATATGTCTCTAGTTTTGGAGTCTGTGTTGTTGTCAATTTATTCGAGTTAAGGGGGATGGGGGATGTGTGTGGATTATTTTGAGGCTCTAAATTAAACTTTAACAGCATTATCTTCTTTGTATTTCTTTCATAAATTAATGGTATTTTACATTACAGGGCAGAGAGGCTAATAGACCTTGTACAAGTGCTTTAAAAACGCATAGCCACGACAGATTGTGATCTTTTGAGCAGCACTTCTGCTTAGCTATCTACCTGTGAAGTTCTGTCAGTCTGTTAGTTCAGCCAGAGACAAGTTCAGCTCTCTGTCACTGCAGTCAGGCTCAGTGCTCGGTGGGGGAAGGGCGCGCCCGCCATCAGGCTCAGTGCTCGGTGGGGGAAGGGCGCGCGCGCGATCAGGCTCAGTGCTCTGTGGGGGAAGGGCGGCTGAGCACCAGATCTCATCTCAGTCAGAATGACAGTCAGAGGCATAGCTATGGGCTAGGGGTAGGGGTAGGGTTAAGGTTAGTGCAGATCCAATGGCTTTTAAAATCAAAGTAAGAACAAAATAATTATGTAAACAAACATTTAAACGTGTCAGCTTGATTCATGATTATTTTAAACACTTTTACTTTTTCTTTTGTAGGACTATATATAACTGCTCTGTCTCTCTGCACAACCCCCCCCCCCACACACACAAACACACACACACACACACACACTCTCTATCTATCTATCAATCTATCTATCTATCTATCTATCTATCTATCTATCTATCTATCTATCTATTCTTCTATCTATCTATCTATCGATCGAGTTCTCTCTCGATCAGAGAGAGTGTGGATGTTTGCTGTAACTTAGGGTGACCAACTGTCCTGTTTTCCCAGGACATGTCCTGTTTTCATATAACAATATAACAAATTTCTATCCATACAGAGGCATAACCTACTTTAAATGTATTGAAATTAATAAGGTTTCTTTGAGTAAACTTCGAGTATCATTTGAGTAGGCCTATCTGTTTGCCGGGCCGAGTGTCCTGTTTTTTCAGGACAAAATATGGTCACCCTACTGTAACTGCTCTCCTCTATAAACAGTTCTTATCAGTCGCTTTGGTACATTTCTTGAATCATCCTTAAGATTTGCAAACAAGGAAAATGCATTTCGTTCAAACAGCAGAACACAGGATTACCATCAAAAGCCTAACTTGTTCAAAATCTAGTACAATATATCTCAATGAACATATCAGTGCCTTGTGTCACAAACAAGAATGTCAAAATGCTTAGTCATGTTGTCAATATAATGGCGCTTTTTCACTGCATGGTACGGTTCAGCTCGGTACGGTTCGACTCGGTTGCTTTTCCACTGCAGTTAGTACTCCTTCAAAGTGGGTGGGACTGATCGTTACACTGTTTGTAGGTCCGGTACTAGCCGTGTGCGGCTAAGAGCTAAGCTACTTCTTGGAACACTTTTTCATTCCGTTTTGCCCCATCCAGCTCTCGCTGGATCCGCTCCTCGGCAACCAACGAGAGGAACGTCTGCACCTCGACCACGATTCAGCCATTTATTTTTTAAAGTTTTTATCTCTTTCTTTTCAAGAATAATAAACAGGTGCTACCGCGTTGGCTGTTGTCTACTGGTTATTTAAATCTAGCGGTGTGGGTTTAGTGTCTCGTGTCGCAAATCCAATGACGCTGGTAGTGACGATTCTGTCTGTCTGACCAATCAGTGATCTGCAGTGTTTCACGTCACATTTTAGTACCGGTACGGTACGCTTGGAACCTCAACAGACAAGGTACCATTTAAAGCGAGCCGAAGCGAGCCATACTGTACCGTACCATGCAGTGGAAAAGCACCACAAGTGAGCCGTACCGAACCGAACCGTACCGTACCATGCAGTGGAAAAGCGCCAAAGCGTGCCGTACCGAACCGAACCGTACCGTACCATGCAGTAGAAAAGCGCCATAACTGTATCAGTATTTTCAGAAGTAAACACTGGCTACGATTTTGATGACAATGAAAAGACTGCACTTTATCTGTATGACATAAACACACATGTACCCATTATGAGACTGGACTCACAGATACACTGTTGGTCAGTTAAAAAATGACAATGCCACTGCGATGAAAAGACTATTCAAACACATACTGTATGTACGTGTGTGTGTTACATTATGTCTCTATCAAGTATATTTATATAGCGCTTTTCATAATATAGATTGCATCAAAGCAGCTTCACAGTATCAATCAAAACATAATAACAATGTTCGTTTCTTAGTGGAAAAACATCCACGTTTGGTAGAGCTGATCAATGGTATTAATGATTGGTTAATTAATTTTAATATCCCCAACTGAGCAAGCCAAAGGCAACAGTGGCAAGGAACTGAAAAACTCCATCAAGTGACCTACTGGTGTCCTAAAACTCCATCAGATGACCCAATGGTGTCCTAAAACTCCATCAGGGACCAAATGGAGAAAAAAAAAAACCTTGGGAGAACCCAGGCTCAGTCGGGGGCCAGTTCTCCTCCGGCGTTTATGAACTAGAGGCCGGATTTACAGTAACTGTAAGGTAAAAATGTATATGAAAGTCGCAATTTGTTCAAACCTGAACAAACTACTTGTCTATAAATTTGATACAGAATTTGTTTAATTTTATCACTTCGGGGTAGGTACGCGAAACGAGATTCACAACGCTTTATCTGTAGAGTGGGAAAAGGATCTCTATCACATATATTTACTGTATCATGTAAAATGCAAGTAGACTCCGCTGTAAAACAGTAAGTCTACAGCTTATGATGAACAGTACAGTATAGTGAACACTGTCTGATTACACGCATGTTCTGTCTATAAACACTTGAATGTTTGAGGACACACACGGTTGTTCTCCCAACATTCGGCTCAGCTTTCAACCCGCCTCGGCCATGAGGTCATGAACATGATCTACAATATTGGCCCCTTATTTCTTCAGAAACCTACAATCTTCCTCTGTTTTACCTCTGTATCCTTCCACCACACATCCTTACTCCTCCTCTTCTTCTTCTCGGCTGTTCCCCCTGTTGTTCTTCCATTCTCAGAGTGTGTATGTGTTGTGTTCTGTCTATATGCCTTCCAGAGGAAGCTTCATGAGATGCACGCTGAGCGATTATAGAGAACTGGTGATCATTGATTGATCTAATGCTTTACATTCCCCTTCATTAGTGAAATTCAGAATTCACATCTGCAATTCAGGACAAAAAAAGTATAATAGAATTGTATAGAAAATATGTTTGACAGTTTATGACAACTAGTAATTTAATGCCTATATGATTTGAGGGGTAAAACTATTCAACAGAGAACCAGTATAATACATTTTGATCAACATGACATAAGCAATTGATAATGTAAGAAATAGCAGACACTACATCAATTGCATGAATGTACCAAAGCATTTGCAATTTGTTCAAAAGAATGATAAACTGCTTTCATGATGTGCACAAGTGACTAGATGATGTGGAGGTTGAACAAGAATTTTAGTTGTGATTTGAGAAATGCACCAAAGCGACTTAAAAAAAACGTATGTAATTTGTAAATATTTAATTAATATAATAATATAAGAATGTTTGCTGTAACTGCTTTCCTCTATATAATATAATATGAGAATGTTGCATGCAGCTGCTCTCCTCTATATAATATAATATAAAATAATATAATATATAATATAAAGAAAATGTTTGCTGTAACTGCTCTCCTCTTTATATAATATAAAATAATACAATGCAATATAATATAATAAGGATAATGTTGCTGTAACTGCTCTCCTCTATATAATATAATGTAATATAATATAATATAATATAATATAAAGTAAACAGTTAGCTTGTTTGCTGTAGTGAATGTGTTGCTGTGGTAACTGGTAACGGAGTCCTGCTCGTGCGGGGGGGGTGGGGGAGGGGCGGCGGCCGCTCAGGGAAGGAACGGCAGAACGCAAAGTAGGAGAAAACACTTAAAACAAATAAAATCACCCATAAAGCAAGCGATTTAGCATGTTTTCACATCTTTTAGTGACTTGTGTGTTTTCATTAAACAAACTTGCATGAATAAATCATCATATTGACAGATTTAAACAGCTGTTCCTCCGCTTTTTATGAAGGAAATATGTACTTTGTAAATTCACATGACGTAATGTCTCTGTCTCTTCCCGCTTCAAACTCGTTCCTACATGATTAATAAACTCCTATGTAAGGTACTGTACGTGCTGTATAGTCTCGGTGACGCACAGCAGCGCGATCTTCACACACACACATACACAGAGCAGACTCTGATGCGAGAGCAAAACTGCGAGGCTTAAAGTTTAATAACATGCCCATATACATCGTGAGAGCTCCTGCTGCTCATGGTAAATTAGTCTATTTTTATTTAAATAATAATTATTGCGAATTTATCTATAATTGAATGTGGATTATCTGTCAATTCATTATAATGATATAGCCTCCGCTCCGCCATCTTTGTTGATGACGTGATGGTCTCTGATTGGTCAGATCATTAAGTCCCGCCCTCATAGAGGCTTCCTGCGCTCTGATTGGTCAGAATCCCCGAAGTGTGTATCTTTTCCGGAAGTGCAGTACTCCTAGAGGGCGCTGTGTTATACACACTTTAGTGGGGGGCATACACACTTCACATACACAAATCACTTAAAACTGATTTTTTGGGACAAGTGAGATTTTAAGTTTAGACACCATTTTAGAGTATGCTGAATGCCATTATATAGTCAAACAAATGAGGACATACAAAATGTCCTCAATTTTTGAGGTGGTCCTCAGTTTACTGGTGTGTATCCTGGTGAATGTACCCAAAAGGGACATAAACAAACACACACACACACACACACACACACACACACACACACACACACACACACACACACACACACACACACACACACACACACACACACACACACACATACTGGTTTAGCTATATTAGTGAGGACCTTGGCAGAACTAAGCATTAGTGAGGACCAGGCATTCTAAAGGCCATAGAGACAAACGAATGCCATCTATCACCATTAGGTGGCTCCAGACGCACGAAAATCACTTTAAATATAGAAGACACGCAAATGGTAAAATAGAAAACACACACAAGAAAATACACAAACTTGTGAGGTCACGCTGTTACTAAGTGAATAGTATCGCCTATTTTAAATACGTATATCATACTATAGACAAAATATTAATTATTCAAAGGTTTTATTAGTATTAAAAAATGCTACCAAATATGAATGCTAACCGTAGCAGAGTTTTTTTCTATATTGATATTAGAATCAACAACATACGATTTTGATGCTGTCAATTTAAAAAATAAAAGAATGTTTTAATTAGGATAACGATTGATCTCACGACCAATTTGTACGAGTAAAAGGTAATTTAATTCATACAAATTCGTATGATTTATCTAAACCCGTAGTTCAACACGATCTCATGAAAGTGCGTATCTATACCACGAATTTAATTTCTCGTGCTATTTATACGCCAATTTTTTTTTTTTTTTTTTTTGCGTGCATATGCTACGCACTGTAAATCTCTTGGATTAGGGTGTGGAGTGCGTGTGTATTACACGTCAAAAAAAAAAGTGCGTATCATATGCACGCGAAAACTGGTTTTGGCGTATAAATGGCACGAGAAATTAAATTCGTGGTATATATACGCACTTTCATGGCTGGGTTAGAGGTAGGTTATTCGTACCAATTCATACGAATTGGGCAACTCGTAAAATATGTACGATTTAACAAAAATCGTATGAATTCGTACGAATTAGACACTTCATGGATACAATAACTGTAGCAAGCCATGCGTTTCTCTCGATGTTAACCAAAACTTTAAAATCGCATATATAATTATTATATTATGTTGAAATGAATTTATAACAACCAAATATATAAATTTGTCTTCTGTGATTTATATGGAATACTAATATATCTTAAAATACTATATATATAACATAAGTATTGATATTTGTTTGTTTTTAAGGATGTTGTGTTTATTTGTTCAAAAATAAGGTAAAAACAGTGAAATATTATAATGTAAATCAGCTGTTTTCTTATGTGAATTTATAGTAAAGTGTAATTTATTCCTGTGATCAAAGCTGAATTTTCAGCATCATTACTCCAGTCTTCAGTGTCACATGATCCAGAAATCACTATAATATGATGATCTGATGATCAAGAAACATTTATGATTATTATCAATGTTAAAAACAGTTTTTTGTTGAATAGAAAGGTTAAAAAAGGGCATTTATATGAAATGTTTTTGAATGGCAGACTTATTACATAAACGGCTATGGACTCTGAAGAGAATTAGAAAGTTTGGGTCTTAATTTAACAAATAAACGTACCGTATGTTATATATAATATGACTCAGAAGCCAAAATCCTATAGGACAGAGTTCATTCCTACACGAATTTTGACAGAAATGTGTGTAAGCAATACACAAAAACAATACTTTTCATTCTGCATGGGAAAAGTGCTCTTTATTTTGTCACAGTCACAACACTGGGTGCACGACCCAAGACTAGGGAACAACACCATATTTAATAGATCACTCAAGGTGCGCAGAAGACAAGGCAGGTTAATAGGAATAGTCCTGCGTTCTGACCTACACTCCAGGGCGAGCACTATAGCCCCCAAAGCACCTGTGGACCTTTCTCTCAAACATGGAAAGTGAACAGGAACAGTTTGAAGGAATAACAAATGCATAACCATAGAAACTAACATGAACTCAAACAGACAATAAAAAACATAAAAAATTTGTAATCAGTAGAAATCAATATACAGTGCCAGCATAATTATTATGCAAGTTGATATTCTGATCATATTTTTCCCCAAGCATTTTACAAACCACATTAATCTGCTTGATTGAAAACTTAAGCAATGATCAAAAGATCAACTTGAATAATAATTTTGCACATACTGTATTCAGACTTTTTGAAGTGCTTTCTTCCACTGAAGAAATGTAGGTAAAGTGCATAGAGTTTACACAAAATACAAAAGATTTCTATTTTTCCAACCAAAGAAAGAAAGATAGAAGTGCTTACTCTGGAAATGCACTATTGGAGAAATAGAAATCTGTTGTATTTAGTACAAATATCAAGGGAATTTTCAATCAAGCAGATTAATGTGGTTTGTAAAATGCTTCTAGAAAAATATGATCAGAATATCAACTTGCATAATAATTATGCTGGCTCTGTATATTGATTTCTACTGATTACTTGCTTCCTATGATAAAGGAAATGTAGGTTAAGTGCATAAAGTTTAAACAAACAAAAGATTTCTATTCTTTTAACAAAAAAATAACAAAAAATGAAGGTTTTCTTTTTCTCTGTTTCTTTGGTTTCTTTAAGAAGCAAGTTTCCTTTTCATGGTTTGAATAGTGTTATGGACAAAGTTTTTAATGTCAACCCAAGATCTTGACCTAAGGACTGGATTTGCATCCAGACATGACTGACACTCTGTTTTTCCAGGAACTTTTCTCAAGGAAAAGAATTTCCCCAGTGTGCGCTTTACAGCGCCCTGCTCTTCGCTACTCCATGGCCTCCTAGGAGCTTTCGTTCCTGAAACACAAAACAAAATGTCAAAATAAACAAAATGTTTTGTTTACTGTAGCTAAATGTATAAAGAAACCTCACTCTATAATCACAGGTTTCATCACTAGCCAGGTTTCCATCCAAGGATTGTTTTGCGAAAAACAAATAAAAAAGGTTTTACGCTACAAAATCTTCCCTAACATAGGAAACATTCGGAAATCAGTTCGGAAAGACTTGTTGAGAAAAGGGGCTCTATCGCAAATAAATGTGGTCATACAACAGAATTATGGCGCTTTCCACTGCATGGTTCGGCTCGACTCGGCGCGGAACGGTTCGGCTCGCTTCGCTTTTCCACTGCGTGGTACGACTCGGCTCGGTACGGCACGGTTCGGTTCGCTTTAGCTCGGTTGCTTTTCCACTGCAGTTAGTACCCCTTCATAGAGGGTGGGACTGATCGTTACACTGTTTGTAGGTCCGGTGATAGCCGTGTGCGGCTAAGAGCTGAGCTACTTCTTGGAACACTTTTTCATTCCGTTTAGCAGCTAGCCCCATCCAGCTCTCGCTGGATCCGCTCCTCGGCAACCAACGAGAGGAACGTCTGCACCTCGACCACGATTCAGCCATTTCTTTTTTTAAAGTTTTGATCTCTTTTTTTTTCAAGAAAGTAAAAAACAGGTGCTACCGCATTGGCTGTTGTCTACTGGTTATTTAAATCTAGCGGGTTTAGTGTCTCGTGTCACAAATCCAATGACGCTGGTAGTGACGATTCTGTCTCTGACCAATCAGTGATCTGCAGTGTTTCACGTCACATTTTAGTACCGGTACGGTACGCTTGGAACCTCAACAGATCAGGTACCATTTAAAGCGCGCCGAAGCGAGCCGTACCATGCACCACAAGTGAGCCGTACCGAACCGAACCGTACCATGCAGTGGAAAATAGGGGTGCACGATATATCGAATCAATATCGTTATCGCGATATCACGTTGCTCGATATGTTTATGATGCGTCCGGTCCGACATGCACCGTTGCATTTCCCCCGACTCATTTCCTGATTCTCCTTCTCCATAAACAACAAGTTTAAGGAGAGGGTTAACTTTTCATGCTACAGATTTCCCACAGTGGTCAGAAAGAACAGGGGAGACACTTTGTTTTTCTCATTATGACTGTAGAGTTGCTACTCGCTCCAAAGCTAATCGCTGTCACTCTCTCACTTCTCCCTTGCTCTACTACCACACAGTCCCCACACACACTTGCCGGCTTGACGCACACACCAGCGCACAAGTATAAACATCACCTGGCAACTTCATGCGTTTCACTGATCGGATAGTGATCTAATTTATCAAAACGATACCCCTTTTACACCTGGTCACATATGTGTTTTTGCAAAACGGATATAAATACGATCTTCAATTCCTGCGCTATGCAGATTTTATGGAGTGCACGTCACTGAAAGCAACAGTTATGAGCTGCATTTTACGATCATCAGCTAAGGTCAAAATCAAATAACGCAATAAGAGAGAACAACAACAGCCCTGTTAAGATCATTTCGTTTATTTACTTTTAATGAAGATAATTGTGCGTCTGCGACTTACTTTCACTTTGATTTGTGATAATTTGCGCGTTGGCTTGATGAAGAGACGCTCAGCTGCTCATCTGCGGCGATGCGTGTTGCAGTTGCGCGCTTCGTCATATCTGACTATAACATGACAGCCTGTAACACGTTCTCACACGTTTATTTTTTAGCGTTTTTGGGAGGAATACATTTTACATATGTGGTTTCAACAACGAGATGTATTTACACTTGTCCAGTTTCGTCTGGAATACGGCCCAGACCACCTCCTGAAGTGGTTTCAGCGATCGGATTCAAATCCGTCTCGAATGCGTTTCGGAGGACAAACCTATTTTTTCACGATCGGATATCTATCCGATCACAGAGAACGCATAAAGTGGCTAGGTGTGTTCTGTAGACTTGCACTTTATTTAGGCTATTGTTTTTTACACCGTAGTGTAGGCTACATACAACCAGTAAAACATATCCTGTTCTGTAGACATGGTTATTATTTATTTATTCATGTTGTACCAGTCCAATATGACTGTCAGTTGAAATAAACCTTATCTTGTAAGAAAACTTGTTTTATTTAATAATCTTTTTTGATGCGTTTTCCCATAGCTTTTGTAGTTTTACATAAGTTTAAAAATATCGAAATTAATATCGATATCGGAATATTTATTATCGATATCGCAATATCACTTTTTTGTCAATATCGTGCACCCCTAGTGGAAAAGCGCCATTAGCCTATGTGGAGCTTCAGCGTTCATGGTGTTTCTCTTGTAAGGGGTTTCAGTCAAAGACCCCGAACCAGATATTTGAAAGAAGACCCGGAGTCAGAATTATAATAAATTAAAGAAAAGTTTTACTGAAGATAGTTTGCAGTTTCATCATTAGGATTTCTAATTGGCCAGGCAAAGTAAGCTATTTGGAAAGCATATAAAATTGAAAATGAAGAAAGAGGAGTTAATATAGTAGAATTGTTTAAAGGCTTAATGGAATCAAGAGTAAAAATGGAGTATGAATTTTATAAAATGAATAATGATATGTTAATTTTAAAAAGGAAGTGGTGCATAAATGCAACATTTATTTCTGTGATTAACAAATTAGTGTTTCATTGGTATTGTTGAAATTTTGATGGACTAATATTGATTAGAAATTGAATGTTGCATTTATTATTTATTGTTATCAAGTATTATTATTAAAGGCACACCGCAGAACTTTTGGCCACTAGTGGCGCTCGACCTGTAACTTTCACGTCTAGCGTCCCTAGAGGCCACTAGCTCCGCAGCACTGTCGCAAAAGTCAACAAACAGTCAACCGGTCTGCTTCCCATGTCTTTAGATTGTGTGTGCTTGCAGTGTTTGAGGTGGGCAGCCTTGACTCGCTCGATTCCCTTATAGCAGTCTGCTGAGAGAGAGCGAGTGGGGTGAGCCCGGCTTAACATGTCTGTGAGTGAATGTGGCCGCGGGACGCTGACTGAATGTCGACCGGAGCTGACTGTAACTTATGGGAGTTGGTTTCGTTTCACAGAAACCGTGGGACATGTTGTGTGTAACGTTAGTGTTTGTGGGCACTGAGTCGTGACTCGTGGGCACGTTCACTACATTTAATGTACATTTGACATGAGTCGATTTTATTTGTGCGAGCCCTGCACTGTGGCGGGCTGTGTTTGTGTGTAGAAATGAACAATGGGCTGTGGGCATATTATTACACTCATAACACCATCGGCTGTGGCCGGAATACCAGAAAATACTACACTACTTATATGATTTATCTGGGTCACCTTGGAAACGGCATTTGTGTGCAGGCAAGCGTCATCGGTCGGGCACCCCTCCTCCTCCTCCTCTAGCTCACGCCAGCGGGCGAACACTGGACCAATGTTGATCCTCGTCCTGGCTTTTGATTTGTCACTATACATTTTTTTTAGTGTCCTCTGACAAAACCTTTGCCTTCTTCCTTGTAGCTGTTGGTTCAGCCATGACGAAAACATACAGACGACAATCAAACGCGAGTTGAGCTCTCACGTCAGAATCTGAGGAAGTTGTGGGTGGTGGGGGAAGTGACGTATGCCGTAAAGCGGTCAAATTTTGTAGTTCTTTTTGTGCTCGGGTTCCTACCCGAAACCCGAAGTTACATAGTGCTAGGAAAAGCGATACAGACACCTTCAGGCTACAGCAGACGTGTCATTCAACCTATTGTAAGTCGATGTACCATCTCAATGGGTTTTGGTAATATATTATAAAGGTTGAAAAGTTCCACAGTGTGCCTTTAAGTAAAACCTTTTTTTATAATATGGTTGTAAAATAAAGTGTTTAAAGGTTTTTCTCACAATGCGCAAATGGCTTCATAGTATCTACATTTATTTTGTTCTGCAAGCAAGCTTCACAGTGCAATACAAGACTTTAGCGAACATTGTCATATATCATACCAATGTATAAATTCATGTGATTTTAAACGGTAAAGAAACTCTCTGAGACATAAAATTGTCAGCTAAATGATTAAATGTCAAGCTAAGAATTGACCAGGTTGTATAAGTTGTGCAGAAGAGCAGCATATTCATTACCTGAGAACATTTCTATAATGTGTTGTTTGTGTGGAGGAGAGTGACCGACAGACTTTCTTGAGGTAGAGAGTTGTTCGTCTTCATTCTCTGAGGCTTCTGGAGATCACAGTGTAAAGTTAAATCACGTTAAAACTACATGTTTACCTTTTCAAGAGACAGATTCTACATAACATCCATAACAGCTCTAATGAATGCTTACCCGTTTCTGAGATGTGACGCTTGCGTTTGCGACCGACAGACTTTCTTGAGGTAGAGAGTTGTTCATCTTCATTCTCTGAGGCTTCTGGAGATCACAACAGTGTAAAGTTAAATCACGTTAAAACTACACGTTGATAAGCATTTGCTAAATTAAACATAATATCTGGAAAAAGTTGTCTGATAATACTGCACGTTCTTGTGTTCATTAGAAAGGGCAGTTATATCGATACTCCAAATGTTTGTAATCAAACAGTGTTGGCTCACCACTGGCTTCCATAGTATTTATTTTCCTACTATAGAAGTCAATGGTGCCCCAAAACTGTTTGGTTACAAACATTCTTCAAAATATCTTCCTTAGTGTTCAGCTGAACAAAGAAATTCAACTCGAGGGTGAGTAAATAATGACAGAATTTAAATTTTTATGTGAACTATCCCTTTAAAGTGATGATAAAATAGAAAACATTTTACTCCAAGACACTATGGTTGTGGATTGCTCCTTGCAGGGTTTAAATCAGAAACCTTTCCATTATCACCTTTAAGCTAAGTACTAGATCTCTTCAGTACTGACCTATTTCTGTGGTTTGGCATTCATGCTCTTGCCGGCATCTGGAAGCAGGGCTTGTGTCATTTTCAGTCTCTGTAAAGCAAACAATTTAAAAAAAATGTCATATAAACAAAACACAAAACCACAGATATAATGCATTAAATACAATCCAAATCCATTTTACTCACCCTCAGTACCAAATGTAATCTCATCCAAAGATTTTCCTTTATAACAATCTGCACCTTTTTCTAAAGACAAAAGCAACTTGCTTACTTTTGCAAGTTGAATTGTATTTTCAGACAGTCTGTAGTACTCGCGGTGCACTCTAATGTCATGTCCCAGGAATTTGGCCAATTGGTCAAGTTCATTGTTTTTTAAATTCATGATCTGACTCAGAGTTGCTACTTGTTTTCTTAATTTGGTCGATGTAAGGCTCCTGGGGTCTTTTGCACCACAAGTTTTAGAAAATTTCCTCAAACAATCTGATCCACGGATGTGCGTTAAAGCCCCCACCCTGGCAAAAACATAAGGATTGTCTTCGTCGATGCCCACTTTGCTCCTGCTTTCATTCAACATGTCCATAGACTCAACCATGTCCTTTGTAAGAAGAACAGGTACTTTCTTGCCTTTCTTCCCTCGGATCTCTAATCGAGTCAACTCATTGCACAACTGTTGTTCTAATTTAGTCAGTGATTTAACCACATCTTCGTTAGGAGGCTTGACATTTCGACTCACGTATGATGTAAGGAGCAATTTGGATGCTTCACCTACACGTCTCCGATTAAAAAGAATGATTTGACTGAGCAAAGTCTCAGCCAAGACCTTCCAGTCAGCAACATTGACATTCTCTCTGAGTTTTTGTTTTGAGACCTTCTCCGCACGTTTGAGGTGTTTTTGTAAAGCCATGGCATCTTCCGTAAGGGGAATAGTGTCCCCCTTGTTCCACTTGCTTTGCTGCAAAGTGTTGAGGGCCTGACTCGAAATGTTGGTACGCCAATGACTATCAATTAGTTTAATGAAGTTTTTCAACTTTTTTTCAGTGTCTCTGTCCCCAGCCATTAAACATTGTCCTAAACTGAGCTGGCAGGCTTTCTTCAATGAGTATCCAATTTTCAGAGCAAGAGACGGGGTTTTAAACATATTTAAATCTGGTTGAAATTGGCTTACCTCCTTACAAGCTGTGACTGCTAACAGGAAGTTCTCTGGCTTACAGAGCTCTGTAAGGTTCCTCACTTTTTTAGATTTTGTTTTTACTTCAATCATAAACCTGGCCAGCTCCCTCATTTTTTGAATTATGTAGTGATGTTGTGATTTGTCATGGCCACACTTTGTATAAAGCGATTCACCATAAAGACAAATCAAACTGTCCTTCATTATTGTTTGTGTTATTTCATCTTGGCGCATGGTTTGTAACAGAGCTCTAATGTCTGCAGAGCACTTTGCTGCCATTGGAATCAGACAGGCTGCAGCTGATCTCACGCTCTCGCCTTTTTTCTTCTTCACATCCCCCTGTCCCCTACATGTCTTTGTGTGTTTCCACAAGTCTTTTTTCATAAAAAATGCTAAACAATCAGGGCAGGGAAGGAAATCCGAAATTACTGCATCTGCAGTCGGTTGTCTCCAAGTAATGATCTCTCCACGTCCCGTTTCCAAAACTCCTACATTGTGATAATAATTCCCCTGGTTCCGAAGCTGTTCAAGAAGAACCTTTCTTTTCTTTGAGCCTTTGGGGAAACTCAAGGCTTTTGCTACTTCTAACTCATTTGAATGGCTTCTCTCTAAATGTCTTGATGTTTTGCCTTGCGGCTTTTCACAGAAGACACAGTACTGTTTTTTGTTCCAAATACGTTTCCCGTTAGAATTGTGCTGACTTGTTTTGATTGTCATTTTTTGCTTTGCATGCTCAATCTCATTCGGTGAATGAAACATTGTCTCTTTAAAATTCTTTTGAACTTTCTCTTCAATCTTCGACTCTTCTGAATCCAGGTCTTCATCAGTAGACTCCTCCACTGAAGGAATAAAGACACTGCCTTCATCAGTTGAGTCCATGTCAGCCTGGTTCGATTGCTCCTGTTTACAAAAACAATTTTTTCATTCACAAACCTTTTATTTAGGTAAGATCACAATGGTTAAAATTAGATATTGGTTATTTAATAAATAAAATAAAATGAATACATTTATTTAATATTTAAAGGTGTTAACTGTAATCTTACACTGCAAAATGCTAACTTACAAAGGATTAAATTCATCACAATTATGTAATGAATGATAACAAAGCAAAAAAAATATAATAAATCACTCCGTCACCCCAAAGCCAAAACACTTCTATTCCACAGAATGAAATATGAAATAGATGCAGATGAGGATGTGCAAATGAGAGAATTTTCATGTTTGAATGAACTATTTCTTTAATGTTAACTTATCAAATGAAAGTGGTCCTTGATCTTTTGACACCAAAATGGTCATTGCCTATGAAAACAATGTAATTTTCAAAACTCAAAACTTCCTCCTTATTATGTGGTCACTTTTACTATTGCTCAGCAAAATTTTGCAGACAAATATGTGCCAAAATATGAATATGAATGAAATATGGAAATAACGACAATGACAAAAACATCCAAAGCTATTCTGCCAGTTAGTAAACTTACCAACCCTAAATAACTTCATTCCAAGCATCCTCAATTTAAGGATAATTTTAAACAATTGTAGTGTAATGTTGTACAAAACTGGCTGAGTAGATTAGGGATGCACCGAATATTCGGCCACCGAAAATGGCCCAAAAGAGCATTTTCGGTTTTCGGCCGAAAGACTTTTATCACCGAAAAAATACGGCCGAAATGTTGTGATGACGCAAACAGAAACCGGTTCATTGGACCATTTTTCCTGCCTTCCAAAATTTCGTTATTTCAAAGGCGCGTGGCAAGCGTGCGATGGCGCGACTACGACAACATCAAATGGTAAACGTAATGTAAGCGGAACGAAACTGCGCTACTCGTTATTTTGTGTTTGACGGACCGTTTATCAGTTTGGACCAATGCAGCGCGAGCCGATCTCGATCAAGCGACACTGTTACACATCGCTAAGACATTCAGTAAAGAAAGCAGGAATAGTAAGTTAGGCTACAATGCTTTCAAGTAACGTTACGTCGGTTTTATTTTGACATTATGAATAAAATTGCTGCCCTCAAATGTTAATCTGAAATAAAAATAACAAAATTTTTTTAATGACGATAGCGTGACGATGACTAGCTAAAAATGGCTCTAAGGTGACTAAAACATGACGAGACGTTTTCGAGACGAGACTGAACAAAAATGAGTATAAGTCTGACGATTGCAGTGCATGTAATTTCTGCCTATTTTGCGTGAATTCTGTCTGTTTTGAGCTAAAAATGTATCAGCAATGCTGCCGTTTTGGGTACACCCACCACCCATGCCGCACGTGCACCAGATTCCACACAACAACAACAACACACCTCCGGCTGCGGCTAGTCACTCACCACACATCTTCCGAAGGACGGCGGCGAAGCCAATAAACAGGCTTAAGTGGTCGGAAACGACGAGATGATTTATGGACATACTTTCAGTTTCAGTATACTCCAGCGGTTCTCAAAATGTGGGGCGCGCCCCACTGGTGTGACAGGTCTCCTCCAAATGGGAGAAAATTTTCCGTGTTATGCTTTATATCTTTATTCGTTCGTTTATCCGCATCGTCAACTTCATCTTTGCAGCGACACCGAAAACACAAGTTTATTAATAAACAATTAAATGTCTCCTTGCAATATTTTTTTCCCATTCATAATCATTACTTTTGCCGGTTCTTTGTGGCAAGCTTTATGAGTGCGGTCGTGCGCTTGAGTGCGGCTATAACGCTCATTATCCTGTAGGCCTATAGCCTATTTAAGTAATTGAATTAATATAAAGGGGCGATTTGTGGTTTAAATGAACAACTACTAGTCAACTAGAATAAAAACTTTAGTCGGAGGCAGCTTTTCCACATATTCTCGATTCTCGAACCAGCAGGGCATTCTGTGTTGAGCGCGTGAGCCTGAGCTGAAGGAGCGAGCAGAGGAATATTCAGAAATGCGCTCTCTCTCTCCGTTCACACGCTCTGATCGGAACAAAGGAATATTACAATAATTAATCATTAGTTTATATCTTAAACACTGCCCATACACTACCCACCATTTTAATCCCAATATCAAACACAGTATGTTATCTCTATTTTATCTATTTTAAAAAAAAAAACACTTTTTTAAGTAAAGAGAGCTGTGTGCATTGTTCTTCCCTTTGCCACATCATATCTCTGTGAGATGGGCTTTTCAGCTTTTGCTTCAATGAAAACAAAGTACAGATCTCAGCTGAACATTGAGCATGACTTTTGAGAAATTGTGCAATGCAAAACAGGCTCATTGCAGCCACTAATGCAGGGATAAATAGACCTGTCTTGCCAAATGGATTTCTATTGTTTTCTTTTTTTTTAACAGATTGCAAAGTGGCACTTTTAGTTCTTTGCTATTTTTGAACTTGATACAAATTTTGACACAACTGCACTTTTATTTTCTCTAATTTTTAAAGACTTTTTTTTTTTTTACTAAAATTGACTAAAACTTGACAAACCTTTTTGCATTTTCGTCGACTAAAACTTGACTAAAACTATTACATTTATAAGTGACTAAAATGTGACTAAAACTAAAAAGCATTTTCGTCCAAAAGACTAAAACTAAAAGGGCTGCCAAAAACAACACTGGTCCTCGCGCGCTGTTAAGGTGTCTATGTGCATGGCTGCACGCTGGCGCGCGTCGGGTGTGTGCGCACAGAAAACCGAACCAATTAGAGCTCTTTTTTTGCGTCGTCACTCTTATTCAGATCTATATGTCTGCTCTACTAATTCTCCCAGACATTTAAATTTTTTAACGTTTTATGAGACATGCAGCGCATGTCAACCCGTGTGCCGCTGGGTAGATCAGTTACAGTACAAATGTGCGCATCTACCACAAACGCAGGACATCATTCTGACTGGATCGCTTCCCAAATCGTCACTATCTAACATTTTTGTCTAGTTTTTATTCGTTGACGAAAATGTCAATAGATTTTCGTCATAGTTTTTGTCATTCAAAACTAGTTTTAATTTAGTTATCGTCTCGTTTTCGATTATGGTAGGTTGTAGTTACTCGCACATTGTGCTCGTAAATCATTTTTCCGGTTTGCATGTATTGATTTTTAGGGGCATATGCGAGCAAAATTGCTAACCCACACTGTAGTACTGACACACTTATGGCGCTTTTCCACTACACAGTACCAGCTCGACTCGGCTCGCCTTTGTTTGGTTTTCCACTGTGTAAAAGTTGTACCTGTACCAGCTTTCGGGTACTTTTTTTCGTACCACCTCCGGCGAGGTTCTAAGCGAGCTGAGGCGATACTAAAATGTGACGTGAAACAATGCAGACTGCTGATTGGTCAGAGAGAATCGTCACTGCGTCATCATTGAACGCGCCAGACGGAGTATCCTGAATAACCCCGCCATTTTTAAATAGTTTGGCCAGAGATTGCGTGATATACCCATTACTACTATTAAAACAGCATACACTCGATTTCCTCCATTGTCCTGTGTGTGTGGGTAGCGGGTGTGTCGCGTAGAAGATTATGTCACGGCAGTTTCCTGTGGCGTCGCTATGACGACCTGGTACTATTGCGGAGGTACTATCTGTAATGGAAAACGGAGCGAAAAGCGAGCCGAGCCGAGTCGAGCCAAGTCGAGTTGAGCTGGTACTGGTAATGGAAAAGCGCCATTATGTTTTTGGTGGGATGACCAAAATTCTGTTTCACGGTATGGCTAATTTTATTTCACAGTAACAATATATTTCACGATATAGTTATTTATATATGTAGTTAAAATATCACGTTAACAACAACCCTTTAGAAAGTGTAATTCCTTTGTGGACCCTCTTGATCTGCTTTCTCCATGTTTCTTTGACAAATCTCAGTGTCTCAGTGTCACGCACGCTGCACGTGAGTTAACCACGCCCACTTATTTACCTGTCGCGGTATACAAGGAATAAAAAAATCAGTTACGCTTGACATTTTCTATCGCGGTAACGATACCATCATACCACCCAGCCCTACACACACTTAGAGGTGTGCCGGTTTCAGAATTGGTGATGACGGTTATGATGCGAGTCAAATGTGACGGTTCATAACATAACCGTCGGCGCGCGGGGGGGGGGGGGCTTTGCGACGTTCGTCTGTTATAGAACAACTTAGTTTGAATAAACGAGCAGACACGGATTAGCTACTTGCTATAAGTTTATTTTAAATTAACAGCAAGACAACTAGAAGTGAATGTGCTTCCCAATGAACCACGCACAGTAAACAAATCCCTAACAAAAAAACTTTGCAATGAACGTGCTTTGTTTTAAATAAATCACACACATTAGGCTCAGCAAAACCTTTAAAAAAAAACTTTGCAATGAACTTTGCAATTTAGACGCGCAAACTGGGTGCTGGTGCTGTGAGACGTACATTCTCGGGCAGATTAGGCTTGAAGTGTTCATCCTCGGATGCGGCGCCGCGCGTGCTGCTGTTACAAAACAACGGTGCATTCAGCCAAACGAACGTGGTCTTGCCGGTCTTATGCACCCAACGCATCATTTTTGCCGCGCACCTTCGCGCTTGTGCGGACGCGTCGAGTATAAACAAGGCTTTAACAAGGCGCGCGCTTTGATCGGTCTCCCGAATCATCTCCAGCAGTGCAGCCTCCGAAGCACCACTAACTCCGCCTCCGTTTCCCTCGGAAGCTGATATTAGTATTTAAACATCCTTTATGATTAAAAATGTTTGTAAAAAATATTTTAATAACACGGTTTTGGCGGTTATAGAGTTCTAATGACGGTGTTCAACTATAACCGTCGGTCTCACGGTTACATAATAACCGTCACAGCCCTACACACACTCATGTAGTTTCAAACCTGTATCACTTTCTTTCATCTGCAGAACACAAAAGATCATATTTTGAAGACTATTTTGAAGACTCAAAATATATTATTATTATATAGTTGTATATTAAGACTCAAAATATATATAGGAGACATTCATACAGGTTTGAAACTACTTGAGGGAGTAAAAAACAAATGGTCATTTTTGGGTGAAAATGTATAGGCTATAGCTGTTTGTGAATATATGTATAATAACGTATAATCATAAAAAACATACAATGACCTAAATCATACATTATAAAGAAAAATGCCCTTAACTATGACTTACCTCTATAAAGATTTCTTGGACAAAATCAGGGGGGTCGTTTTGTCCATCTTGGTCCTCATCTCTCGTCTCTTTCCTCATCTCTCTGTCTGTCTTGGTCCTCATCCTCTTCTGTCTGTCTTGGTCCTCATTCCTCCTTCTGTCTGTCTTGGTCCTCATTCCTCTTCTGTCTTCTTGGTCCTCATCCCTCTTCTGTCCATCTGGTCCTCATTCCTCTTCTGTCTGTCTTGGTCCTCATTCCTCTTCTGTCTGTCTTGGTCCTCATCCCTCTTCTGTCCGTCTTGGTCCTCATCCCTCTTCTGTCTGTCTTGGTCCTCATCCCTCTTCTGTCTGTCTTGGTCCTCATTCCTCTTCTGTCTGTCTTGGTCCTCATTCCTCTTCTGTCTGTCTTGGTCCTCATTCCTCTTCTGTCTGTCTTGGTCCTCATCCCTCTTCTGTCCATCTTGGTCCTCATTCCTCTTCTGTCCGTCTTGGTCCTCATTCCTCTTCTGTCTGTCTTGGTCCTCATTCCTCTTCTGTCTGTCTTGGTCCTCATTCCTCTTCTGTCTGTCTTGGTCCTCATTCCTCTTCTGTCTGTCTTGGTCCTCATCCCTCTTCTGTCCGTCTTAGTCCTCATCCCTCTTCTGTCCGTCTTGGTCCTCATCCCTCTTCTGTCCGTCTTGGTCCTCATTCCTCTTCTGTCTGTCTTGGTCCTCATTCCTCTTCTGTCTGTCTTGGTCCTCATCCCTCTTCTGTCTGTCTTGGTCCTCATCCCTCTTCTGTCTGTCTTGGTCCTCATCCCTCTTCTGTCTGTCTTGGTCCTCATTCCTCTTCTGTCTGTCTTGGTCCTCATTCCTCTTCTGTCTGTCTTGGTCCTCATTCCTCTTCTGTCTGTCTTGGTCCTCATCCCTCTTCTGTCCATCTTGGTCCTCATTCCTCTTCTGTCTGTCTTGGTCCTCATTCCTCTTCTGTCTGTCTTGGTCCTCATTCCTCTTCTGTCTGTCTTGGTCCTCATTCCTCTTCTGTCTGTCTTGGTCCTCATTCCTCTTCTGTCTGTCTTGGTCCTCATCCCTCTTCTGTCCATCTTGGTCCTCATCCCTCTTCTGTCCGTCTTGGTCCTCATCCCTCTTCTGTCCGTCTTGGTCCTCATTCCTCTTCTGTCTGTCTTGGTCCTCATTCCTCTTCTGTCTGTCTTGGTCCTCATCCCTCTTCTGTCTGTCTTGGTCCTCATCCCTCTTCTGTCTGTCTTGCCATGACATTTTCATCTGTAATCAATAATTTATAAAGTTAAAGCCAGGGTTAGTTCACCCAAAAATGAAAATTCTATTTGTAATTACTCGCCCTCATGTTGTTCCAACCCTGTAAGACTTTCGTTCATCTTCAGAACACTAATTAATAAATATAATATATCTTTAAAAAAGATTTAAAAAAAAAAATCTTAATTTAAGTTCTGAAGATGAACGAAAGTCTTCCAGGGTTGGAAAAACATGAGGGAGAGTAATAACTGACAGAATTGACATTTTTTGGTTAACTAACCCTTAAACTTAAAGGTAACAGAAAACTAAAATAATTAAGCTTAACACAGAATATATGCATACTTGTCTAAAAAACAACAACTAAAACCCCCAAGATTAGAGGCTAAGAGATATTTACCCCTAACACCATTAGCAACTCCTTTACTACTGGTTTAATGCAGTACATCACTTATATGGTTAACATAAGATGTTAGGCTAAAGCATAAAAGCAATATCTATGTAAATCTCTTTAAATATGAGCTAATTAAACAATAATAATTTCTTAATTACAGTTGCAAAAGTTGAAGACATCCCTATTTGTATACAAGCTATTCATATGACTAATATCCCAGATAGCAATGAGTCGGCGGACCGCCGGCGGCGCGCTGGAGGCAGTAGAAGCGTCAGAATGGCGAAATCGCAAACACGTTTGACGGCGCACCGCCGGCGGCAGCCGCTTTTTAAAAGCGGCAGCCGCCGTCCTACCGCCTTCGTTCCGCGGCCGGCCCGCAGGCCAGCCGCCGTTCTAACCGAAGGCGGACCTTCCGCGGCTCGTCGGAGGCAAACGCTATTTTCGAGCGAGCTGCCCCGCCGCTTATTGCATATATATATTTTTATTTATTTAATATTTATAGCATGCAGTTTATCAAGAATAATGATTGATCAAACCAGACACATTTCCATTTGGCATTTTAATTCCACATTTCAAAGTACAGTAACTGTCATTAAAACAAGATGTCAGATCACTAAAATATAACAGAAAAATACAAATACATACACACTAACATGCAGGTTTCCAATTAAATTTTGGTTAAAAAAAACACTTGTAAAAAACACTATTGTAACTTACAATACTTGGTAATAATATAAAGAGGTCAGCTCTAGGATTAAAAGAATTACCAGTAAACTCAAGTAATGAGGATATTTGGTACAAAAGAAAGTGAAGGATACCAAATAATTTTAGGTATAACATTATATTTACAAGTCATTTCTAACAATAGGTGAAGTGGTAATAACTGAGAGTAAAACCTCTAGAGTACAATATACCATTATAACTGCAATGCTGACCTGTGGCACAAGGATTTACAAGCTATTTTTAACAATAGAATAACAGTTAAGCACTGTGACGGAATGAAGTAGAATATTTAGTACCAGGTAATGTGCATTATCAATTATCAGAGATATAGCTTGGTATAGTATTCCAAGCTATTTTTAATAGAATAACAGTTAAAGGGATACTCCACTTTTTTTTTGGAAATAGGCTCATTTTACAACTCCCTTAGAGTTAAACAGTTTTACCATTTTCAAATACATTCAGCCGATTTTCTGACATTTAGAAGAATATCAGTAAGCAGACAGTTTCTGGTCCCATTGACTTCCATAGTATATATTTTTTCCTACTATGGAAGTCAATGGGACTAGAAACTGTCTGGTTACTGATATTCTTCTAAATGTCAGAAAATCAGCTGAATGTATTTGAAAATGGTAAAACTCAACCGTTTAACTCTGAGGGAGTTGTAAAATGAGCCTATTTCCAAAAAAAAAAAGTGGAGTATCCCTTTAAGCACACTGACGGAATGAAAGTAGAATTTTTGGTACTAGTTAATGTGCAATATCAAATATCAGGCATAAAATAGGATTTACAAACTATAATAGAATCGTTAAGCACTGACAGAATTACAGACATCCCAACCTGCAAGAAGTAATTTCAGGGAGGTATCTTGGTGACCCGATTGTTGACGGGGGGGGGGGGGGGTTGACTGGATTGTTGACGGGGGGGGGGGGGGGGGGGGGGGGGGGACGGGGGGGGGGGGGGGGGGGATTGGTAGACTATACTGCGCGCATACATAGCGAGCGCACAGGAGAGCGCGAGAGACACTCGCAAGGTGTGTTTCCCTTTCTGTCGTGCGTGTGCGCGCGCGCTCTATGTTTGTTATGCGCGCAGTATGTTCTGTCTCGCACGCGCGTTATAGATTCCGGGAGATTTGAACTAATTTGCGGGCATCAGGGAGACGCTATCAATATGCGGGAGACTCCCGGAACTTCCGGGAGATTTGGGATGTCTGGAATTAAATAAGCCAATACTGAAGTCACGGTAAGTAGAATATTTGATACCAGATAATGTGCAGATATCAAGTATTAGATGTATAATCTAGGATTTACAAGCTATATTTAAAAATAGAATAGTTAAACACTGTAACAAGGCTCTTTTAGAGGTCTTGATGTTACTGACTGCAGGATAAAAAAAAACGGTTCCAGTAGTCAGTGATGCTGGGTGTCAGTAGTCAGCCTAGGTTTAAAGGGTCGGCTGTGGGTCCCTCTCAGCGGTGCGGCGCCTTTTTCCACCTTCACGGTCAGATGCTCCTTTCAGGTACCGCGTAACATTAACCTGGATCGCCTC
Organism: Chrosomus eos; assembly: GCA_036326025.1. NCBI lineage: Eukaryota > Metazoa > Chordata > Actinopteri > Cypriniformes > Leuciscidae > Chrosomus > Chrosomus eos. The sequence continues at coordinate 40,225,786 of CM070822.1, forward strand.
ATCAGTGGCATCCTGGGTCGCCGGGTTCTTCCGGATGGCTCCTGTAGAAAATACAGATCTGTCATTCTATTTGAATAGCATAAGGTCATACACATCTACTTAAATATTTAAAAAAAATATCCTACTTACTTTGAACAATGGTCTTCAGGAACATGTCTCTAAAACATGCTTTATCCCCTACACCAGTCCAGATTGTATTGATGGAAAGGTGATTAGAGAAGATACTCTGAAGTATTCGCCACACGGTTCTTTAGGTCCCTCCCACATTTGATTGCCAAAAACCGAAGCTGCAAATACAAAAAAAGTGTAACAAATTACATTTCTCTGAAGCTTCTCATAAATTTAAAATGTAACAGGCTGTGGATTCAGACTGTAGAATATGCAGTGTATAATCTTAATTTTACTTTTTAGATTACCCTATGGCGTTATAAATGGAATCAGAACACTTACAAATCGTTCCTGGAGCTCTTTATTCTGCCTCATACTGTTGTCAGGTAACGCCAAATCTTCCTGGGTGTCTAGGGGGAGTAACGGATCTCCTGGCAGGGATAACTCTCCAACAGACACATTGGCACTGAAAATGTTGCAGCATAGTGTCCATTTTGTTGTCCATGCTACGGGGTCGTATTGGGGTCTGATCTGCACCTACAGGGGGTTTCCCAGAATAAAAGAATAAAGTAGTCAGTCCTGGCCCCTCAACTACTAAACTATGACAGTTATAGCTAGGTCTACTACATGTACAGATGGCCCCAGTGGGAATTAAACCAACGCCTGCGTTGTTTGCGAGTTGTACCTGATTGCCCAGTGCGAGCAAACATCTTCAACATTGTCCCAACTTGCTTCACCTGCTCTCGAAGTGAGCCGCTGTCATCTGAAGCTACAAAATAAAAGGCATATGGTAATTTTGGACACACACACAAAAGTTAAATTTAAGAAAGAGTGCATGTTCTCACCTGCTGGTGCATTGCTTTCTCTCAGGGCTTGTTTTTCATTCTGGAGTATCTGGAAAATGTACCTAAATATATATATATATATATATATATATATATATATTATATATATATATATATATATATATATATATATATATACACAAGGCACTATTTTCAATACTGTTAAAACACTGGACACTAATATAGGCCTAGAATATACCTTCATAGCAGAAAACTTCATGCTGTACACGAGGTACCAGGGGAGTCCAAGGGCCAATAACTGAGCGATGACTTTCTCCCATTGTTTATTCAGGCACTCAAGGAAGTTTTCATATGGGAAGCATGAGATGTTATCAAGGACACCATGCTTTCTGGCATCTTGTATGAGGTGCACCAAACCAATCCATGCATGTTGTATGTCACATGTTCTTTTCCATAAAGCTTGCTGCTGTAGTGATCAAAGAGAACCAATATTAACCACTGTAGCTACATTGTGAAATGAACTAGCAGCATACTTGTTCGGACAAACAAAATAATTTATTACACAACCTATATACATTATTATGTTATGTTTTGTTAGAAAAAAAAATAAGTTATACTTAGTCTTTCTAGATGTGAAGCTTTGGCTATCTACTGTAAGTAGCTAATTACATTTCTACATGTAACGTTAACCTCATTGTGTCCTGTAACAAACGCAAAACAGCATGTGTTGTTAGCTAACACTTGCTAACGTTAGCCACTCTAGCTACTGGACTAACCTGTATACTGCAAGAACAAAGATTACTAACTTGGATATTTTAATATAAAATATAAACTAAAACAATGTAAACATAATATTGCGTTACAAAAAAGGGAAACATATACTTACTTAAACGACGTTAGTCGATGACTTTGCTAGCTAGCAAACTGTAGCCTGTAGTAACTTCGGCAATCTTCTTCTTCTCTTGATTAATGGCGGATTGTAAGATGTAACCAACTTGTAGGTGCATACCGCCAGCGACTGTACAGGAGTGTGTAACACCATGCTATTAAAGTGTTTTAATCTAACGGAGGCAAACAAACCCATAACCAAAGCCCGTCAACTGATGCGCAATGTGCGACCCACGAGCCACGAGCCAGCCTCTGCGGCTCCAGTGCGTCATCGAGCCCTGTTTTAGCCCCGTCCAAAAAATCCTGAACACACCAATGGTGCAAAACTGTTTAACGGTCTAACTCCCCAATTCAGTAGGCTACTTCACAGTTTACAGTCTTTGTAATGAGTTTTAGCAATACATTTTTTACATTTATAATGTGTTTAGATTTTTTTTAATTGCCTTTAAAAAAATAATCTGCTAAATTGTTCATACCATGAATTAAATATCTATTTTAAAATCTAATCAGAAAGATATTTATTGCCAAGTTTTATTGCAAAATAATTTTTGGTTTATTGCTGCATGTCTCAAATGTGCATCAATCAAAGAAATGTAAACAATTTTTACCTGCATAAAATAATTAAATATATTTTACATAGCCTATTACTGTATAATCTTTAGAGTTTCAAAGTAATTTAAATGTCATTTCCTAAACCTTATAATGGAATCAAGAGTCAAATCTGTTATAGCCTAAAAACCCCAATGGCTTTGTAGCAAAAGAAATTATAATAGCCATGGCTGGTCGATTTTGAGAGTAGAAATCCTTGTATTTCAAAGCGGCTTGCCGCCGGCCGGCCGCGGTCCATTCGACGGAGGCAACCGCCAGAGAAAATGAAGCCGGCGGCCCGCCAGCTATTCGCCGGCGGCATCTCGCAAAAAATGGGCGTGACGAATTCGGCGGCAAACGTAAGATCCCCGCCAGCGAGACGCACCTATAGCCGACAGCTTAGGGCCGCGGCAAAAAGAAGCCGTGCCGATATTTTTTGCTATCTGGGATAAAGGCTGCAATATATCAACTATGAATAGTTTGCAAATTATGTGTAAGGACTTTATTACTACTTACTATAACGTCTTATGAAATAACTCTACAAACCATAGACGCTACAAACGAAGATAAAGACTTGACGTGTATCTGAGTCTTCTCGAGCTCAGCAGCAGCAGTTCCCCTCCCCCACTGAGAGCCAGCGTGGGGGAGGGGAGAGTGGGGGAGGGGAACTGCTGCTGCTCCTGAGCTCGTTTACTCGAGAAGACTCATGTCAAGCGATTTTGGCTGAGCAAAGTGAGCAGTGAGCTCTCACCCTATTCAACGTTAAAATCCTTTATTAAAACTAAGCTATACAAAACACATTTCCGAATTCTTAACAAAATGATGTATTTAATGTATGTTACAGTGCTGTTACTTCTCAACTGGTCAACTAACGTTACCAACAAACTTCTATATTTGTTTAAGTCTTATTTACTTTAGTGCCTCTAAGTAAGATCATGTTTTAATGAAGATACTAATACTTTTTAGCAGCGTTTAGTGAACAGTAAAAACAAAAGTTTCGGTTATTGTTATCAATCTTAATAATATTGTTGATTTGACTGAACTGAGCTGGACGATGACATGCCGTTTAACGTTAGATAAATTAACTAAATAAATAACTTTTTAACTACAGAAATGAACCAACACTGAACTTAATTAAGCTGGACAATGACATTTTCTTCTAGAGCTACTGCACATCCAAAACAAACTTTGTTGCATAATTTTCCTGTTATCTGTAACGTTAAAGTTTCTTTTAAACGATCTGTATTATAAAAAGCTCTAGCAGCTATATAAATTAAGCGGAGTCAACCTCTCTCCCCCATCCCCTGTATTTATCCATAGCCTACATATAAACCGTGAACACTAAATTTAACCATGAAATAACAGGGATTAAAGTGTCAAATAAATCGACAGTTCATATTTAATGATTTAAAACATTAGCCTACTTACTTCGTCCTTTAATCTGTTTCCGTCGTGTCTCTCCTCGCAGGCTCTGTGGTGATCTCGCAGCCGCTTCAGTCTCCGTCGATATCGTTCAGACATCTAATTTCTTGTCACGTTTCGTGGAGAAGAGCGCGCTCTGATATCTATATACTCCACATGACGCAATGCTCGCGCAAAAAAAACATAAAACCCACACTATTCGCCATCCATACTACATCGCTGTTAGTATGCAGCTCTTTGAAAATCTAGTGCATTTTCAATTAATTTGTGTGGCAGTTGTTGCTGAAATCCAAACATCGTATATGGACTGTTTATTAACAAAATACTATTGTGTAATTGTGATATATTTATATTATAAATAAATAAATGAATACAGTTTTCTAAATATATGTATTTTTTCATTGGCCAGCTATCAATCAATCACAAAAATCACCAAACCAATCAAAAACCCAGAGTTGTACTCTTCCAACCAATAGAAAATAGGCTGCAGCACACGCCATTATCCTTTAGGGGGAGCTCAGGAGAATGAAGAAAACACAGTTTTGTCATGATTTGATATTGGAATGAGGACATCTGAGAAATTTGCACAGCACAATGCCTAGCCCCCCTGGGGTCTAAATTGAGCAAAATAAAGTGAGGACCACGATTTTGTCCTCACTTTACCAAAAGGTCCTCACTTAAAAGGTGTTTTGTCACATTTCGGTCCTCACTAGTATAGCAATACAGACACACACACACACACACACACACACACACACACACACACACACACACACACACACACACACACACACACACACACACACACACACACACACACACACACACACACACACACACACACACACACACAGATGCATCTGTTAAACAAAATTTTGTTCTGTGTTTTTTTTTCTTCTTTTTTTCTTACAGATGCAACTCCAGATGTCTAGACATCATTACTGTGTGAAGACTGATGAAGAGAAGTTACAAGTAGGACTTTCTTAGAAAAATAAGGATTAAAAGGGGGGAAACGAGATGTAGAGGGCCCTGTGTCTGTGTTTGACTTGGGCCCCAAAATGACTAAATCTGCCACTGCAGGTAAGATCATTTGAATGTTTCAGTTAAATTTCATAATTGAAAGCAAAGGTTAAAGGTCCCATGAAAAAAGAGAGATTTACAACAGTATGAATAAAAAAGTGGCAGTAAAAAAATAAAAAAATAAGTGGGGTACGGGTTAACATGTTAAATTTAATTCTCGTTTTTTTTTTTTCGTTCTACCGAAAATGTGCTGGGAGCCCACTGTTGCTATAGTAACGATTCCCGAACTACACTTTTACGTTCATCTGATTGACAGATACATATTGTGATCTTATTTCACTGTTGAGATTTTTTCAGCTTTGTACAAAGTTTGCTTCGTACATTTCGTTTAACTATGTTGTTAAAGAGGGTGAGATTTACCATTTAATTGAACTTTGTTCATGTATTATAGACACTTACATTTTTCTTGCTCCATCAGTGCAATAACTGCGTCCATGTTATGAGCCGAGTTTTTCATTTACTTCAACTGCTCAGTGCTCTGGTATTAGCAATGGGATGACCCATTTCAGGAGTTGCCATAATTAAAATTTAAAATCAGAATATGAGCATATTAACTGAATTGAAACGTAAGCGATACTGACTCAAAACATGAGTGTCCCGCCCCCAGGCGAACTGGAAGTTTTGATTGGTTTTGCACCTGAGTCAGACCTGTCTGTAATTGGCTTGAAGCGCTCCAGATCTGACTGTTATTGGCTGAAGCGCAGGGCTCCACTGCAGTAGTTTGAAAAGTGTCTGTCAAATGTCAGCTTTCCCTGTTGCTCCGTCGGCACCTTTGTCAAAGTACTTTGTACTTTTGGTGAAAAATAAATGTAGCGAAGTTGAATACTTTATTTTTATTCTACTCAAGTAAGAGTAAAAGTATCACAATTTAATTATACTCAAGAAAGTAGAAAAATTGAAAAATCTACTCAAGTACTGTTACGAAAGTATTTGTAATTAGTTACCTGACATTTATGTACTTATAGAGTTGTAATCGCGTCCCCTTTGCCATTATGGATGTGCAACACACACACAAACTGTGATAACGTTGGCGCAATTTTTTGAAACTACAAACACAAATACTGTGATAACGTTTGCTATGTACAAACGAAATTACATTTATGCTAGGGACCTGTCGCGTCATGTTTACATTACTTGTCGTACAGGTGCTTATGTGGCAAATGTGAGAAGATGGCTACATAACATACACAGTTTTTAATACAATATCTTTAAAATATATTTATAAACGTGGGTTACACACTATACAAACAAGGTTTAAAGGGTACCTATCATGGAATTTTGAAAATTACCTTTCATGTAGTGTGTAACATAGATCTAAGTGAACAAAAACATCCTGCAAAGTTTTAAATATGAAAGTTCACCGTATACAAAGTTATTGTCTCTCAAAAGTAAGAGTCGACTCTGAGTCGCTGATATGAATCGATAGACGAACGATGCACTTTCGTACGTCACTTGTACAAGTTATTTGAATTCGACACGCCCACTCAGTGCGCGCGCCGAGCAGACAGAGAAACCTGACAACAACATGTCGACGAGACTCTGTTCTGAAGTGAGAATCAAAAGCAAACTTTTTTTTTCACTGCCCAGGGACAAGCATGTGAAGACTCAGTGGCTAGAGTTTATATTTACAACTATACCATACAGGTATAGCCGAACCTTGAGCTGTGTTCGCGTTATTTTAATGACGATCGCTTCACAAACACAAATGCTTTCAAGTGTGAATTCGCGAGTCGCCTGATACTGAAGGAACGTTCAATACCAAGTTTATTTAGATCAGCTTCCTCCTCCGAATCACAACCTGTAAGTACTATTAATAATTGTTGCTTTTATGTGTGTGTGCGTGCGTGCGTGTGTGTGTGAGAGAGAGTGAGAGTTACGCTCAGCAGCTTCTAGGTCTCCAATGTCATTTTTTTTGTTTTTTGAAATATGTGAAATTGTAAAATATGTGAAAATGTGAAAGCGTATTGTAGTACTGCAGTGCTTTATCTATTATTTGGACAAATGAGTCGTCAAACGAATTATTATTTATTATTATTATAAGACAACAAAAGTGTTTTTTGTCATTGCATGCATGTAAAACTGTTGTTGGGGACTCCCAGAACATTATTAGGAACATTTTAAATGCCATAATAGGTACCCTTTAACGTTACTGTTAACGGGATTCATTTCAGTAGGCTATACATTTACATACTGTACACAGTATGCATGTATTTGTGTGTGTTCTGATCTATGGTTAATGGTTTAAAAGGATGTAGGGGTACATAAGCCATACTAAAATGATATATATATATATATATATATATATATATATATATATATATATATATATATATATATATATATATATATATATATATATATATATATATATATATATCTCATACCATACTCTACCAGCCAAAAGTTTTGGATCAGTAGGCTAAAGTTTTTAATGTTTATAAAATAAGTCATCTCTTCTGCTCACCAAGACTGCAATTTATTTGATTAAAAAAAATATATATATGACAATTAAAAATAACTATTTTCTAGTGTCACATGATTCTTCAGAAATCATTCTAATATGTGGATTTGATGCTCAAAAAACATTCCTTATTATGATCAATGTTGAAAACAGTTGTGTACAATTATTTTAATTAAATAATTTTTTGATGAATAGAAAGTTCAAAAGAACAGTGTTTTTATTTGAAATAGGATCTTTTGTAACATTAAAAATCAATTTAACATTTAGATCAATTTAACTCATCCTTGATGAATAAAAGTATTGATTTATTTAACTTTTATATCAATAAAGCCCTTTGAATTGAATAATTTTTTGTGTGTTTTGAATTTTGGAGGGAAGGGGGACTGCTCCCATGAGGTATAATAGATTTACAGTATTTACTGTATATATTTTTCTCAAGCTTCTTAATGGTCATAATTACTAACATCATTATGTTATGTTAAAATACATTCACATAAACCTGCACAACAAGTAAATATCAATTAAAGCTGCTCACTTTAAGTCAAGAAAGAAGTTTGGTCAACAGTAAAAAATATACAAGGCAACCAATTGCATTCAACAAAACATTTAATTATATATTATATCTAGGGAGTGGGTAGGTACATTTTCCTTGAATCTTCTGTCTTCAAAGAAACTCGTTCGACTTCCTACAGGGAGAGAAAGATGGCAGAAAGCAGGCCAGAAAAGGAAAGTGTAAGAAGCTGTAAGATGATCTGAGACCTGCTGGTGAATCAAGAATCAGTCAAACGCTTAGCCATACATTGATAACAAAAGCATTCAAACTCCATGCTATAAGTAATAATATAGTTACTTGGATTTGTGTGTGAGAGCATTCCCCTGCCAGAAGCAGAGTGTGTCATACAGAGGAGACCGGGTCTGGAAGACAAGCCTGTTGCTGTTGGAGAGAACTGGTAGTGGTAAAGAAAGGAAACGGTGTTAAAGTTAATACATTGAAGGACAGCTTAAATACACATTTAAAGCCTATGTTTCCTAAACATTTTCATGAGGTTGAGATTACAGAAGTGAGAGTACACACCTACAGTTAGGTCAATACCTACTTGGACAATTGTCATGATATCTGTTATTTTGACTCTACTACTGTACATAATTTGAAATTAAATGAGAACAAAAATATCTATATACAAACCACTATTGTTTTGTTATTCAAATAGTTATTCTTACACAACATTATGGAAGAAGCTGGAGGATTATTTTGCTCATCCGACAATTTATGCATATTAGGGAAAAGATAAATATTTTTACTGCATTTTGATACCGTATAAAGCTCAGCCATACATTCTGCTTTTCTATGATGTTCAAGATTTTTTATACTGTCATAGAGTTGTACATTTTCACATTTTAGCATTAGTCTTATTTGTGAGGGTGCTGCTGTACTTATTTCCTTTATATCCAGATGTATTTCTAATATTAGGCTTGAAAAAAAAAAAACTCTGAATACAATGTAGTTGAACATCACATTTAACTATGACCTCAGTTTTGAATTTACACATTTCTGACTGGTAGCTAACGTTAGTGAACTGTTGGTCACGTAAGCTAGCTGCAATTAACTACTATTATCTTCCAATAAACAGTAATTAAAGTTGGCTACATAAATTACAACTACTGACTAGATTCATGAGAGGACAACTAATGCGTTAAAATGTAAAAAAAAATACAGAAATTTCATCAACTTACCAGCGAGCGTACTTCGGAAGCACTGAAAATGAATGGAGTTCAGTGCTGGAACTATCAGTGTTTGGAACTATTGGCTGCTCCACGACACGCGTTACTTCCGCATTCCAAAGTTCCCATGGCGGTCTATGGGAGTGTCGGAACTCTGTTTTTCAACGGCTCTGACCCAAACTACATGGATGAGGATGAGGAGGCAGAGGAAGATTCAGAGGAGAGAAGGCCCTGAAACTTTCTTATCAAAGAACAGGGAAATACTGTGGACTTAAATTCCTCCTCCACAGACCCAAGGGAGAGCACGGGCAGAGGAGGTCAGAAAAATTGCCTCTGGACCAACAAGGTATGCCATTGTAAGGACTGAAGACATAAAATCTACTTTTGAACTTTTGTTCACAAGCTCTATGCAACAAAAGCTACTTGACATGACCAATTTAGAGGGGCAGCGAGTGATTGGTGAAGGGTGGGCTAATATTGAACAAATTGAAGAAATCCAAGCATTTATTGGGCTGCTAACTTTGGCTGGGGTTTTGAAATCTCACAACGAATCAGCTGCAAGTATATGGGACAGTGAGATGGGAAGGGCAATTTTTCGGGCAACCATGCCACTCAAAAAAAACAGCTGACAAGGATTTTGAGATTTGATGACAAGAGGTGACATCAAATGACAAACTGGCACCAATAAGACAGATGTGGAAAGACTGGGTCGAAAGACTACCACTGATGTACTGACCAAATGCAAACATTATAGTCGATAAGAGCTTGGTGGGGTTCAGGGGCAGGTGCCCTTTCAAGCTGTATATGCCCAAAAAACCTGCCAAATATGGCATCAAAATATGGGCAGCGTGTGATTCAAAATCAAGCTACTGTTTGAAAATGCAGGTTTACACAGGAAAACCTCCAGGGATGGCACGTGAAATAAACCTGCGAAGGAGAGTAGTCCTGGACATGGTGGATGGACATGAGGGACATATTGTCACTTGTGACAATTTTTTCACTTCATACGCTCTTGGTACAGAGCTCCTAAAAAAGAAAATTAGAATGATTGGCACAATCCGCAAGAACAAGCCAGAGCTGCCAAGTGCTCTGACCAACACAAGAGGCCGGGTGTTACACTCATCTCTGTTCGCCTTTACAGAGACACATACAATCGTGTCTTACCTCCCCAAGAAAAGTAAAAACGTCCTTCTGATGAGCACTGTCAAAAGCGATCTGGCGACTTCCGGTTATGCCGGAACAGAGAGCAGACGCGCTTTCTTCGTGCTCAGTTGCTTTTCAATAAATCCTGCATTATATTCCAGAGTGAGGCCATATAAAGAGACAAAATTGTAAGCGTGAGAGTAAACTACTTCAAACATGCCAAAAAAGCGGCTAAGGAGAAGAAAACGATGGAGAGCCGTGAGGATGTAGGCCAGGAGATAGCTGAAGGGGAACCATGCTCACTGGAGCAGGTACCCGCTGCTGTTCGCGCAGACGCCGAACAAGTCATAAACATGGATAATCCTTCAAAGGCCCTTATGCTTACCATAACCTCATTCAAACAAGATTTTACCACAAAAATTGACGGAAATAAGAAATGTCAAAGCGGACATTGACCCTCTGGGGACCAAAAACGCACCCGGCAATTGCAGAAAAATAGACTTAAAGTACTACCATCATTTCTGGTCATAGAGTTAACCCTCTGGGGTCTGAGGTGTTTTTGGGGCCCTTGAGATGTTTTGACATGCCCTGACATTTGTGCTTATTTCAGCTACTTAAAACATACCATTTGCCAACATATAAATTTGCTGTAGTCAGCACAAACTCTGCTACAATAATATGTGAGCAAAATGGATGTACATGTTTGCATTTTATAGAAAAAAAATATTATGCGTGGTTAGTACGTTTTGGGAAAAAAAAATGTCACCGCAATAAGGCCATTTAACACATACTGAAAGGGGGTAAATTTTTTTAACTTTTTATCACAGGTTAAAAAAAATTAAGCAGCACAACTGTTTCCAAAATTGATTTAAAAAAAATTATATCAGAATGATTTCTGAAGGCTTATGGTGACGATGTAAACACAATTAGGCTACATTACATCTGTAAAATATTACATCTATGAACTTACTCAGTATGATTCTCGATCGCACTGAGCACTGCAGCCACATTCCTAAAAAACAAAACAAAAAAACTTTTAGCACATTATCCAAAGTAAACTGATGGACAATTATGATTATAGATGCACAATGTATCTGTTGATGGACAGAGAAACATCTATTGATGGGTAGACCGTGTAACCGCGAGTATCTGTTTATGGCCCATATAGACCGCACGCATTTACTGATACACTCAATGAACGGCTGTACCTAATTCAAATAAAACATCCCCAGTTAACTAGCAGAGCATTCATTTAGTCCGCTCTTAAATAAGAGATCTAGCGCTAAAATGTTTTGTTTTTGAACTCAAGCTGAGCGCTCGTGTCCACGGCTATCAGTGTCATGAGGCGCGTTTCCATTACAGATTTGCGCAAAACTTTTGCGATTTTTTTCTAAATGTCGATAAAAAACTATTGCGAAATGACGGCGTTTCCATTAACTGATGTTATGCGATACAACGTCCTTTTTTCCTCTCGCGATAAGTCATTTAAACATCATGACAACGGGACATTACACATCCACACTAGACATTATTATTATTATTATTAATGGAAGGAGACGTGCATAGCATTTATCCAAGCATTAATGGCAGGGAAAGACCCGTATACTGCTAACGACATAAGGAGTTTCTGGGTGTTTCTCTCTCATTTCTGCTCCGAGATCTTGATTGTGGCATTTCTTTGAGGTTTAGAATCCAGTATTCCTGTAGTCTAATTATTGTTTATTTTATGAATTTAATAAAGAACTCTGTCCAAACTGTCAGTGTACATTTGTGTCCATTCGTTTTTCCTTATTTAACCCGTATGCAAAACGAAAAATGAACGGTGGTTGTTTTTTTTAAAAAAATGCAAAGTTGAACACCATTTATTTTATTTTATTTGAACTGTAGGCTACACAAATGCTGCGCAAAAATAATAATATATCGACTAAATTTCAGATGTTTGTTTATTACTTTTTGTCCCTTTATTAAACATTTATAATATTCCCAACTTAATACGAAAAAAGGTCGATTGCAATGGTTTTCTAAGGCCAAATTAGAACCCGGAAATTATATTTTTTCCCGCAGTGCTGAATGAGAAGAGCCATATTTAGGCTATGTCTCTGGAACCACAGCCTACAGAAACTTGATTTAGGTGAGTTATAGGCTAATGATAATAAATGTCTCTGAAAAAATAACGAGGCATTTTAATTGTTTATTAATAAACTATTGTTTTCTAAATCAGACGTCAGCTAAAAACATATAGGCTATCCATCTCCGCTGAGGCGCGTCGCGCGAATGTACCTTTAGAGAGAAATAGGCCTACACCTTTCATACGGATTACATAAGCAGAAGGTATTAGCTTTCGATTCGAATTTGTTCTCGCGCTCCAGTTCACGGAGATCATGAAAGCGCATGATTGTTTTATTTTATTTTACAAAGCACAACGATTTCTTGTTATTGTGAGTTTACACAAATAGTAAATCATAGTTGCGAATAAAGTATTATTATTATCTGTATGACCAGAAATAATAGAGTAGGCCTATTTTAAGTTGTTTCTACTGTTGATAGGAAAAAGCAAGTATTCGCGGCCGCGCCTCAGCAAACACTTGGATATGCGTCAAAATCTTGTTTATTTGTGATAATCTTAGCCCTGTATTATTATTGTCTAACCATTATGAATGACATTTGACGAATTGCTTTGTTCCTTTTTTGGATAAGCGTCTTCTTAATATGTAGCCTAATAACTGTTATAATAATGATGATATTTATTAGCCTATTATTATTTGCGTATACCACGGACCCCAAACACACCGCGTCTTCTAGTCAGGTGACTGTTATTGCGCAAAAACTGTTTCCATTGCAGTTTTGCGAAATATTCCTTTTTCGAATTGCCTGAAAAACCTCCTCATGCGAGCGTAAAAACTTTTTTGCGATAAATGGGAGTTTTTGCGAAATTGACGTGTTTCCATTGAGCGTAATTTCAATTCGCAATTTCAATTTGCGCAATTTGAAGGGTAATGGAAACGCGGCTATGGATACAGTCTCTTGTGGTGGCGCGCATAGTCTTATAGTCAAAGTATTCTTGTAGTAAAAGTATTCGAGAGAGTTTCACATGTAATACGTAGCTATTTCATATTCAAGCATGTCAGCCAATCACAGCAGTTGCCGGTTACACTGAATCCCACAGCAGACACGCCCCTTCAAACAGAGTGTTCAAATCAGAGGCTAAAATCAGGCTAGGAAAAATGCCTTTTATTTATAAATTATGACTATTTTTGATCTAAAAAACATACTAACATTATAAGGGCAACCCAGGAAACATTAGAAAATAATAAAATAACCCCATGTCAGGGGACCTTTAATGGCATAAACAGACTTTAGTCCCATGAAACTTAAACTGGAATGTCACTGTTTCTGTCACTGCGAGTCTGCGAACAGGCGAACACACGCGTGCGCACACACACATCACTTTTGAAATAAAATTGAAAATTGAGGATGCAGTGCACCGTAATGCATCAAGATATCGAATTGAACTGAATCGATGACATGATAATTGTAACCGAACCATGAGACCAGTGTAGGTTCACACCCCTAATACTCTGTGCTGTCTCTTCTGATAATTTGTACTTATTTCCTCACCCAATGAGAATCGATAAGAGAATCTATAAGGAGTCGAATCGATAAGCAATATCGATAATGGAATCGTTAAATTCTTATCAATTCCCATCCCTATTCCTGGATATTGCAGTGACCAACAGCTTCATTTTACACAAAGAGCTGTGTGTCATTTCCCAGGACAAGCCCATGACACAGCAAAACTTTCAGGAGCTTCTGGCTGCTCAGCTCACAGGTGCTCCCCTAGATGGAAGCCCCAAAGAGAGATGCGATCATCTGCCTGTTCCTGTGAGTGACATTCAGGAGGACCAATCACAGAGGGCCAGCATGGGTCGGCGTCATTGCATACGATGCAAAAAGAGCACCCCAAAGTGTTTCTTTGAGGGAACTTTGTGATCTGGTCAATAAGATGAAGAAAACTACCTCTTCACTTGATGTCATTCCTTCTGAGATTATTAAGGCCTCTTTTTCTGAAATTGGTACTTGCATTCAGTCATTGATTAACTTGTCTCTAAGTGCTGGGGTAGTCCCGAAATTATTTAAACATGCTGTAGTTCAACCTTTGCTCAAGAAACAGGGTTTGGATGAAAACTGTCTTGATAATTATCGGCCTGTCTCTAAGCTTTCATTTTTGTCTAAACTTTTAGAAAAAGTTGTATATTCACAAATGATCTCCTTTCTGAATGCAGCTAAATTAACAGAACCTCTCCAATCTGGTTTCTCTGCCCATCATAGCACTGAGTCTGCTTTGCTTAAAGTATTCAATGACATTGTTGTAGAAATTTTAATAGTCATTTATTCCTAACGGATATCATAAGAGAGAGAACCTATTCAATGTGTAAAAGTATATGTGTGTATGTGCTTCTGCGTGACGTTTCAGGAATATATGGGACAGGACCTCTTGACCTTAGGATTGGTCAGATTTGGCTAGTTTATTTCAGTGCCAGTTTGTGTCCTTAAGTAGAAACTGAACAGCAGTGGGGACCTTATCTGAGTGGGTGAAAGGGTAACTGCTGTGAGGAGGAACCTTGAAAAGAGTATAAAGGCTTTCATGTCTTCCTGTTTTGCGCCACTCACTCCACAGGGTAACGGCTGTGATGGCGACCGGGCCTATTCTTGCAAGAATAAAATATTTCTCTTTTTATTAATTTGACTCTGAGTGTCTCTTACACAGTGATGATGTTTAACAGAAATTTTGCCACAACAACATTTTGCTTGCAGCGAATAGTTGTAAAAATTCAGTTCCCTTTATCGAAAAAGGGAACTTCGAGATGCGTCGAACGACACGGTGGGAACGCCTCTTGCGTGATTGCGTCTGAAGCATCTATGCCAACTAGTCCAATGGAATGAGAGAATGAGCGTCACGGGCGGGTGACGTCATGAACCAGGAAAGGATAAGAGCACTTCCGCTGCTCGCCGGCATTTAGCTTCTGTTGCCTCAGCAAGCGATCTGTGTCAAACTGTCTCTGTCTATTTATTGTTGTCTGTTACAATATTGTCGGAAACGTTATGGCGAAACAAATGTACAAACAGTGTGTTCCTCCCTGCCCGCGTTTATTTAAACGGGTGGGGACACACACAGCTTTGTGTCATTTTGTTTGAGAGTAAGAGCATGCTGAGTGCTAACATTGTGAAAGTGAAACTACCAGATTTGCATGCTCTGCTCTCGCCTGTCACTATGATAGTGGCAGGCTCGCGATTCTCACGGGATGCAGGACCCGCGTTTGCCGAGGCGGCGCGGAGAATGCATTCCTGGGGATCGCAAAAGGATCTTTTGGAGGGGTGGGAGAACGGTCCGAGGGCCTTTTCTTCTTCCTTGCCCGGAAGATCCAGCTCTATCTCCCCGGTGTTGGAAGCACGCTCTGCGGTTTCTTCCGCTCGGGAGAGAGAGCCCTTTTTCCTTCATATTCTTCCTCCGAGGAGGTTTGTGTTTGAGAATGTTGAAAGTGAAAGCAAGCACACACACTGTTGAATTAGATTCGCCATCTATTTTTCCAGTATATGATGAACTGGTGGAGGTTTTGTCCCGTGCTGTTAGTAAATTAAATATTTAATGGCCAGCTGAGAAAAAGGAACGCTCGTCCTAAGAAACTTGACGAGCGTTTTCTTATTTCTATCACATTATCTCCACCACGAGGCTTCCATTTTTTTCCCTGATTTACACACTGAATATTTAAATTATGGAATAAACCGTATTTATCACTACTTTCAGCCCTCGTGTTAAATGTTAATTCAAGATTAGAGGGTTGAAAGATTACGGTTATGATATGATGCCCAGGCTGAACAGAAATAAAAATAGGAAAATGCTATTTTTTCACCTGGTCCAGTATCATCATTTAAGCCTCTGCTTTGCTCATAAGCCTATACTAAAGAATCTCGCGTTTGCCGAGGCAGCGTGTAGGTTTAATGTTGTAATCAGAATCTAGCTCGGATCTCGCGTTTGCCGAGGCACCGCTTAGATTTCGAGTGTATTTTGCAAAAATAAGATTCTGTGGCTGGGATCTCGCGTTTGCGGAGGCAGCGCGTAGGTTTAAGCAGAACTACTGGTTTTATGGGTAAAGCTTATACGGCAGCAGGTCAGCTGGAGAATGTTTATAGAAATCTATATTATAATGCTCCAGGCTTATCAGGCCGATCTGCTGGGGTTCTGGATATAGCGAAATTTGAGCCTTCGGGTCTCTTCGGCGACGCATTCCATGCGGTCGTTGTTAGGTGATACAAGATATATATATATATATATATATATATATATATATATATATATATATATAATATATATATATATATATATATATATATATATATATATATATATAAATATATATATAATAAGGTTTCTCCCTCGCTGTGTCCAGCCCCCCTGGGGCTGCTGGGCGTGAGCAGCCCCAGCCGTCGAGTTCATCATATTATGTGCACAGAAAGAGTGCTGCGTCTCGTGTTCCTCCATGTAGATACTGGAGACAGACGCAACCCTCTCAACCGAAGTCGTCTAAGCCTAAGCCGGATCTGAGGACCGTTCTTCAGGCGAAGAAAATTTCGGTTCAAGGGTCTTGACGTTTAGGCGTCAGGCCTGTGAGGACAGCCCCGACCGAAGTAGAGTGGTGTACACCTCATTTCACGGTGCCCGTTCCATTTCGGGGTCCTCACGAGACCCTCCTGCCAACCCTGCCACCTCCGGTGCTTCAGGGCGCAGCGGTCTCCAGCGAGTCGCTGATGCTATGCTGCGGTACAGCATTGGTTTCGCGCCCTCTGAGGGGGGCTTTTGAGTAGTCAGGTCAGGTAGTTCCTGCCATTATGTTTCAGGCTCCAGATTTGGCTCCCTCAGTAACACCAGAGACCAGCCTCGAGGGGCTGGTTCCCTTAGTAAATTTTCTGGCAGCGTGGATGCTTCTGCCGAATATTTCTCATTGGGTCCTGCAGTTTGTAGAGAAGGGATACAGAATCCAGTTTGGCTCTCGTCCTCCTCATTACAGCGGGGTGCTGCCCACAGTGGTGCATCCCGAGCAGGCTCTGGTAATGGGACAAGAAGTAAAGGCCCTGTTAGCAAAGAAGCTATAGAACAGGTGTACTCACCCGTCAGAGAGTCGGGTTTTTACAGCCATTATTTCATTGTTCCAAAAAAGGATGGAGGGTTGCGTCCCTTTTAGATCTTCGCCTGTTTATTCGGTCAGTTCAGAAACTAAAGTTCAAGTTAGCTGACCCTCAAACAGATCGTGACCCAAATCAGATCCGAGGACTGGTTCGTCACGATAGATCTAAAGGATGCATACTTCCATATCTCCATCCTCCCTCAGCACAGGAAGTTCCTGAGGTTTTCTTTCAGGGGCAAAGAATACCAATATCGGGTTCTTCCTTTCGGCCTAGTTTTGTCACCCCGCACGTTCACGAAATGCATGGATGCAGCTTTAGCCCCTCTCAGGCTTCAGGGCATACGCATTCTGAATTATATCGACTGGCTGATTCTAGCGGAATCAGAGCAGTTGGCGGTTCGGCACTGAGGTGTCGTTCTCGCTCATATAGAGATGTTGGGGTTGAGGCTCAATGCCAAGAAGAGTGTACTTTCTCCAGTACAGAGAACCACTTTCCTTGGTGTGGTATGGGATTTATTATCCTAACAGCCACAGAAGAGCTGAGGCTAGGCCAGTCACGCACTGTAAAACAGTTCGAAAGACTGTTGGGTCTACTGGCAGCAGCGTCCAACGGAATTCCTTTTGGCATGCTGTACATGAGACCTTTACAGTGCTGGCTCAGGACCAGAAGGTTCTCCCCGAGGGGAAACCCACTTTGCATATCAAGGCACGCGGCGATGCTTTCGTGCCTTAGTTATATGTAAATTCTGGTTCTTAACCCAGGGTCCGGTGTTGGGAGCTCTTTGCCATCGAGTAGTGATCTCGACAGATGCTTCTCTCACCGGCTGGGGAGCGGTAATGGAAGGCCGCTCGGTTCAGGGTCTGTGGAAAAGCCATCATCTTTCTTGGCACATAAATTGCCTGGAGATGATGGCGTCTTCAATGCGTTGAGACATTTCCTTCCGGACCTAAGAGGCCATCATGTGCTCGTTCGAACAGACAACACACCAGTGGTCTCTTATCTGAACCGCCAGGGGGGTCTGCGCTCGCGTCCGCTTTGCAAACTGGCGCACCAGATCCTCCTGTGGTCTCTGGGGAAGGTACTCTCTCTGAGGGCAGTGTATATTCCTGGGGACCAGAATATAGGAGCAGACATCCTGTCGAGGCAGGAGCTGAGGCCAGGGGATTGGAGACTCCACCCCGAGGCGGTGGAGAAAATCTGGGAGGCATATGGTCAGGCAGAGGTGGATCTGTTCGCGTCTCAGAACACGACGCACTGTCCTCTCTGGTATTCTCTGACGCACCCAGCCCCCCTGGGGCTGGACGCCATGGTGCAGACGTGGCCGAGGCTACGTCTGTACGCCTTTCCCCCTGTTGCTCTGCTCCCAGGAGTTCTGGAGAGGGTCCGTCGGTATGGAATAAGCCTACTGCTAGTAGCACCACGCTGGCCAAGTCGGATCTGGTTTGCGGACCTGATCCTTCTGCTAGACGGGCCTCCATTGGAGATCCCTTTGAGGAGGGACCTTCTGTCTCAGGCCGGGGGCACAATATTTCACCCTCGACCAGACATGTGGAATCTTTGGGTTTGGCCTCTGAGGGGGCCCAACTTATAGATAGTGGTCTTTCAGCTGAGGCTGTTGAGACCATCCTAAGCTCCAGAGCTCCAGCTACGAGGAAACTGTATGCGCTTAAATGGAGAGTTTTCTCCTTATGGTGTCACCGACATCAGTGGGATCCGGTTAATTGTTCTGTCAACACAGTAATCGAGTTCCTGCAGGAGCGCTTTGTGTCAGGTCTATGTCCTTCCACACTAAAAGTTTACGTGGCAGCCATTGCGGCTTACCATACCATGGTGGGAGGTATATCTTTGGGTCGAGACCCCCTGATTACACGTTTCCTTCGTGGCACTTTGAGGCTGAGGCCTGCAATTCGCACTAAGGTGCCAGCCTGGGATTTGACTGTAGTTCTAGTAGGCCTGTCTAGGGCTCCATTCGAGCCCTTAGATTCGGTCTCAGAAAAGTTCCTTACTTTCAAGACTATCTTTCTGCTAGCTATTTCGTCCCTAAAGAGAGTTGGTGACCTTCAGGCTCTTTCGGTCTCCCCCACCTGCCTTGAATTTCAACTGTCGAAGCTAAATGCCGGCGAGCAGCGGAAGTGCTCTTATCCTTTCCTGGTTCATGACGTCACCCGCCCGTGACGCTCATTCTCTCATTCCATTGGACTAGTTGGCATAGATGCTTCAGACGCAATCACGCAAGAGGCGTTCCCACCGTGTCGTTCGACGCATCGTCTCGTTCCCTGTTTCTCAGGGAACTATGGTTACAATAGTAACCTGAGACGTTCTGCTGCTTCTTGATCTTACAGCTGCTTTTGATACAGTCGCTCATGATATTCTTCTCTGCCGGTTAGAAAATTTGTTTGGTATTGGGGGTATTGCTTTGCAGTGGTTTAATTCATATCTTAGAGACAGGTTTTTTTCTGTTGAGTTGGGTAAGTTTTCTTCGTCTGTTGCTCCTATCATCTGTGGAGTGCCTCAAGGATCCATTTTAGGGCCACTCCTTTTTAATTTATACATGCGACCTTTGGGAGACATTATTAGGAGACATAAAGTTGCATTTCATTTATATGCTGATGATACTCATCTGTACATTTCATAGGGGACATTAAAAATTGGCTTTCCAACAACTTTCTTAGACTTAATGAAAATAAAACGGAAGAAATCATCTTTGGCCCCTCTAAGTTAAGAAGTTGTCTTGTAAATGAGCTCGGCAAGCACTTACCCTCAGTCTCCTCCCAGGTCAGGAATCTTGGTGTCATTCTGGACTCTGAACTCTGTTTAACTAAACAAATTAATACAGTTGTCAAAAACAGTTTTTATCAGTTATGAATAATTTCGAGACTGAAATCATTTTTAACTCTTAATGATCTGGAGAAAGTCATTCATGATTTTATTACTTCCCGTCTCGACTACTGCAATTCATTATATTCGGCTCTTCCTCAGTCATCCATTGCACGCTTACAGATACAAAATGCTGCTGCAAGGTTGTTGACTGGGCCAAAGAAAACAGATCACATTACACCGGTTTTGGCCTCTCTTCATTGGCTTCCTGTCTATTTCAGAATTCAATTTAAAATTTTGTAGTTTGTTTATAAAGCTCTCAATGGTCAAGCTCCGTCTTATCTCTCAGATCATCGTATTCCTTTTTTATCCTCCAGATCATTAAGATCTTTTGATAGAGCTCTCTTAGTTGTCCCTCATTTACGCCTAAAGACAAAGGGTGATAGGGCTTTTTCTATTGTGGCCCCCCAACTCTGGAACCAACTACCACTGGACATTCGTCTTGCAACGTCTATCACAACCTTCAAAAAGAATTTGAAAACATTTTTATTCCCAGGCATTTAAAAAAACATTTTTTTTTTAAATATTGTTGTACAATCGTTCATTGTTATATATGTTTTATTGTTTATTGTATTGTATGTGTTGTCTATTTTATTTTATTCTTTGACTTTGTTCAGCGCTTTGCTGTGATAAATGTGCTATATAAATAAATTTTACTTACTTACTTATTTACTTACCCCATGGAAGTGCCAGGAGTGTGATGTGGTCCACTCCGGGTTTTCAATTCCCACTCACGGAAAAACTGCTCCGTGTTCACTCAATTAATCTTAGTTTGGAGAAGTGCATGTCAGGCTACAGCTGAGCGCTGAGGTAGAACTATATTTCAGTTACCATGGACACACCTATAATGCAGGAAGGCTCCGATGTTTCGGAGATCGATAAAAGTGTCAAAAATAAATGGAGATGGGCTTGGCTTAGCGAAATGGGGGAGAATGGCAAGCCTTTTAGTTCGTGGGATAAAAAAAATCAAACAGCCAGGTAACTTTCGTGTCTTTGCACAGTAAATTCAGTGCAAGTTCAATATGGCAATAATGGCAAAAAAGTGCTCGCCATCAACTTAGAAGCTAGTCACAATGCTGTCGTACAGTACACATGCTCCTGTCTGGTGCAACAAGTACCACAACGGAGGTTCATGCATCTATGGCCAACCGTGTGTGCGATCTAAAAGTGCGCATTTGTTCTTTCATAGCGGAGCATGACCTGTCGTTCACATCTCACAACCGCTAGTTAATTTAATGCAATCAGTTGTCAAAGACAAGAGTGCACTTTCAAGATTGTCTGTATCTAATGCTGACTTTTGCACAAGAATAACACTTTAATGGTGGTGCTGTTACTACTTCTCTTTTTTTCTGTTAATTAAGAGTTTCACAAAACATTGTTTGGTCTTATAAGATAAATAAAAACATGCACTGAAAAGTTATGAAGATGGTTGATTATTTGTCAAGCTAAGTAAATTTTCTAATGCTGACTTTTGCACAAGAATAACACTTTAATGGTGGTGCTGTTACTACTTCTCTTTTTTTCTGTTAATTAAGAGTTTCACAAAACATTGTTTGGTCTTATAAGATAAATAAAAACATGCACTGAAAAGTTATGAAGATGGTTGATTATTTGTCAAGCTAAGTAAATTTTTTTCATAGATTAAAATAGCTTTTAAAATACGCAAATTGGCAATATTAAAGCGGTTTAAAACATCTCCCCTTAAAATGCTATTGGTCTTGACTATTTATATAAAGTTAAAGAAATATGACTTGGCCTGAAAAATAATTTTAGTGAGAATAATTTGTTTCACTTTAATCCCTGCGTTCTTTTTCTTTTCTTTGACAAACTGAAAGCAATGCGAGTATGTCCATCTCACAAATGTAGAAACCGTGTCTGTCATCAAATTGTAGCTACTGGAAATAGACATGCTATTTTACTCGCAGAATTTTATAAGTAATTTCTTTTAAAGAGGTTGAAAAAGAAAAAGAGAAATCCCCAGCGTTCATCACAATATTACTGTAATGTAATTATTTTTGTAATGCGTTACTCACACTGCAAATAACACAGAAAATATATATTCTATGCAATTGCTTATAACTTAAAAGAGTGAGCACAAAAAAGTTGAAAATGAAACTTAATTTTTTCATAATAATCCAAGTTGATTGCAGTGGAGTCATTTAGTTATTATATAAAAAATATAACCAAAATATACATTTTTTTTACAAAACTGATTTTTTAAGTAACGGGTTTATCTGGGAGACTTCGAATATACCCTTAGTTATAGGATTACTTAATACAGACATGCAGCAAAGGGACTTTTATTTTGGTCTGGTTGTGTGACGTCATCAGGCTGCGCCACGCTCCTGCATCTGTTGTGATTCTGATAAAGAAAGGTTTGTGTTTGTTACTGGTGTTAAGTTTTTAAATCAATGCAAACTGTTCAGTCAATTTAATCATTTTGACAAGATATTTACAATAGATGAACCACTCTTGAAAGTAACGTTGCAATGTTTTATTTAACATTAATGAACATTGTTTTTTGGGAGTAAATCCCATCCACCCTTTAGTGATTAGAGAAACGGAAACTCTCGCTCTGACTGACTCTCTTACCACTGAACTGAACTGAACTGAACTAGAGCTGATTGAGACACACAGAGATTTACTGTGGATTTATTTTTCTTTCTGTTAATTATTCTCATTTTTAACAGGACAAACACAGAAACAACTCATGGTAAGCGACTGAGATCCACGTAACACTATTATAAAGATGGCATTTATTAAAGAGGAGAGTGAAGACATAAAGATCGAAGAAACATTAAGAGTGAAACATGAAGATACTGAGGAACAAACAAAAATGGCTTTTATTAAAGAGGAGAGTGAAGACATGAAGATTGAAGAAACATTCAGTGTGAAACAAGAAACTGAGGAACAAACAGGTTAGTTTCATTCTCAAAGCTGAACTCAGTCATTTGATCCTAAATCTCCAGCTCTACAGAAATAAATGATATTTTTAAAGAATGTCACGTGACCAGACAAACTACTGCTGCCTTCAACCAAAGATCAAATTTCAAGGTTTGGTAAATTGGGAAAAATAATGCAGACAACCTTAATTTCCATAACATTTAAACCCCAATTCAACTCCTGAATGGGAAACAAGGAAAACCATTAATTTGTATCACTTAATTATGCAATAGTATCAAACAAAAACATGGAGGCTACAGTTACTAAAATTCAAATGATCAAAAAAAGACTTGACTTATAAACAATTTGTTATCATTAAACATTTTAACATACCTGAAGATAAATATTCATTGAATAAGAAGTAATAATAAGTTGGTAGTTTTTATGTCACATTAAGACCCAAAACAAACTGTTTGAATGTTTGTGAGCAACACAAACTGTTTAAATCAAAGACAAATTGAGCTCTTGACTTTTACATGTTCTGCCAAGATCAGTTGTTTGACATCCCAGATAGTAAACTGACTCCGGAACGGATCTGCCGCGGAGGTATCACAAGCTCCGGAACTACTTGCACAGCGCAACGAATCCTGATTTCAGATCCAGACTAGACCTGCCGCAGGTTCGATCTGGACCCGTTCATTTCGGACTGATTACCTCATTCAAAATTAGTAATCTGGCCAAAACAACAGAAAAATTTCAAATCTAATGGTGGACCAACATTAGACTAGATTGCTCTATAAATGCTTGAATAGTTATTAATGTGTCTCCCTTTATTAATATTAATAAAACATGAAATCATTCAAAATTTGAAAATCATACTTTTTAGCCAGTAACAATAAAACTATAAAAATAGGTCATTAAATACTATAAATGTATTTACTATTTTTTAATAGTTGTATTCATGTATAGACTACATTGAATAGATATTAAAGAAAAATGAAATTCAACCATAAATTGTTCCAAGAACATTGTTTTATTTAACGAAAAACATTTTACTAAATGAAAAAGAACATTAAAAAAGTCACTACTGTTGGGTCATCTGTTGCCAGGTTGAACCAGCGTATTACATGTTTTGTAATCTCGTCATCGGTGGCGGCACGGGAGATATGGCTCTTTCTCACAGCACCTGTAATACACAAGCAGATTTTCATTAAATGTCATGAAATCACATTGAAGCTACCAGGTAGTTGTTTTTAAAGGATAGACATAACCACTGCCTTTAAAACAAAAGTATACAATCTGACATTTATAGGTACACTGAAACTTTTGGCGCTCTAGCAGTTAATAAACAGAAACGTATGCGTCTTGCGGTAGAACATTGTAGCCAGATCTACTTCTCTTTGTTTATTTCTACGGCAGGTAATGGGATACTCCGCAGCGGTGGGCATCCCGCACTGTCTAAAATTGTCAGAATATAAACACTTATTTTAGGTGTATTGTAGTGATTTAGGATTAGACAAAAACAATTTGGAAGATGGTTTCATGATGTACTTGCTCTTTACATTAATGTTGTTAATTACATTAAAAGTTACATAATGTACCTTTAAGGGATAAGTTTGACTTTTTTTTTTTTAGCTTATATTTTTTAGCCAGACAATATTGAATATATTTACTTACACAGGAGTAACTTCTTAGACTCCCATCTGGTTGAATGATTTTTTTTCCCATTCATGCCCTTCCAGTTGATCCTCTTCCCAACATCGTCATGGAAACATGCGGGAAAGGATGTCCCATGTACGTTTGGTGTCATGGCCCCCAATAGTTGCCAGGGAGGAAATCTAAAATGTAACAAAAATGTGTTATTTATTATAGGCATAACAATATGACTTTCTGATTGGCTGGAAGACCATTCAAAACATTTATAAAATGGCTGATAAAAGATATTTTGCTTAAAACGTTAAAGGTACACTTGTGTAGGAATTTCTCCCATCTAGCGGTGAAATTGTAATTTGCATTCAAACGAATAGTGCTCTCTAGCACCTCGTTCTTTCAAATGCGTGTTGCAACTACGGTAACCGTTATGTATCAAGAAGCTATGACAACATGTCTTTGAACAGCAGTTTATCGAGTTTAACTATACATGTTCTACTGTTATTCTGCCTATAATGAATTACACAACCAAACAATGAATTTTTTTTTGTAATTTAGACCGTAACATTGACTGACTTGTCGAGATGAAAGCAGAACTTCAGGGTCCCTTTCAAAGTCTTTCTCCTTCATTAGCTCTATCCACCTAGGAAAAGCTATCCAGATATTTACCCTCGTTTATTTAATAAAAGAAATGTTACAGAAACACAAAATACAGATTGCAACCAGTGAGTTGTGGAAAAGAACCAAAACTTGTAGAGTGTTTTCAAAAATAATTATACAGCAGGGGCCTCATTTATAAACGTTGCGTACGCACAAAAGAAGGCGTACGCCGCTCTCAACGCAATAATTGGTATTTATAAAAAGCAAACTTGACGGGAAAATGTGCGGTCCTTCACGCACGCTCTGACCCAGGCGTACGCATAAAAACGGGTGAAATGAGAAATGGCGACACCGTCGGCAGATGGAAGAAACACGTGAAACTGTAGACCGTTGTGTTAAAAATGGCATTAGAAATGGCAATACTGTCTCTCATAAATAAAAAGGAAGACTTTACAAAGAAAGTATTACAATTAACAGTCTACTACACGAACACCCGTTTGATCGATCTGCAGTGTAAAACAAACAAAATCAAACGAAGATTACAACAGAAATGCAAATTAATATTTGCAAAAAGAAAAGTGAAATATGTTCTGCAATAATATTGGCATGTTATGCAATTCATCCTCATAACACATCTGTAGCTTGTCAGATGCAATCAAATGGATGGTAATAAAATGCCATGATGCCATCACAATAATGGAGCGCTAGACGCTTTTTTGCATCGACTTTAAAGTCCGACCATTTCTGTTTTATTTCGGCCACGGTCCGAGGTTGTGAGGCTGCAGCATTAACGGCGTCTGCAAACTTTTGCCACTCAAGTGCCTTTTTGGCATTAGTAAAGCCCACACTGTGCCCTCCAAACAACATTTTCTCCTCTTTTCCACGTCGCCAACGATAATTTCTACTTGAGTGAAGTTACGTTTCTTGGTTTTTCCTCTCTCTATTTGCCATGATTTCGCAATCGATGAATATTAAATTGTGGGCATTTCACGGACTATTTATGGGCAACTATGGGCGTTTCACGGACTATTTATGGGCAACTATGGGCGTGACATGAAGCCGCAAAAGCTGTGCTACATTTAGAATTGATTGTGATTTATTAAGGGAAAACTGCGTAGGATGTGCGTGCGCACAGTTTTATAAATCTGAATATTTCTGTGCGTACGCACGTCCTATGTTTCATCCGTACGCCACTTCTGACGCAAACCCTACGCAAAGTTTTATAAATGAGGCCCCAGGTCTTGACAATAAGGACTGCCCGATGGGTCAGCGTGAAAGACACTTGGGCCTAGTGTTGCCAAAGACTCTGTACTTCGGTACTAAAAAAATAATTAAAAATAAATCATTAAACTGTTACGGTACCAGCTTTTCTTAAGTATCGAATTACCGGGTTAATCCGGTTCTTGATGCGCTGTCCGAAAGCTGCAGAGTTGCATCTTCTTCATAAAAACACTGAGTTATGGCAACTGGCGGCGCTGCTAATGCGGCGGTGGCTCTGAATCCACATGTTGACAAGAAAGGAGGAAATAGCCACATATGGAAATATTTTGAATTAGGCTAATGTCACGTTGCCATAAGGGGCCATTCACATAACGAATTTGCACGCGCAAAAAACACGCTATTTCAAATGTAGGTGTGGCAAGCGCGCTCATAATAGAAGCGACGTGGCGCGGCGAGCTCGTCTTTCATGGTTTTCGAGCCCTGTTCATGTTTTTCATAGCGGAGACACGGGAGATCAAGCGCTTGGGGAAAGGAGAAAGCGGTGCGAACTGCGCTCTCCATAATGACGGGAAATTATCAGCAAAGAATTAATTGATTTCTAGCCCTTGCATTAGCTTTACTACTAGTTATATTTATGGAGATGAGAAATAAATAGCTGCCCTGTACAGCTAAAGGGTTCTCAAGTTTCGAAGACAGGCAAGAGTGACATTTTTGCCAGTTTTGGATTAAATAAAAGTACATGTTTTATCTCCTGTATAGTTTGGTAACACTACAATAAGATACCATTCATTAACATTAATGCATTATCTATCAAGACATTGACTGAACAATATATTTTTACAACATTAATTAATGTTTGTGAATGTTATTTAATACAAACACTTGATTGTTCATGTTTGTTCACTTCATTCATTGTGCATTAAATAATGTTAACAGATAAAACCTTTGATTTTAAAAATGTATTAGTACATTTTTAAATGAACCACAAGGAGAATAATTGCTACAGTATATCACTATTGTTTATTGTTAGGCCATTTTTATCAAATGTTATCTAAAAATAGAATCTTATTGTAAAGTGTTTTTAATACTACAGTTTCCATCTTTGTAACCGTGATATACACTTTAGTAATGTATGTAAATTTAATCTAAATTAAGCTTTGGTACAGAGAACCGTGGATTTTCACTGGTATTGGTACCGAATACTGAAATTTTGGTACCGTGACAACACTACTTGGGCCAGTTGCTGGAACTGTCATTTGCCTGATCGGGCCAGTGCTGCATCTTCAAGGAAGTTGATAATTTGCTAATTTTTAAGCCTTGACAATTTAAATATTCAAGCGCACGGAGGAAGTACCCGCGTCTCTCTGTTTGGTACTTCACTTTGGTGGAGAATTTATTTGTCATGATGTAAACAAAAATAGACTCAAACTAGTAGAACAGTGTTAAATGCTGTAGTGTGGACCACTGTCAGTATTTGACAAAATAGCTGGCTAAATCAAGTGAAACAGTATTTAATCTTACTTTACTCAGATGAGTGGAAAAGATGAAACTCCAAAAACAGACTGGTGGCACTTGAACGAACTGTAAGCTGCAACAGAACACCACACGCACGCACACACACGATACGCATACAGTATCATACACAAAAATGGACTCAAACTAACATTATACCAGAAATTCAGTTTAAAAAAAGTAACGTTAGGCCTAACACAATCATTTCTTGCCTGACATTTTACTGGGAAGGGGAGAAAATATTCGCTCAGGGTTTGATAAAAATCCGGACAGCTAACTTACGTTAACACCTCACCTCCCAGAGAGAAAGAATTCCATCCAAATACATTTTTACTCAAATCTACACAAATGACAATATGCTAACTTAGTTTGCCACAATCATTTCAGAAATAAAAACATCGGTATGTTAAACGGTATGAATGGTAATGTTACAGGCTAAGTAACTGTACAAATAAAACATGATTCCATCTACACGCTAAAATAAATAAAATCGCACACGGAACAATTCCTCTATGTGCACACCCATATAACGTACACATTGAAGTAAAGGAACACCAGGCAAGCCTGAGTGTTTTTTCTCTACGAAGCTACCCCTAGCGTCTGGTAGTAAATGCTTTCAAACACACTGTTGTAAAAACTAACTGTTGTTCCTCGCCACAAGCAACCCAGCTGATCAGCTGTCAACCCAGACGCGGGTAGGATACACTGGTGTCTTGATTTGAAAATTTGATATCTATTTATTTGCGAACTAAGTTACACAAATAAAACGACAGAGGAACAGCCAAACAACTACAAAAATCAAACATGTTTGCTAATGACAATGCTAACATCAAAGTTATAGTATCTAGCGTACTAGTAAGCCTGTAACAGACAACAGTCATAATAAAAACCTTTACAGACAATAGCAAACATCCTGAGGTCACAATTACTTGAAATTTAAATATTAAACCCAGTTTATTCTAAAAGATACGTACAAGTGCAACAGTAAGAAGGCCACATCAGTTTTGCAGGCTTCTGTTTCTCTGTTCTCGCCATTCTGAAAAAGCCGGTCCGATATTTACTCGAGTCTGACTTCTTGCTCGGTCAGTCTCCAGTTTCCTCTTTCGTTGGTCCTCCGACAAAGATTTCCCAGCTTTCTGCTTTCTTTTTTACAGGCTCAGCCATAACTCAATCTATCGTTGCCCTTTGCTTATAGCTAGCCAGTGCTTGAATGGGGGCGTGTACGTGTGCAGTGCCGTCAAGCAATTCGTTACATTGCGAGACCTGATATCATGCGATACTTCCTAAGTTACAAGTGAGTTTTTTCCGCTCTCGGGCACTAGGGGGGTGCGAAACCACCACCATTCAACACGAAATAAGCAATATAACCATTCCACTGACTCCTAAGCTGTTCAGTTAAGGTAAAAAAGTTACTTAGATCACCTTTAATATAAAGTTTTATATTAGACTAACAAATAAAATTAGCAGCACTCTGCAGTTTTTGTGTACATGAATATTAGAATAATAACATTAACCTTAAAGATGGCACTGTGTGGCTGTAAGAGCTAAACGTTTCCCTCAGTCAGACAGACCATGTAGGCTATAGTGGGCAAAGATAAAATTATTTCATTATTTTATCTTTGTATAGTATGTTTTGTATTTGTAATGTGCAGCTTTGTTCTTATTTTTAATAACAAATGAAATAAACAGTGCTTTATTATCATATGTATATAACATTAGGTGTGGGTGGTGATGGTGCAGTGGATAAGACACATGCCTTTGGTGTGAGAGACCCGGGTTCGAAACCACTGTGAGACACCAATGTGTCCAACCACACCAATGTGTCCCTGAGCAAGACACTTAACCCCTAATTGCTCCAGAGGCGTGTGACCTCTGAAATATAGCAATTGTAAGTCGCTTTGGATAAAAGCGTCAGCTGAATGAATAAAAATGTAAATGTAAAATAACAGCACCATTCAAATTCGAAATTGAATGAACACATGTAAAAACTTAAATGCTACATATACTTCACTGTAAAAATTATGTAATTATTTAAGCTACTGAAGTTTTTCAATAAAGATTAGTGAGTGATTTACTCTTTTGTTGTTAATTAAGGACTAGCGGCAACATGTGTATTTTTGGTTGCTGCCACTTTAAGAGCTCGCACACGGATAGACACATCGGTTTATATTCCAACTGTCTACTTTCACTTCAGACAGAACCAACTGCGTTTATGTATTTGTTTTTTGTATTTGACAGTTTAAGCCCAACAAGATGCGAAAGATCAGTACTCACGCGCTGCAAGCTTCTAGAGTGTGCGCGCTTCGTGTGTACGCGCTCAGAACAGCAGGCGAATTAAATGTTATGCATGCAAATTAAACGCATTCATAACCGCGAATAACTGCAGTGTCACGTGAGCGTAACTCTACCGCTGTGTGAAGTAAATGTATTTCGTGTTGCACAGTATGTTGGGACGGTGGTGCCAGAACTGCATAGGATAGGCTACACTGTTGCACGATAGTACGATATTTCTTCAAAAACAGTACTTATGTTGAAACGAAACGAAAAGTGGACCGGGACCTCATCGTTTTCACATATCACAAAGAAATCAAACCACAAACGAACCGTACTCAGAACACCCCCTGTCGCTTTTTGGTCCCTTTAGGGGGTCTGAGATCACTTGGTTTGTTCACATACACGCTGATTCGCATCCCAGAGCGCTTGGAGGATTCCAACGAACTAGGTGTGAAAACACCCTACAACTGTGACAATGAGCACATGTATCAGGATAAATTAAACGCTGGGTTTTCAAAAGTATATGAAGTTCATGACAAACGCTTTAAAATATATCTAAGAATTTTACACACCAATCTGTTACACTGTTATATGGTAGGGTGCGCTATCACACATTCTGAAAGAGTATTAAATTTCCAGATCAAAACACAGGAAAAGCAGCAGAAACAAGCAATATAAATATTACTTCCATGCATGTGATCTAACGCGTTCAAATCAAAGATTTTTAATATTGCTGAATGAAATGTCGAGCCCATGAAGAGGTATAAGAATCGCGATCTTCATCTGAGTTTTGAACATCGGTCTGAATCCAATCCAGACGCAGTGTTTGACAAAATTGTTCAAAATTATTCTTTTTAATTGAAATTTCACATTCCAGTGTTGATAAAAAAGAATCCATGAAACTAGAATATATATATATATATATTCCATATATATACTCTCACCTAAAGGATTATTAGGAACACCTGTTTAATTTCTTATTAATGCAATTATCTAATCAACCAATCACATGGCAGTTGCTTCAATGGATTTAGGGGTGTGGTCCTGGTCAAGACAATCTCCTGAACTCCAAACTGAATGTCAGAATGGGAAAGAAATGTGATTTAAGCAGCGTGGCATGGTTGTTGGTGCCAGACGGGCCGGTCTGAGTATTTCACAATCTGCTCAGTTACTGGGATTTTAACGCACAACCATTTCTAGAGTTTACAAAGAATGGTGTGAAAAGGGAAAAACATCCAGTATGCGGCAGTCCTGTGGGCGAAAATGCCTTTTTGATGCTAGAGGTCAGATTGATTCAAGGTGATAGAAGAGCAACTTTTCATTCAGATGTAGAGTCAATTTGGCTAACGATGAGAACAGAGCTCACAAGTTTGGACGTTGAAGACTGAAAGTTGCTGGTCATGATCCGATTTCTGTGAGACATTAATATGGTAGAGTCCGAATTTGCGTAACAAATGGACATGATCATCAGCCTTGTTACCACTGTGCAGGCTGGTGGTTGTGGTGTAATGGTGTCACAAAGGGGATGTTTTCTTGGCACACTTTAGGCCCCTTAGTGCCAATTGGGCATCGTTTAAATGCCACGGCCTACCTGAGCATTGTTTCTGACCATGTCCATTCCTTTATGACCACCATGTACCCATGCTCTGATGGCTACTTCCAGCAGGATAATGCACCATGTCACAAAGCTCGAATCATTTCAAATTGGTTTCTTGAACATGACAATGAGTTCACTGTACTAAAATCCCACAAATCTCCATCAACCGCAAGATGCTATCCTATCAATATGGGCCAACATTTTCTAAAGAATGCTTTCAGCACCTTGATGAATCAATGCCACGTAGAGTTAAGGCAGTTCTGAAGGCGAAGGGGGGTCAAACACAGTATTAGTATGGTGTTCCTAATAATCATTTAGGGGAGTGTATATATATTTGCAGCATTTTTTCAGTTGAGATGATTCGTTGCTATGATAAAGAATATCCACAGCACAGTTTACTTGTAACTGATTTCACAGATAATTTGTTTCATACTAAAAATTAAATTTTCATCCATTTTGTTCGGTGAGCTCTGCTGGTTGATGTCGTTGTACTGACAGAATGTTGTGACAGTTGGTCAGTGTGATATTTGTCTGCCCCTTCTCCACTGTGATTGGAAGGCTGGGTAAAAAGTGACCGTGATGAGCGCTGCGTTGTACCCAAAGTTAAAAAATTTTAAACTCTCGGCAACCAGTAAAAAACACAGGCCGCTCAAGTGCTTAAACGTGGGGAAAAATGCTCAGCGCCTCGTTGCGCTTATGGTGTTTAAAAAATGCGGCGGAAATATACGCCAGCTGTGTGAAAAAATGCTTTGGTGGACACACGGCCTAAGCGTGGGTGAACACAGGTAAACTAAAGCACTATTATATAAAAAATTAAAAAAAATGCAGCTGTGCTGCAGTTCTGGGATCGACCTCATAGTCTTTTTGGAGGTTTCTTTATGGGAATACGCTTAATGTGAAACTTTGCACATGCGCACATTCATATTCTGGGCTCATCTGCGAGCCTGTACTATAGTATGTATAATGTGTACTGACTGAGTTTGGTCTTTTTATTATTCCATGAAGCCACATTACACACTTTTCACATTAACCCTCTGGGGCCCTTGGGATGTTTTGACATGCACTGACATTTGTGCTTTTTTCAGTTATTTATAAACATGTTAATGGTAAAGGTGTAAATTCACTCTATATAGCACAAACGCTACCATAATATGTGAGCAACATGTATTTACATGTTTGTATTTTTGAGAGAATATTGTTTATGCATGTTTATTGAAAAAAAAAAACTCCCGCCACTATGGGAATCCTGGAGTATGACGTATGAGGGCAACCCCAGCACTGCAGCACAAGCCATAATACAGCACAACTACATTATGTAAGGCAACCGAGATTCCTGCAGTTTCTAGATGTGCAATGTTGAATATTCTGTCGATACTTAACCACTGAATTTGTAAAGCGAAATAAAATGGACTGAAAACTGCCTTTTTAAATATTATAGGTGGTATTTTTAAACCTAGTTAATATTTTGCAAATTAAGTCTGTAAGGTGAATTTGAATTGACTTTTTTAGTATTGTAATTGTGTATGAAATGTTTTCAGTTGAAATATTCACAGCTTATATACACAACCATGTAGAATTTTAACACCCCAAAATGGAAGCACTTATAATCGTCACTATTTTACTTTGATAGACAATCAGGTGGTAAAAGCAGGTCATTTGTAACTTCAACAAGCAGTTTCTATGCAATGATGGGGCTTAAACCTGATTAAAAATCTTCACAACTATGTTTTTCTGCTAAATTAAAATTATTAGACATTAAACATTGAAAATAATTAAAAATTCAACATTCAATATTAGTCTGATATTTAAACACTAAATGGTGTTACATATGTTGATAATATTCATTGTTTTCATTGTGTAAATTATATTTATTTATTTATTTATTGTTTTGTTCTGCTGTGCTCTCTCACTTGCAGTTGTTTTGTATGCTTTACATGTTTTAATGTTTGGATGTACTGTTGATTTGTGCCAAAACTGCAGAACTGGACTTGACTTTTTTCCCCCCTCTCTTTCTTTGCTTTAGACCTGATGGCACTGAAAGAGGAGACTGAAGTACTGAATGAAATGGAAGGGAAAGATCAATCTAACCATCATCCTAATTTAAATACAGGAGATTTTATTTTTAGTTGCTCACAGACTGAAAAGACTTCCTCACAAAAAACATCTCAAAAGAGAGGGACTGGTAGTCATTTCATCTGCCAACAGTGTGGAAAGAGTTTCAATAAGAAAGGACGCTTTAAAGACCACATGAGAGTTCACACTGGAGAGAAGCCTTACACCTGCCAACAGTGTGGAAGAAGTTTCAATCAAAAAGGAATCCTTAACAGGCACATGAAAATTCACACTGGAGAGAAGCCTTACATATGCATTCAGTGTGGAAAGAGTTTTAGTGAACATGGAAACCTTAATGTCCACATGAGAATTCACACTGGAGAGAAGCCTTTTACCTGCCAACTGTGTGGAATAAGTTTCAATCTAAAAGGAAGCCTTAACAGGCACGTTAGAACTCACACTGGAGAGAAGCTTTACAAGTGTCCTCAGTGTGGAAAGAGTTTTGATCATCATGAAAACCTTAAAACCCACATGAGAGTTCACACTGGAGAAAAGCCTTACACTTGCCCTCAGTGTGGAAAAAGTTTCAACCGAAAAGGAAACATTAATGCCCACATGAGAATTCACACTGGACAGCAACCTTACACCTGCCAACAGTGTGGAATGTGTTTCAACCGAAAAGGTAACCTTAAGGCCCACATGAAAATTCACACTGGAGAGAAGCCTTTTCACCTGCCAACCGTGTGGAATAAGTTTCACTCTAAAAGAAAGTCTTAACAGGCACATGAAAAGTCACACAGATGGAATCCCCACATCAGAAATATCAAATCCAGTTCCGGACGCCAGATCTTGTCAAAAGATATCCGTTTTGTCTGGTGGCCAACCTAGCAAAACCTGTCAACAAGAGTGTGATGTCTTTTACCTCAAGACTCTATAAACACAGCCTGAGAGTTTGAATGAGAAAGAGCAGAATCAGGAGACAAAGTGATGATAATAAAAAGAGCAGAGTTTTGTTTTATATTCTTATTGTGTATGTTTCGTTTTGTATGTTTCAATGCTCAGATTTCATCTAGATGTTACACTGTTCAATGCTCAGACTTAGTCTGACCAGTATGATTCCAACAAGTGTTAACCCTCTGGAGCCAGTTGCACCAACAGGGCTTTACTAAGCCTGGTTCTAACTTAGTTAAGACCAGTCTTTAGAGTTGACCTCTATCAAACAGTTTGTTTGATGACAAATCGCTAAAGATGAAATTGGCCTCCCTTTCTGTCATTGCGTTTTTTTGTTTTGTTTTTTTTAACGATATTCGACTTTTGCTCCTCGATTGTCGAATGGCATTTTTGGCAGAAATGCACATCCCTATGTGAGGCGAACTATTCTCAAAGACTTACTTTTAGTCATTATTTGGGTAGCACACAATATATATATATATAATAAGGCATTCAGAATATATGTAAGTAAATGAAAGTCAAAAGCACATTTTTAGTCATACCTGGAAACAAATCCTGTTCAAATAGGTTAAATGGGCCATTCTACAGAATTGGTTCAACGTTAGAGTTGAAAACGTCTTGAAAAGAAAATTGTCTTTTTTCATAAATGTCTTAGTAGGCCAATACATTACATCATACATATTTCAAAGTTAAGGGATTCATTATTTTGATATAGCTTGCATTGGAACAAACACTATAACATCTTAGTTGATTAGTTTGACAAAACATACTATATATTTAACATATGAGCAGAAACTCCTAATAAAAGCTTATTTGATGTCTATTTTAGAGTAAAAACTTTATCCAAAACTAGTCAACGAAATGTTGTCTTTTATTTGTTGTCTTTTATTATACACACAGAAACATGATTCAAATTTAAAGGGGTGATGAACTGAGAAATCAAATTTCCCTTGAGCTTTTGACATCCCTTACAAAAATAACCTACAGGAATCCTGCAGGAATATTATGCAGGATTCCTACAGGATTTTCAGCTCATTTTCCTGAAGGAATAACTGCAGGAATTTTATGAAGGAAAACATGCAGGAATTATATCCTGCAGGGTTTTTAAATATAATATTCAAACTTCCTGCAGGACTGTTGTGCAGGATATATATGCAATTATGCAGGACTTTGCAAGTTGTCTTATGCTGGATTCATGCAGGGGAAATAAATTCACAACAAACAATGTATTTTCACAAATTATTGATTTTATTTATTGAAACAGGGCAGAGAGAAGCGGAGTCCAATTCACAGCCTAAATTAAGCCTCTACAGACACTGTTTTCCTGAAAAAAAGGGGAAAAAAGAGTTTTAAAAAATGTGATTGTGTGTGAGAGAGAGAATGAGCGTGTGTCTGTGTGTGTGAGAGAGACAGAGCGGTGTGTGTGTGTGTGTGTGTGTGTGTGTGTGTGTGTGTGTTGTGTGTATTTTGACAAATTATTACCTTACACGTAACTTGTGCTCATCATTTAATTTTTCTCTTAGTGCTGCCCTGATGAACTTTTTTGGAACATCAGGAAACTTTTTTTTGTACTGTGTCTGCAAATGCAATTCCACTTATCATATGTGATAACATATAATTACAATTTTGCACTGTAACTGCAACATCATGTTTGCGTAAAGAAAAAAGAAGGACATTTTACTCACCTAGGATCAGCACAACTTTTTCCTGGTCAAGAGCTGGCTTTGCATTAGCGCCTTTGTTAGCATTGCCAGCTCTTCCAGACAGCCCATGTGTGGCCAAATCTCTCTCCCAAACACTGCCACCGCCAGATCTTTTCACCATGACAGAACATGATGTGCCACCCCGTCCACAACTTGTCAGGACAGTTGGACTAATTCCTAGCCCATGTGTCTGTCAAGAAAAAAAAGGTAGGGACACTATATCTAAAAGCATGCAACTACATACTGTGCAAAAGTGTTAGGCTTGTTAGATTCTTCAACAAAAAAGTGATATATTTTCCTTTAGTGTGCCAGCTGATTTATAGACAAGGGGGTAATCATACCAAGTTTGTATTTAGTTACAAAAGTTAAATGATATGAAGAAGTTAACATGCATTCTACGACTTCTGCACAACACTTTACGTGAATATAGGCTATATTCACCTTTTCAGGGGGATTCTTCTGGCTTGCACTATCTTGTGGTTGTTGATGAACAGTTACAAGAGTGTCCTGGTTCATGCACTTGAGCATTGGAAGAATTTCTTAAAAAAAAAGAAAAACAGAAAAAATATTACTTACAAGTACACTGACAGATAAATTGAGATGGATATACAGAAATACAGATATAGGGATGGGCATCGTTAAGAAATTATCGATATCGATGCCATTGTCGAGTCTGCTTATCGATGCAATTCCTTATTGATTCCCATATCGATTCCTGTACCATTTGCTGAACACTTACAGTGTGACTTTGAGAGTTGTTGGCTTTGAATGTCTAATTTAAAGTGGTTTTAGAGAATGAAAAACAAGTGTGCAATATTTAGGGCCCTATGAAATCAGTTTTATTTTTTCCCAAATTCCGTTTTATTTTTCCCAAATTCCGTTTTTTTCCTTTTTTATTTTTTGGGAATTCATTTTTTTTTTTTTACCCTTTACTGTTAGTTTAGTAATAAAAAGAGTGTGCTTTTAAAGTTAATGATTAAAATGTATACAAATAAAATAGGAATGACCTTAAATTACAGACATTTATTCAGTAGCCTTTTCAGTACAAATACTGCATGATGCCACTTGACACTGCACTCTTCAAGTAACAACAAAATATGTTTATGAGCTTTAAACTGCCCAGTAAAATAAATTATATTCGTTTATATAAGTTTAAATAAAAGTCACACTCTGTCTCTCTCTCGCCCACTGTCACTCGCGGAGTTCGCTTCGCTTTTGTCCAGTCTGGCGCCTCATAGACAGACGCGGTGTGTGTGTGTGTGTGTGTGTGTGTGTGTGTGTGCTTGTGTGTGTGTGTGAATGCGTGTATCTGAGAGAGACGCGTGAGTGATAGAGAGACGGAGGGAGAGCGGGGAAAGGAAATACAACGGAAAGAATACGCTGCGGGTTTTAAATAGCATTAAAAAAAATGAACGAAACGCAATATGTGGCGGCCGGAGTTGATTTTGTGGCCGCGAATTAGTCTATGTGTGGGAAACACTGCATAAAAGTCACGTGCGAACTGCCCGGCTCGGTACTGAGGGCTTATAGCGTCGAGTTTCTTAACTTTTTCGCCGACGAAAGTAGAGTCGTGGAGAGCCGCTTCGCCATGCTTTCATTGTTTTGATGCCGTCATTGGAGCTGTAGATGTCGCCCAGATTTGCTTCCCCGGGTCTGCACTCTCGATCGTTTACGTCTTGAGGGATTTAAAAATCCAGTCGCATACTGTAACGTCATGCCGCGACGCGGGAATGGATGGAACGGAACATTCGGAATCGTTAGTGGAATCGTTAACGTGTGGACGTGTACGATTCCGATGGATCGGAACGTTCGGAACCGGTTCCAAACCGGAACCTGGAACCGATTCCCAAGCCTATACAGATATATGAAAATAATAATAATACCTTGTTGCAGAGATATATTAAGAGCTCTTAGATTTTCATTTTCTTTTTTTAATTTGAGAATTTCTTTCTCAAGTAGAGTTTCTCGGCTTGACGGCTCTCCAGCTTGACTGCCCATGCTGTTAATTTCTTGCATTAAAATACTATCCTTTCTGTGGATGACCTAAAATTATAATTACATGCATACATATTTAATTACAATTGAACATAAATACATGTATACACCAATAAAATATATATATTAATCCAAAGCTGAACAAAACTCTAGAGTCTCATCATTCACATTCATCTATTGCCTTCAGCTGACTGTATCCATGACAACAGTGTTACCTTTAACGGCAAGCCAGCGACTCTCACGATCCTCCGGTGCAGATAATTTACTTCTATTCTAAGGTAACAAAAAGGTACAATAATATCAATTATTAGTGATGAAATACAAAAAGTAATTTTTTTTTTGTTAACAATAGATAAAGCTCATTTTTATATAGTCCTTTATTAAAAAAAGTTTTGATATAGGCGGTATAAAGTTATTGTTAACTGTCACATCATTAAGCTACAATGTATTATCGACTGCAAACAAAAAAACAAAAAAAAGAACGTGTTCATATGTTTTAGTGTTACAAATACACATTAATTTAGAAATGTATAACAGAACAATAGTTTAAAGCATTATAACAATACAATTATATAATAAAAGGCGGACTTACCTTCACAAAACAAAGTGACAGTTGAATGACGTGAATCGGCTACATGTAGAGCGGCAATGAAACACGTCACCAGTGAATCGAATCTCTAAAAAGATTCATTTGGACCGGTTCTTTATGTAAATCACACGAGCGTCTTTTTCAAGGTGAAAGACTCTTATTTAACAGATTCCTTAAACCACTAAGTTTTTTTACGACAAAAGTTTTATTTTCTTTAAAAAATAGCCTTATAAAATAAAATAAGGGTATTAATCCTGTTTCTAATTCAATTTTGTTAAATACCCAGATTCGTTATTGTAGTCATTTTTAGAAAATGTTCTCATATTACAATTTGGTTTAAGCTGTTCGGCTAAGGCAAAAAATATATTCTTTATTATATTTACAAAGAAATAACTCTAACTTGTTTCTTTTTGAAGGATACAAATGGAGTATAAAGTGTACTTAAATGAAGAGGCACCTGTTCCAGCAGCTACAAAAAGGCGATGGACACAGAATATAATAGAAACACACTGAAGATGCTCAGCAAGCTGTTGATTCTGGAACATGCATAAATGGTGTAAAAGGTCCATCTCCTCTAATGCTGCTGATGTTTTTTAACATGGTTTCTGGATTTGCATATGATTACATGCATGGCATTTTACTTGGTGTTTGTCGCCAGCTGACTACCCTATGGTTTGACTCCAAATACCATACAGAGCCTTGGTACATTGGAAGAGAAGTCGAGCAAATTGAAAGCAAATTGAAAGGAGGTTACTTGTCATTAAACCACCTGCAAGTATAACAAGACCACCCCGTTCAATTTCTTTGCGTAAATATTGGAAAGCTTCGGAATACAGACACTTTCTCTTATTTTACAGCCTTCCCTCTTTGTTCGGCATTTCACCCAGAAAATATCTTGACCATTTACTACTTCAAGTACAGGCCACATACATTCCCCTTCAAGATTCAATTCCCCCCCACGACATTGACAAAGCTGATGGCCTTTTAAAAGCATTTGTGGGCCGTTTTGAGTCACTGTATGGAAAGTGTCACGTGTCTTATAATGTCCACATACTTGTATGTCACAGGGGTGACTAATGGGCAAACGAGCGGCAGGTGTGGAGGGAGGAGTTGCCTGGTGATTGGGGCACATGCTCCCAGGTGGAGTATAAAAGGAAGCCATTTTTAAGAGGAAAGGACTCACAGGAACGGAGACGGAGCGTGCACGCAGCAGGGGAGAGGCCGAGGGGCCGAGGCTGAGGCCGAAGCAGCGGTGTTCAGTGGGATTGAAGTGCTCAGTGAGTTGGAAGTGTTTGAAGAGCCTAAAGGGTTGACTTGGAGCAGTGTTGGATACAAGCTTCCTCAGGAAAACCGTTGGGGTGTGGAGATCGCCCATTTGAGTTTGCTGGATCAGAGGATCGTTTGTGGGAAGTCTGCTGGACTGAGCTATCGTCTGGATTGGTGCGGTGGAAGGAGAGAGAAGAGATAAGTGAACTGATTTCGTCTTATGAGTATTTAAATTGCGGGAAGAGGATGCAGTAAATGTGGATCTGATTGTTGGAAGAGCTATGTGTTTCAGAGTGTGTTGAGGAGGAATTGAAAGAGAAATCCCTCGTGGAGCGAGCGCAACAAACGGAGTGGGGCCTCTGACCAGCCTTAACGTATGAGTGAATTGCAGTGCTTTTGCCTTATTGATACACATCGGTTTGTGGCTGTGGCTTAGGGGCCCGCTTACCTCCCAGCGAAAAAGTTCAGGCTCAGGATTTTTTTCTACTATCACCCCTGCATACATATATATATATATATATATATATATATATATATATATATATATATATATATATATATATATATATATATATTTATTTATTTATTTATTTATTTATGTTTCATTTACAGGAAAAAAAAACTCCTGTAAGAAAACATTTTGTTTCTGCAGGAATTATAAAATCCTGTAGGATTTTTCACTTGTGCTGCACAGCAGTATGTGCAGGACCTACTTGTTTTAGAATGAGCCCTCAGTACAACAGAAACATGCATCCAACACTAGTGAAAAATCCTGCAGGATTTTATAATTCCTGCAGAAATTTTTTAAAATCCTGCAGGATTTTAAACTTCATGCAGAAATTTTTTAAAATCCTGCAGAAATTTTTAAAAATCCTGCAGGATTTTAAACTTCCTGCAGGACTGCTGTGCAGCACAAGCGAAAAATCCTGCAGGATTTTATAATTCCTGCAGGATTCCTGTAGGTTATTTTTGTAAGGGCTAAGAGGTCATCATATTATAAGAATATCCTGTAAGTTTCAGAACTGAAAACGTCCTTGTTAGTCCAATAAATGCTTTTATTGACACCAGCCTCAGCAAACGACTCGTTTTTGAAAGTGGGGAACAATGACGTCAAAGAGGATAAAACACCACCCCCGCAGAAGAAGATCAACGCCTACTTCAACATGGCCGGTTTAGCCGCGCACACATAGCTAAATAACATAGGCCTACCTCGCCGCCCCCCAGTTGGAGAAGTTCGCAGAGCTTCAGTCGCGGAGCTCAAGTCCGTCCGTCGCCCTTCACGGAGCTTCAGGCGGAGTTCAAGTCCAAAGTCCGTCGCCGTTCGCGGAGCTCAAGTCCAAAGTCCGTCGCCCTTCGCGGAGCTTCAGTCCTCAAGTGCAAAGTCCGTCGCCGTTCGCGGAGCTCAAGTCCAAAGTCCGTTGCCTCAGTCGCTGAGCTCAAGTCAAAAGTCCCTGCATAAGCT
Source organism: Chrosomus eos (assembly GCA_036326025.1). Lineage (NCBI taxonomy): Eukaryota > Metazoa > Chordata > Actinopteri > Cypriniformes > Leuciscidae > Chrosomus > Chrosomus eos. The sequence continues at coordinate 40,267,821 of CM070822.1, forward strand.
TCCTCTGGAGTGCATGGAAAACTTTATTTTTAATGACGTTCCACTCCAGCTGATGAGGTAAAACATTGTCCTTCTGTTCGCTTCATTTCACTGAGGATTGTTTTGTAAACAAGACTGGATTTGCAGATCGATTAAGAGTAAAGAACGGTGCTGTGCCGTCTATATTGGATCTGACAGGAATGGTGTACACACGGACTCTGGGTCGAACATGTATGGGCGAATCATTCCGGTTGCCATTTTACAACATTGGACATTTTCAAAACAATTTCCCCCAAGTGCATCGATGGCGGGTGAGTTGAAACTCATTATAATATGCAAAACTGTTATCCACTCACAGCAGTGGGCGTTTACTTCCAAGTCTTCAGTGCGAGACGCCCATAAAAACCGAGCGTTTTTCAGCTAGGCTGAAAACTAGGGTACAAAATAGCCTATTACTTATTCATTTTGATGTTTTTGAATGCAAAAACCAAGCGAACATCATATGTTTACCTCAGACAACTATATAATAAGATTTAAAAAGCCAGTTCATGACCCCTTTAAACAGTATGCTATTTTTACGTTTACAGAAACGTTATTATACTAATGATATACTAACGTTATTCTATATCGCGATTAGAACAAAGCACAAGAATAAAACACTTACACACTTCTCAGCTGAATCTGTTGCTCCTCCTCGGAGTGAAAATAAACCAGCACTTGTTCTAAGGTAAATGTCCCAGGATTATTCCTCATAGCAAGACGAATCTTAATCTGACTAAAAAATATAGTGTGTTTACAGACTTTATATGGGCGTTTACGCGTCTCAATGTTTGTGTTTGAATAGGGCGTGCTCTCAGTGGGCGAGTCACATTACAGAGATAATGAGCTGAGAGAAAGATAATTAGAATGGCTGACACGTCTCTCTTTTTATATAGATGACATAAACGGAGAATATTTATTTTAGTTTTGAATCAGATCATTTAAAAGTACAAACTCAAATGATTTCAAATGTATATTGCTTATGGCTGGGTGAATAGTATTCGCTGAGTTTTGTTTAAGTTTAGAGACGTGCTCCAGAAAAAAAGTTCACGGAGACGGAGAGGCAGAACTGTTTAAACAGAACCCTGTTTATTTTCTTTATTTTACAAAAGCACAATATTTTATTTCGATTGTATCTGGGCACATAAAAAAGTAGACATTTAACAGTTTATTTTCTCATATTTCTTAACTCTATATGACCAGAAATGATGGTCTATTTTTCTGCTATGTGAAAAAAAACGAGCAAAACCCAGAGGGTTAATATACCCTGGAAAAAAACATGGAAAATCACTGCTTGACAACATCGTCTTGAGACTTTAAAAACCTGGAAATGGAGAAATTCTCTTATCTCCTACCCGAGAAGACAAACATCCCTTTAAAGTGTTAAACCCTGTGGGGGTTAAACGTTCGCCTCCTTCCTATTACAACATGCCTCGTTACAGAATAAATGATAACTCAACTAAATAAATGACTAATGATTATAAATGATTATGAAGTTGAATATAAAAACAAAGAAAATATTCTTAAAAATAATATAGAAAAAAACAACTATGTATGGTTGCTTAAAGTCAAACAGGTTATTGAAAACCCTTAGATCCTTCATTCCCCCCTCTCAATCACATATGAAAACATTGGATTACTTAGATTAAATGCAAGCAAACCTTAATGATCATTATCAAAACATGCTTTGAAAAGTTTGGATGGCCAGTCCATGCCCTTCCCTTCTACATGCTCTTTAAAAAAACAGGTATTCTCTTTCATACCAGCATCAGTTGATGTGTCTAACATTGGCATTCAATGACTGCCTTATGGCAGAAAAGTGTCTCAAAAATCAAACTCTTATGGCAATGGACAAGAGTAAGATGAGAAACACTCCTGAAACTGTAAATAATAAAGGTGCTTTCAAATGATTCCAAAGTGGCCCCAATATTGATCCAAACCATGTGTCACTCAGAAGAGAAAATACCATGATCCTTATCCCAACCATTTTTAAGTTAGAATGTGAAATCGCCCCCTAAACCCTCATTCACTATTCCCTAGTGGTGGCAAGATTAAGTCTCATGAAGCATTGAAGCTTTTCAGACAAGTGGTTCACAAAAGGGTTAATTTCTCGAGGCTTCATTTGCTCACAATACATCCTGGTGGTCAAAGAGTATAAAACAAGCAGATACATTACCTAATGTGATTTGTGATACATTGTTTTTTCGCTAGTTAAGGCTTAGAAATAATGGTGAAGAAAAAAGAATTCCACATAGACTAATCTATTTTTATGAATATAATGTGTATTTTCTGGTGCTATATATTAGTAATAAACTGTGTAATTAACGTATTTGGCTTAAAATTAATGGGGCTGTCAAATGTGTGTAAATCAATGATTTGGTCATAATAGGCAGGACATTTTGACTGATAAACCCATGGTTTAAACCAACCAAGCCACTTTCCATTTTTAAATAATAATATTGCCCCATATTACTATTTAAAATGGAAAGTGGCTTGGTTGGTTTAAACCATGGGTTTATCAGTCAAAATGTCATGCCAAGATATCACCGGTTCCTGAACCATTCCACTAATATTGTTCACTCGAAGGAGTGAATGACAAGGAATGAGCGAATTCGGACAGCCGTTGAGTGTACATTGGTTGTATACTCGATTTTGCAGTGCAATGTGGGATTGAATAAGTGCACTCAATAACTTCCACTATGGGTTCGGACACCATTACAAATGCTGTACCCTCATGTAACGCCCTATTTTAGGGTATAGGGGTTAATTTCGGATTCAGCCACAGACTCAGGGCAGAGCAGCAGCAGAAAGCAGGACTGAAAAGTGAGCACTGCAAACTTGACATTATTTGGACCGAAGAAAAAAACTCTTCTGTACAGAATTAAGCCTACTGCAATCAATGAGTAAGTATCCGGTAAGCGTTCATATTTTTCTTCTTGTATGAAATTGGATATTGTTTATGATTTTTTATTTACTGTATAAATGTTGGAATATCTGCTGCTTACTTACACCGTCTTATTTGTGGTCATTTAAAATCAAGCATTCCAATCCTATGTGCGCTAAATGCTGTTTTGTATTTTACTGCATATATTTGTGCTCTTAAAGTGGTTTTGTATTTGTATTTAAAGGTTTTTCACCTGACTGATTGACTGAATGAACACTGCATCAAACTTTCAAAATAAAAAAGAAGGAAAAAGTGCAAAAGTTTAGGTCAATAAGTGAGGTCCTGTTGAATTCTTCTTGTAGTGGGCTGTCTTTTTCAAGTGAGTGAGTTCTCCACACTGAGAATCTTGAATGATGGTTCACATTGAATAAAGAAGTGTGAACTAGGGTAAACGTACCTAGTATTAAGCTCACCAAAATGTACATTGCGACCTTTTTTAGGGCACCGGATATTGGTTTTAGTACAAAAAGTTATGTTAAAATAAAATATTAATCTCTTAAACCACATTTTTTTATTTTAAATGACAAAAGCATTTAAATTAAAATGTACATCATTAAATGCAAAAAGTCTGACTGGGCTTAATGGGTACGTTTTTATTTAAAAAAAAAACTTTTTTAAGGAATGATTGAAGAGTCAATCACGAAAAAAAGAACACTAAAATCAAGCAACAAGGCATTCAATTTGATCAGGTAGCCTATCCTATTCATAGTGACGTGTCATTCAAACTCATTGCAACAAACAACAAAAACCAATAAAACATTTAATTCATGGGGATGAACACAGAAAATAGCCACATTATGAAGCCTCATTATAATGTCAACTTATTTATATTCTCTTCTTTTTGTAGAGATCGTCTATCTCTTGGAGGTTCTTCAAGTAGAAGGGTCCTGCACCCTCTAGTTGTGCCTCACACAGAATGAATTTTTTCTCAACATCCTCAATTTTGTCTAGCACTGGCAACGCATATGTGTTAGCAGGACCTCTGCTCAGAAATGTCATCACGTAGTGTTCTCCGCCAGGGGGTCTGGACACATTAATGGGTCTTCCTATATAGTAGGCTGGAGGTGAGGTGAACATGACTGCATAGTATACATCTGTTTGTATTGTTAAGGATGGATCAGTTGAGGTTTGAGCCTTTCCTGTGCCTGTCTCTGTTTTCTTATTCTGTGCTGTCTGTTTTTTCTTTGATTGTGGTTTCTTTGTCTTTTTTCCCTTCTTTCCATCTTTCAAATTGGGTGTGCGTTTTTTTTTATTTTCCTTCTCAGCTAGCCTGGTCGTGGCTTCTGGAGATTCGCCATAATTTAGTGTATTTATTCTCTGTTTTTTAGTGCTTTCTTTTTTTTGTTTGGTGTAATGTACTTCAAGAAAAACTCCTTAATGCTAGAAGCAGAGGTGGTGCCCTCTGAAGGGCATTCTTTTTGATTGTTTCGAACATAATCCAAAGATACACAACAAAGGACAAAAAAAGCACATTAGTAAACACACATCATAATATTAATGAGAAAATCACGCCTCCTCGCATAAAGTTTCTCCCACAAAACATTTCATACAAATTATAAAGGACTTTATTGTCTTATCTGAATGAGTAGTCAGGATGATTTTCACATAGTTTTGGAGCAAATATTCTAGGCTACGTGATACAATTATTAATTTTCAAAAGTCTTGTGAAGAAATATTCAGTATGGGTTTTATGATCTTATTTCAGTGACAATTCTTTTTAGTTTTTTCACAAACCACACATAAACGTCATAATCTCAAAACTACAAACTTTTACATACATGCTGCTGACATATTACTGTAGCAGAGTTTGTGCTGAATACAGTGTAATCAGACGTTAGCCATGAAAATGTCAGACAAGTAACAGAAATAAGCACAAATGTCAGAACACCTCCAGGACCCAGAAAACACCTCAGACCCCAGAGAAAAAAATTATTAATAATAAAAATAGAATAATAGCACAAGATATAATGGATAATGTCACGTGGAGGAGTGAGGACCCAAAAGTAAGAGGCCGTTTGACAATATTTAATAGTTCAGGCAAAATAACACAGGTGGCCACAAGGCGAATAAATCCAACTGAATATAGTCTCATCCAAAGGAAAACATAGAGTCTTTCAGTATAACAGAAATATGTGGACAGGGCCGGCAACGGGAAACCCCGGAGGATGAGACAGGCTGGGTCCGTAGAAAGCACGGGAACGCCAATCCTTGACCACTCACGCCAGCTGGAGGTTGGACAAAGAAGAGACGAGGGAATATGGTTGACAGATAGAGGCACGCACCAGACAGGACACGACAGAGAACAGGACCTGGTTCAGCAGGCAAACAGGTACGTAACATTCGGCAATAATCTGACAAAGAACAAAGGAAAGGGAAGCCTAGAAATAGAGAGTCAAATCAGAGAAAGTGGGAAACAGTTGGGAAGGAGGAGAGAGAGTGATGAGACACAGCTGAGAGCGAATGAGATAATGAATGGGAATGTGTGTGTGCAGATGGATGTAATAACGAGTGTGACCAGAAGAGGGCGGAAGAGTGTAAGAGGAGAGTACCAGGATCATGACAGATAAACAGTATATTGAGCAGAATTACAACACAGTGCTCACAATATTCATGGATGGATCCAAAGATCCTGAAACCGGTCGAGCTTCAGCAGCCGTATATGTACCACATTTTAAAGTTAAAATTGGTAAATAAGTATCTGACCAAGTAGGAGTTTATTCAACAGAGATGGTTGCAATATTATTAGCTAACGGGTGGATGGAGGAAACTCGACCAATGAATGTGGTGATATGCCTGATGTCATTACAAGTGTTCGACTTGGGCACACAGCTCTAAATTATTCTCTATAATGAGCAAACACAAGTCTGGAAATTGTAGTTTATGTGGATCATCAGAAACAGTATTTATATTGTACTGCTTATGAACATGAAAAGGTTCATGAAAGAATTAAGAGACTTAAATATTACACTTAAAACACTGCTGAATAATGGCGTGAATCATCATAAGACATAAAATGCATTAGTGGGATACTTACGAAAGGTATATCTGTTTAATAGGAATTCAGATTTATAACATCTTTTACCCAGTGTGGTTGGGGATTGTTATAACAGTTGGAACAACAGCTCTCGACTTGTGGTTAGAAGTATAGTTTCTTGGTAAATTGAGGTGTCAAAATCATTGTTTTGAAGACAACTTCCTCTCCACAGTCCTTTGCAAAAATGCAGAGCTGAAAAGACTTTAAAAATAACTTCTGCTCAAGACACATTTTCAGTGGAGGAACAAGAAACATCTACATCGCCATTATTCATGGTTAGAAAATACTACTTCACAAAATACTGATCTAGATTTAAAAGTGTCATGTCAACAAATATTAGCTACGAAAGCTAGATGATTTGGGAGTCAAAGTTGATGTTGTGTACCTGTAAATAAAACATTGGTCAATTATCTTGGTTGTGTTCAGGATAATAAATTAAGTGGTGTAAGTATTGATTGTAAAAGTTAATGTTAGAACTAGATTTATAGCTAGATATGTTTGTAACAAAGTTACAACATTCAGAAATAAATAGTTTAGGATTTCATTGTTTGACATTGTTTCATTGTTGGATAATAGACACTATTTTAACTCATATTTTTCTTAATGTAAGACACGTACATTCTATTAGACAAGTATTATGAATTTTAATCTATATAGGTGTTAGTGTTTGTATGGTCAAATGTCATTTATATACAGTAGTCAACTTTTGAAGAGGATAATAACTTTTCATCAAAGCTATACATGAATTACAACAATACCCGTTCTTGTCTTAGGATAACATTGATGAAAGTTTTTGATCCACTTCAAATGTTGACTACTGTATATACAGGTGCACAGGAGTGGAATAAATTGCCATTGGACTTTTGCCAAGGTTTTAACGGATAGTGTTGGTTTTAGTATAGTGAAGAGATTGTTTTTATATTGCATGTCTTAATAGAATGTATTTGTTTTATTGTGTATGTTTATTTTGGTGAAGTGTTTTTTTGTGTGTATGAATTGTATGCTTTAGCGAGGAGATATGTAATCTAAATGAGAGACAAACATTTCCAATTGTCTTCGAGGGGTATTTTCTTGCAAGAAAAGGTCAGCAGTCACACAGAGTGACTGCAGAATGTGAGAGTGAGGGGAGGGTACCCTTCCTCTTTTATAGCCTCAACTTTCACAATGTTATCTCACACATCTTAAAGTTTAAATTTCTTCCACAATTTGGATATACATCAGGTACAGTTGCTATATGCCAATTTTTCTCAAGGAAAAATAAAAGCTAAATAAAATGCTGGTCATTAAATGGCTTTCCTGAGGTAAATGTAACGGTACGTGACATATCAAGTGTAGCGTCAGTTCTGGCAGGGCACGTCAGTCAAGCTCGCATCAGCTTTTCCACCTATAGGAATATGTCGCCTATCACAACATCCCTATGTGAGGTCCATTCTGTATTATCATCAGCTTTTTTAAAATTGTATTTATTTGTCCTTTATTTAACCAGATAAAACTTTCTGAGATTATAAATCTATTTTACAGAAGTGATGGCCAAGATGAGCAGCACAACATTATAAAAAAAGAAATTAAAAAAGAAAGAAAAAATAAATTAAAAAAAGAAAGAAAATCACCATGACATTAAAACATATCAAAACAATTAAAAACATTTACAAATTGTTTCTTACTTTAACGGCTCACTAAGCAAAGATATAAAATATTCATTGACACCAAGGTCTGCAATTTCAGGTCATTTTGTAAAAAGTTCCAATCACTGGGTGCTGCATACTTGTGGCGATTGGGCTCAGAAACAGGGACACCAAATAAATAAACCAACTATGCCACCCCGGGGGCTTACTACCAGGGAATCGCCCTAGACAACTAGGAGCACACAAGGCCTATAGTATCCAGCTGCAGACCCACAGCACCACCAGTTTCAGAACCAGAAGTAAGGGCGGAGCTTGCGTTCTTAACCGAGTAACGCCACCTAACGTTTTGGAGCATAATTTGCTTAGACACTAATCAGCATGCTTTTATTACACACGAAACGATATACTTTATATGTGTTATGATACATTAAGGTATAGCAATAAGCATTTTAAAACATTGATTTTGTGTATTATAATTGTATACTTCCTGATCATGATGGTGAAAAATAATGCTTGAAACTTATGGGCATTTTAATGTATAACAGTTTAATTATTTTGGCTAAGCAGTTTATACATAAGTGTAGATTTATGAAGGTAAGACCTTTTTTTTTGGTTTTTATGAAGGAGTTAACTCTGTATAAGAAAGCTTTGAAAGATATAAAAAAACAAGACAAGCCTTGGAGGTTTTCAAAATTATACACAATTTGATAACTGATTAGACCTCTGTGATATTTTATGTTCTATTTATTTATTTATTGTGTTTACAAAATCTTAAATTGTTTTGATATTGAAGGAATGTATTGTTAATATATGTGTAATGCCTGATATTGATTGTTTAATAAAAAAAATAAACGTATGGGCATTTTATATAAAATATACTTTATTTCACAAGAACATGTGTAGCATTCATTTTTCTTTATGTAAAATAATGTCAAAAATCTAAAAAAGAGAAAATTTGGCATTGTTTTAAAAGAAATAATAAATATGTATACAAAAAATGACCAATTCACCCCTATTTTATCACAACAATCCTGTATAAATTTAACTTACAATGTATCAAATGAGGAACTCACTCTCAGGCCCATTTTGTCCTTACATTCTTGCAAAAATAACTATAATGCAATAATAATAATTCCGCCCCTCCCTCACTTCCGGTTCTGGCGCTGGTGGTGCTGCGGGTCTGCAGCTGGATATATCTCCACAAGGCTCACAGGCTCGAATCGGTTGGAGTCAGGCATGAGACATGGGTGAGGTATACAAACAATAAAACCACAAACACACGTGCACTCACACTGCACTCAGTCGAACACCTCCGTGTGGCACAGCAAACATTTCAAAATACCACCACCAAGATGAGGAGGGCCCTTATTTTCTTTGCCGCCCTGGCCTGCAATAAAGTACATTCTATTAGACGAGTATTATGAATCTTAATCTATATAGGTTTTAGTGTTTGTATGGTCAAGTAAGGCTCATGCACCACAATAGAAAACTTAAACAATAATATACACAAAGAAAAAAAAACACACAGCTCTCAGACTGAATTAAAAGCCACGGAAAATAAATATGTTTTAAGATTAGACTTAAGGTGAGAGTGTTGGGGCCGGCCTCACAGACAATGGTAAATTATTCCATAATTTAGGTGCCGCAACTGAAATGGCTCGATCCCCCCTATTTTTAAGCCTTACTCTAGGGACAGCTAAGAGCATGCAATCTGCCGACCTAAGCGACCTCAATGGAGCATGTTTTTGTATAAGGTCGGAGAGGTAGGTTGGGGCTAGACCATTTCAGGATTTATATGCAAACACTAAAATTTTAAACTCAATCCTAAAATGTACTGTAAGCCAGTGAAGGGAGGCCAGTATAGGAGAAATGTGATCACGTTTACGTAACCCTTTTAATAGTCTAGCAGCAGCATTCTGCACCAACTGCAGGCGTGAGAGGGATGCCTGTATAGTCTAATCTGGAGGAAATAAAAACATGTATAACTCTTTCAAAGTCTTTGAATGACAAGGTTTCACTTTAGATAAGAGCCTTAACTGATAAAAACTGGCTTTAGCCACAGATTTGATATGTTTTTCAAGTTTAAAATCACTGTCCACGATTACTCCCAAGTTTTTAACAGATGATTTAACGTAAGGAAGTAAGGGACCCAATTCTGTGTTGGGGGCCACATGGGTACTGCTTGGACCAAATATCACAATTTCAGTTTTGCTCTCATTAAAATGTAGAAAATTCATAGCCATCCAAGCTTTAATGTCTGTGAGACAGTCCAACAATAATTTTAAGGAGCTGGTATCCTTACGTTTCACGGGCAAATACAGTTGTGTGTCGTCTGCATAACAATGAAACGAAATGCCATGCTTTCTTAGGATAGACCCTAAAGGAAGGATGTATAAGGAAAACAGCATTGGGCCAAGAATAGACCCTGGGGGACTCCACATGTAAAAGGTGCCTGTGGGGACACAAAGTCTCCAAGGCACACAGAAAACTTCCTATCAGACAGGTATGACCTAAACCACTCTAGAGCAATACCTTTGATACCAACACTGTGGTCCAACCTAGAGATCAGAATATTATGATCAATGGTATCAAAAGCAGCGTTAAGGTCTCCAGAGTCTGTGACAAATAAAAGGTTGTTAAAAACTTTTAAAAAGTGTAGTTTCTGTACTATGAAGGGCTTTAAATCCAGACTGAAACACCTCCAAAATGCCATTTAAATCCAAATAAGATTGCAATTGTGTACATAGCTTTCTCCAATATTTTCGAAACAAATGGTTTTGAAATAGGCCGGTAGTTTGAGAAAACTGATGTATCAAGATTGGGTTTTTTTATTAGTGGGTGTACTACTGCATGTTTGAAGCCCAGTGGCACAGCACCTGTAGTCAGACTACTATTTATAATTTTTTAGGCCCAACAGTATCAAAAACTTCTTTTAAAAAAACGTGGAGGGACAACATCTGTAGGACTGGCGGATAATTTCATTTGATCAGTGATATCTTTCAGAAAAGATAAAGACACAGGCTCAAACTGAGTAAGGACAGCAGAGCAGGTGACAATAGAAGAAGGATCCTCTGAAGAAAGTAAGATGTGTGTTTTAATATTTCTATCTTATCTATATTTTTTTTAAAAAACTTCTTGCAGTCATCTGGAGAGGAGTAAGAACGAGTTGGTTGAGAGGTAGGCCCATTTAGGACAGTATTAATTGTACTAAAAAGAGCTTCTGGTTTGTGAGAATTTTTAGAAATTATATCAGATAGGTTTAGTTTTCTCAGCTTTTACAGTTCTTTGGTATTTATGCCAGATGTCTTTTAGAATGTCAAGATACACATGTAATCTGTTTTTCTTCCACTGTCGTTCAGCTCTCCTGCACTCTCTTCTGACCGCACGAGTGGTATCGTTCAACCGTGGTTCACGTTTTGGCTTCGAATGCATAACTTTAAAAGGTGAGACAATGTCTAACACATTTTGGCAGATAGAATCAAACAGTGATAATAGCTCCTCTGTGTTTAAACAGGAAGGGGACCTAAAATAATTTTCATCCATACTTTGGAAAACAGTAGATAACTGAGCAGCAGTGGAAGAGTTAAACATGCGACATCGCCGAGCTGGTCTACTCGGTTTAGAATAACAGGGGAGAGAGATCTCAAATAATACAGGCATGTGATCCGAAAAATTGCTTCACAAATTTGTAAACCCAATGATAAAACGAGATCTAGTGTATGTCCATGCTCATGTGTAGGACCTGTCACAGACTGCACTAAGTTAAAAGAATCAATGACATTTAAAAATTCTTTGACCAGTGGCTTCGTAGGACAACAGACATGAATATTAAAGTCACCAACTATTAAAATCATGTCATGGTTTGGCATAATTCCAGCCAAAACAATTGTTAGGCCCAAACGCACAGTGTTCATCTCAACACAGTACGATAACAAACATATTCTCATCACATGTAGAAAGATACATTCCAGATGATAACCTCACAGCATTGTTCTATACTACACATTCACCACTTATATTTAGGGTACTTTTAGAGGAACAGTTGGATAACCAGATGTCCTGGACAGCATCATAAAAATACAAACCAGGGCCCGTATTCATAAAGATTCTAAGAATCCTCTCAGAAAACTCTTAATTTAGCTTAAAAACTTTTACGTAGGAGTCTTAGGTTAAGAGCGATTCGGGAACGATCTGAGAGCAACTCTGAGTAAGGAAAAGACAAAAACGTTCATCTTAGTGAGGAGGCGGGGCTGACCCCGTTGCTATGTATGACACAATCTTTTGAAGACTGATTGGTTGGTTGTCCAAGAAGGAAAAAAAAGAGCGATTTTAAGTATAGCGATTTAAGTATATATATATATGTATATAAATCCTTTTTTTTTTTTTAGCATGCTGTTAATTTCCTAAAAGGTATTTGATTGGCTTAGACTGATAAAAATTGTTCCACTCTTTCCAATTACACTGATTGCTGTCTATTTAAGTGGTGGTTTTAATGTTGGTTTTAACATAGCAAACATTGAATAAAAAACAAGAAAGACGAGAAAGCCCAACTGGACAGAAGAACAGCGTTTACTGTTAGCCCAGTTAGTGGATGAATGAGGCCATCATTAAAGTAAAATTCGGGCCGGGTGTCGCAGCACGGGGCAGAAGTAGACGTGGGAGCTTATAGCACAAATTATTAACGGATCATTCTCCTGCTTGTGCGCACCAGGGAAGCCTGCTATATTCATAAATGCAGTTTTTTGAGCCTGCAAGGTGAGAATGTCCAGTGGAAACTAAATGAACTGCGACACAATAAGAGGTTCTGAAAGTGCTTTAATGTTTGTGTGATCACTGTGGTTACAGAAGGTAGTGACAGACCCAAATCATCTATTATTTTTTTTATTTTATTTTTTTACTTTATTTTGCTTTTTTCCACCTAGACAGAGTACATTACAATTACAGATACCATTGGAATATCACATATTTGTAATCAATTCCGTCTTTCTTGACATAGAGAGAACCATACAGCAAACAAAGACAGAATAAGATTCATTCTAAGTTATGCAGTAATAAGAAGGAAATATTCAAATATGGATCTGTCATATGAAACAATCTACGTCCAAACAGAATTCAGCGTAAGATAAACAATGTCAGGAATTTAAGCAATAAACAAAAACAGCAAGATAAACCAAAAAAAAGTAAATAATAAAAAAAAATTTAATTTAAAAAAAAGGAAGAATATATCTGTGATTTTAACAGTAAAAAACTGTAAAAATGCTACAGTGCAAAACTGTTAATTGGTTAACAGAAAGTTTCCGTACTATATACGGTAAATGACTGTGATATATTTAATGGTACATTTAATGTAATTTTACTGTAAAATACCGTTAAATTTACAGTTTTTGAAAGTGAAATAGAACAACTCATTGTATACTTTACAGTGAAAACCCGTAAATTGACATTCCCACAATTCCCTGTGTGACACTTCACATTTTATGTATTTTTTGTTGAAATAACTGTTTCTTCATCGTTTTCTTAGTTATTTTCTAATCAGTTATGTACATAAGGGTTTTATGTTACATTTAATGTTGTTAAATTACTGTTTATTGCATTTTTTAAATTTCATGTGTGTTACCATGATGGTGTTTAGTGTTTGTGTGAATGAGACTGTGCAGCTTCTATATATTAGTGTTAACTTTATTGTGGAAGAGCTGCTTGTGATGAGCTTTGATTCATCATGTGTCTATCATCACTGTTGTGATGATTGTTGGTTGTCAGTATATTACAATGGTACAAAACAGATATCAATACTTCAATAGGCCGGTAAATTAACATTATATCAGATAATAAAAAATACGGTTTATTACTGTAAATTTTAAGTTAAGTCTGTAAAACCAATAACATTCCTACCGTATTTTTGACGGTAAAGTTCTGGCAACCACAGCTGCCGGTTTTTTACCGTAAAAATTACGGCTTTATTTTTTACAGTGTATAATAAAATAAATAAGAAGCAATATAACGCTTGGTCATCCAAAAACATATTCAGGTTAATGTCAAGTGTAAGAAGATTCTTTACTGCCAGAGGGGATATAGACGGGCGTTTGAAACCATTTCACTTTCCTACACAATCCAGGAAAGGACCCCAAATCTTATAGAAGTTGTCAGAAGATCCCTTCATTGTATGCCTGATATTTTCTAGTTTGATGAAATGAAAGATATCCTTAATCCATGAAGAATGAGCCGGAGTTGTAGACGATTTCCAATTTATTAAAATTAGGCGTCTTGCCAGAAGAGTGACAAAAGACTTATATTTGGACATGTCAAGTGAAAGAGAGAGAGTACCAAACAAAGCTGTAACGGGCAAAGGTTTAACATAAATTCCAAGAACTTCAGATAATGTTTTAAAGATCAGAGACCAATATTTGTGAAGAGATGGACAAGACCAAAACATATGTGCAGTAGATGCAGGGGCTTGATGACAGCGATCGCACATGGGGTCTACCTCAGAATATATTTTAGAGAGTCTAACTTTGGTCCAGTGGGTGCGATGAAGGATTTTACACTGCATCAGACCCTGTCTGGCGCAGAAGGATGAGGAGTGTACACAGCGTAAAATCTTTACCCATTGTTCTTCTGAAATATTTTCTCCTATGTCCTCCTCCCTCTGAGATTTAATAGAAGCAAGTGAACTTCCATGCAAGGAGCATATTGCTTCATAAAAATGAGAAATCATACCCTTCATTACATGAATAGGTTTGAGGAAGGAGTCAAGGGGATTGGCACTAGGGAGGCAAGGAAACTGAGGGTGCATGTCCCGAACAAAACTGCGAACCTGCAAATATCTGAAAAAATTGTGTTTGGGCAATGCACATTTCTCCCGTAATTGCTGGAAAGACGCGAATACATTATCTATATAAAAATCCTTGACTGTTGTAATACCCAATGCCGACCACTGGGAGAAAGTCCTATCCAATAATGATGGTAAAAAATGTTTTAAAAATTTGCTGCTATAGGTGCAGAAATAGAGGAGGTTTGTAAACCAAAGTGGTGTCTAAATTGCCTCCAGATTCTCAGAGTAGTTTTAACAATAATATTTTTGGTGTAGGGAGAAGATGAGCATTTAATGGGAGCATGTACTAAGGCTGCTAGCGACGTAGGCATACATGAGGAAGCCTCCATGGTAAGCCATACCGATGAGTCATGAGAAAAATCTTGCTTTAACCAGTACTGTATGACCCTAAGATTTGTGGCCCAATAATAGAACTGAAAGTTTTTAAAGGTAAAGCCATTCCCCCAAGCATTTTAGGTCTCTGAAGAAAAGCCTTACGCATTCTGGGGATCTTTTTATTCCAAATAAAACCCAAAATTAGGGAATCAATTTGGCGAAAATAGTGTTGAGGCAGAAAAATGGGTATGCACTGAAAATAATAAGAGAATTTTGGAAGGATATTCATTTTAACTGAGTTGATTCTTCCGGCCAAGGACGGGAAGCAGTGACCAGCGCTCAAACTCTTTCTCCATCTGGAGAAGCAAATTAGCAAAGTTAAATTTAAAAAGGTTAAATTTAAATGTATCCGTGATGCAAACTCCAAGATAAGTAAATCTATGTTGGGAGATCTTAAATGGAAAATTATGTAAAGGGTAGTTCCTAGCTGCAGAGTTCAGTGGAAAGATCTCACTCTTGCTTAGATTTAATTAATAACCAGAAATTAAACCAAAGGACTTTAAGACACCAAGCGCTGTAGGTATCGACATATCCAAATCTGAAATATAGAGAAGAAGATCATCTGCATACATAGACACCTTTTGTTCTGTACCCATTCTTTTTATGCCTATTATAGAAGAATCAGATCGCAGTGCAATCGAGAGGGGCTCAATAGCAATGGCAAAGAGGAGTGGACTCAGAGGGCATCCCTGGCGAGTGGATCGGTGGAGGGGAAAATATCCTGAACGAGTATTATTGGTCCTAACAGAAGCTTGTGGGCCAGAATACAGTAACCTCACCAAAGAAATAAATTTCTGACCGACCAAATTTTTCGAAAGTATAAAAAAGATACCTCCACTCCACCCGGTCAAATGCTTTCTCTGCGTCCAATGAAATTACAGCCTCTGGAACATCAGAAGAGGAGGGGTTGTATACAATATTAAACAGTCTCCTAATATTAAAAAATGAGTCTAAACGTATTGCCAGCAACTTTGATAAGAGTTTAAAGTCAACATTAAGAAGACTGATCGGGCGGTAAGAAGTGCAATATAAAGGATCCTTATTCTTCTTTAATATCAAAGAGATAGAAGCCTGATTAAGTGTTTGAGGGAGCTTGAGTGAATCAAATGATTCAACGTACATGTCAATCATCATGGGGGCCAATTTGTCTAAAATTTTTTAATAAAACTCTACCGGATACCCATCCGGCCCTGGACATTTACCATTTTGCATGGAGGTAACCGCTCCAGTGAGTTCTTCTATAGTAATAGGTTCTTCCAAATGAGCAGCGGATTAAACAGTAGGTGTGTTCAGTTTGCTAAAAAAGACATCAAAAGCAAGGGGATTATCAGTTTGTTCAGATTTATATAGAGAAATAAAATATTCTATAAATGATCATTAATTAGCTGGGGACTTGTTGTTACCCCTGATGAGGTTTTAATCTGAGGAATGAGATGTGAGGATGAGTCTTGTCTTAATTGATGGGCCAACAGCTTACTTGCCTTATCACCCTCTTCATAGTACGTGTATCTAGATCTAAGTATTAAATTCTCTGCAAAGCATGATGAAAGAATGTCAAATTCTACCTGTAGAGCAAGACGCTCCCTGTATGTAACTGGGGATGCAGAAACTGCATAGATATTATCTATATGGGCGATTTTCTGAACAATCTCTGATAGCTTACGTTTTCTCATTTTTTGATGAGAAATGAGATGATTTCCCCTCTTAAGTACACCTTCATAGTTTCCCAAAGAAGGGATGCTGAGACATCTGAAGAATGGTTTGTTAATATAAAAAAATCTATCTGATTAGACACAAATTCCACAAAATGCTCATCTGACAACAGAAAGGTATTTAAACGCCACGGAGGCCGTGTGCCCTCAAGTTCCTTAAGTACACTTTCATCAATGTACAAAGGAGTGATGTTATGAAGCTTTACCAAGAACATTCTGAAAACTGACTTGAGCTGGTTGGCAGTGTGTGTTTCTCTCACTGTGAGTCTCAGGGACCAAAGAAGGAGCTGGGCTTTATATGATCGTTCTTGAAACCTGATACCCCCATATGTGAAAAGCCATCTGTGGATTGTCTGACCCTGCAGAGATGGAGTGAAGGCCTGTTGTTCACGAGAGGTGATGTGGCATTGCAGTGTCTGAAAGTGTGAAGTGAGCACATGTAAAGAGTTGTAGTGATATATGCACGAGTGTGGGAGACCAAAACATCACCATCACTTCATAATCTTTGTTCGGGGAAGCCTAACCAGTGGGATATCAAGAATTTAATCTGATCTAGTTGGCATTTTCATCTGACAGCACGCATCTGAGGCGGCGTTGACGCGTTGTATGAGCAGAAGGCTGCGCCGCTACGGAAACCCTGAAGGAAGATTTGGCGAATGCAAAATGTACTGAAGAGGGGGAGAAAAAAAATCTAAAAAAATAGATTTTTTTTGAAAATATGAATCGATTTCACCTACCAACTCGATTTTTAAATCAAATAGATTTTTTTCCCAGCCCTATCTCGTAGTACGCTCAATGATAAATGGGTGTTCTATTAGTTAAACAAACACAGAAGAGAGACTTAAGGGTTTCCCATACATTCATTAATTTGTGGCGGCCCACCACAATATCAACGCTGAGCGCCACGGATTGATTTTCTGATTTTTTAACACATTTTTTAATGCGCAAGCTTGCTCCCTCCCTCTCTCACAAACTGACAACGGAGGCGTGAATAGCCCCTCCTCTTCGAGCACGATCTGAATCAAAACATGAGCAAGGACGGATTGTTGCCGGTGCTTATTACCACAGCGAAGATTCCAGAATCAATCCGGAGTTGAATGGTAATGAACATTGTTGCATAACATAACTCTGAGAAGTTACTCTGTTAAATGCTATTTTTTTTCTAAATATCGATAAAAAACTATTGCGAAATGACGCCGTTTCCATTAACCAATGTTATGCGACTAAAACGTAATTTTTTCCTCTCGCGATTAGTCATTCCAAAAATCACGGCAACGAATATTGGTAGGTTTATATATATCACAGCCACCGCACTAGACATAATTATTATTATTATTATTAATGTAAAGAGACGTAGGCCTAAGCGCATTAATGGCAAGGAAAAACCCTTAACTTATACTGTGAGCAGCACATATGAGGTGTTCTCATTTTCTGCTCTGAGGTTTTGATTGTGGCATTTCTTTTCTTTTATTATGTTTGACCCTGTCTTGAGGCCTTCCCATATGATAGGGCATTGAAATATTTTTACAGAAAGGCCCGTAAAATAAAATGTTCAGACAAAGGGTGCAAAATTTGCAACAAGAAGTCTGTGGAGCAGTCATAGAAAGTGTAACTTAGCAATGGCATAGCAATGTAGCAATAGCAATGGCTTTATCTGACACTAAGTGTTGGCAATGGAAATGTGTATACGTGTCAAAAAATATGATATATTTAACCCTTTTTTTGTGCCTTAATAAATTAATTTATCTACGTCATAAATGCAACAGCAGAAGCAACATTTTGCCAATAACACACCCTCCATTGACTCCAAAGAACAAACTTATAAGATTCTGTCTGGTGGAATCGATGTCTAATGATTTAATTAAATAATGATTTAATTAAATCCATTAGTGATCGTAGTAGAGAAAATGTGAGGAGATGAAAGGTGAGTAGGGGAATGAACTGAATACCTGTCTTTGAAGAAATGCCGGAAGCCAAACGCAATGAGCTTAAGGACAGCCTCCAGAACAAAGATGCTGGTTGAGCAATAATTACAGTACTTCATTGTGATCTCCAGAGCCTGGGGGAAGGAAACATACAGATGGAAAGGAAGTCAGAAAGACAGAGGAAAAGAACAAGAGAAGTGTGAATGATTAAAAGACTTTCGCCTCAGGTTCATAAAAGTCAGTCATACCAGTCATTTTTATATTATTTATATAACAAAATCACGTATGCTATGAATTTTTGTCTAAAGCCCAATAAATGATGACGTCACATGTGTTTATGCAATGATACTGTGTGTCTATGTGTAAATGAATGGACTTCAATGGTGTCAGTCTCAAATCCCCAAGGGGCCTGTGGCCAATTTCTAAATTGTTCCATTAAAAACAATAAGGCAAGTGACATAATGATCAATATGCAATACATTAGGATTTTTTTTTAATAATAATAAAGATTTTTTAGGATGACTTCCCCCATTTATTCTTACAGAAGGCTGGTTGTAGTGCTCCAGTGTCATAAACACAACATTCACACAGCTGATAAAGGTGATAAAGATGTCCAGGTATTTACTGGTGCACAGAGTGTGGATCATCAGCCGCACATGAATGTAATTGGCATTATAGGGCCACTTCTGGGCCTCTGAGAGAAATGAGTAGATCAGTTCAAAGTGAGTAGACAAACCTTTTGACTAAAATGTTTAAAGTTGTATATACAAAAAATGGAATTCAAACAAGTTTCATTAACACTCCTTCATCTGCCATTGGCCGATGAGACATACAGTCCCACCCCAAACTTGGCAATTAGTTAAGCTGAATGTTGTTTCGATGCTCAAACAAAGAGAAACTATTTGATAGCGCTACAGAGCTACATAACGCTGCTTTTACTTTTCTGAAATCAACCGACTACTGGATTCATTTGAGTTATGTCTACACATTAAATTGGGGGAAAAAACTATATTTTACCATTCAAATTATCAAAAGTTTGTATGTGTGATGAAAAGACTACTCTCTGGTCTGTAAACTAGATTCGTTTTCTGCAGAAGAAAGATGCATCACAGAACACACCAATGTTGTCTCTTCATCTGAATAATGCTATTCGGTTGTTAAGTCTGACGTCACGCGTGACGTTTAGCCTCTTCCGGGCCCAAGCGCTCCGCTCGTCTTTCAGATCCTAGACTACATAAACCCTTTTTTTAAAGGGCTTTTTTCGCTTCAGTGCCAGTAGGTGTTACTAGGGATTAAGGGATAGCACCCACTGGCGCCAAAGTTTCTTCATTCGTTTAAGATTTGTAACTTACCTAATCAACTGCCGCCATTTTCTCTTATCTTTTTCGTCACAGGGAAAGCGGTAGATGACAGTTAAATGTCACTTGTTTTTTTTAACTCCGATCTATTAAAACTACACGGGAACACATTAAAACTCCGGCGAAAGCTGTAGGTAGGTAGAGAGGACCCGGCCTTTGGACCCGGAAACAGTATTATCGGAGAGCGCTTACGTCACGACTTAACAACCGGATTATGAGACAAACTAGTTATTCAGCATTAGCATCACACATATAGTTTTACCCAAACTAAATACAATGTTAAACAGAACAGAAGGTTATTATTACTCCACTTAGTTCTTATTCAAAACATCTTGCCTGTCTCCTTGGGTGGAAGGCCATTCTCCTCATCTCCCTCTTCCACCACCTCCTCCGGGTTCTGATTTGACTTTTCTAGGCATATAGATTTTAAATGTTCCATAAGTACTCCCAGTACAATGTCCAGCCCAATTACACCTACTATGACCATGAAGGAGATGAATTACAGCAGCATCCAGATATTGTTATTGGTTTTCGGCTGATAAATGAAGAGACATAACAGTGGATGAAAGAGTTAGGAAAACCAGACATAAACAGGATCTTTTGAAGAAAATGTGAATGCTGCTTGTCTTCTAGGTGGTCGCTAGGATGTTGCTTGGGATTTACTGTGGTGTTAAGGTGGTGACTGGTCAGGATGGGTTATTCATAATTTTTTTTTACCAGGACAATGAGGAATGACAATAATGTCTTGGTTACATATGGTAACCCTTGTTCCCAGACGGAGGGAACGGAGACGTACATCAGAAGTGATGCCAGAACGGGGATTGCTTTGAGAGACCAATTTACATTGAGTGTAACAAAAACGAGCCAATGCATATTTGGCATGCGATAATTGCAACAGCTGCTCTCCCAGATAGCAAACTGACTCCAGACCGGATCCGCCGCGGAGGTACCACAAGCTCCGGAACGGATCCGCAAAACGGGTCCGGAATGGAGTCCACTTGCACAGCGCAACGCATCCAGAACGGATAAGGATTGCGGATCCAGACCAGATCCGCGGCAGATCCTACCCATATCCGCTGATAAAGCAGCTTGTCCGCCGCGGATCCGATCTGGACCCGTTTATGAAGCAGTGAATCCACTGCGGATCCGATCTGGACCCGTTTATGAAGCAGCGAATCCGCTGCGGATCCGATCTGGACCCGTTCATTTCGGTCAGGAAACCTTTCAGATCCCAATTATCTGGCCAAAACTATAGCTACAGATATATTTAAAATCTAATGGTGGACGAACATTCGCTAGACTGGATAAAAGCTTGATAGTTATTAACGTATCTGCCTTTATTAATATGAATAAAACATGAAATCATTAAACATTAATAATTTTTAGCCAGTAACAATAAATAGGCTATTACAGACTTCAAATGTATTTACTTTAAAAAAATAGTTTTATTCATGTACACATTGAATTGACATTACAGAAAAAATGAAATCAACCATGAATTGTACCAAGAAAATCATTTTATTTAGTCAAAAACATTACACTAAAATGATAAAGTATTTGTTTCACTACTGTTGGGTCAAGGTTTGTTGACAGGCGAGGACGACTCCTTGAGCTTCCCCTATCTGATGCCAGGTTGAACCACCAGATTACATGTTTTGTAATGTCGCCATCAGTGGCGGCACGGGAGTGTCAGGGTTGCTGTGCAGGTGACTGAAGACGAGGGCACGGAATTTCAAAGATAATAGATTTAATAAACAAAATGAAACTTCCAAAATGAAACAAGAACAAAACTCCAGGACTTCAAGGTTTACACACAACCATACATAGACGACGATCGACAAACACTGGGAGAAAACACAGGGCTTAAATACACTTGAAATGATTGGATAATTAACTGAACACAGGTGATGAGACTGAACACAAACGAGGAGCGGGAAAACTTAACAGGACTAAACCAAAAACCACAAAGACAGGGGAAACCAAGATCACAAAACAGAACTTAAACACATTGACTCGTTACAGTACCTCCCCCCTCCCCGAAGGCGCGTCCTAGCGCCGTATAACATCCAAAGGGGTGGGAGGGTGGGCGCCCTGGAGGCTGACGAGGGCATGGTGCAGGTCCAGGAAGCCTCCAGGGCGGAGCAGGCTGTGGGCGTGGCCACGGCGGAGCAGGCTGTGGGCGTGGCCACGATGGTGCAGGCTGTGGGCGTGGCCAAGGCGGTGCAGGCTGTGGGCGTGGCCACGATGGTGCAGGCTGTGGGCGTGGCCAGGGCGGTGCAGGCTGTGGGCGTGGCCACGACAGTGCAGGCTGTGGGCGTGGCCACGGTGGAGCAGGTTGTGGGCGTGGCCATGGTGGAGCTGTGGGACCCTCGGGCGTCCAGGGCGGAGCTGTGGGACCCTCGGGCGTCCAGGGCGGTGCTGTGGGACCCTCGGGTGGCCATGGCGGTGAGGACCCTTCGGGTGGCCAGGGCGGTGAGGACCCTTCGGGTGGCCACGGCGGTGAAGACCCTTCGGGCGGCCGTGGTGGTAAAGACCCTTCGGGTGGCCATGGCGGTGAGGACCCTTCGGGTGGCCATGGCGGTGAGGACCCTTCGGGTGGCCACGGCGGTGAGGACCCTTCGGGTGGCCACGGCGGTGAGGACCCTTCGGGCGGCCGTGGTGGTAAAGACCCTTCGGGTGGCCATGGCGGTGAGGACCCTTCGGGTGGCCATGGCGGTGTTATTTTTTCAGGCCTCCGTGGATCTTTGGCCGGCCACGACGAAGGCGTATAGCGCCCCCCCAAAATTTTCTTGGGGAGGACAGGCTCAGGATCGGGAACTGACTTGACATCAATGGGCTCTGGCGCTGGGTCAACGGGCTCTGGCGCTGGGTCAACGGGCTCTGGCGCTGGGTCAACGGGCTCTGGGTCAACGGGCTCTGGCGCTGGGTCAACGGGCTCTGGCTCTGGGTCAACGGGCTCTGGCTCTGGGTCAACGGGCTCTGGCTCTGGGTCAACGGGCTCTGGCTCTGGGTCAACGGGCTCTGGCTCTGGGTCAACATGGGACTCGGAACTGGACGGGACCAGCATTTCAAGGGACTCGGAACTGGACGGGGCCAGCAAATCAAGGGACTCGGAACTGGACGGAACCAGCATTTCAAGGGACTCGGAACTGGACGGGGCCAGCAAATCAGGGAGCTTGGGGCTGGGCTCAGGCTCTGGCGGGCAGGCGACGGGCTCAGGCTCTGGCGGGCAGGCGACGGGCTCAGGATCTGGCTGGATGTGGCTGACGTGAACCCCAGCCTTGGGAGCCTTCTTTTTGGCCAATCGCACCGATATCAGTGGGGGATCAGTCATACCGGATATCATCCGGGGAAGTCCAGGGACCGATCTGGCGGCAGGGCTGATGCGGTGTGCAGGCTCTGGTGGGCAGACGATGGGCTCTGGTGTGTGCGTGCAGGTGATGGGCTCAGGCGTTGGCGTGCAGGTGATGGGCTCAGGCGTTGGTGGGCTTGGAGCTGGTTGGAGTGGTAGATCCTCTACCAGGTAGCTGGATCCACACGCCCACAACGTGTGATCCACGAACTCCAGGAAGGATAGATGGAGATCCTTGACTAGAATTATCTGGGCCAATGGGTCCCTCAGACCACCCCAGAAACTCTTTGTGAGTTCCTCCTCTTCCAACGACACATCATCGTAAAGTTCTAAATAGAGCCCCGCATACTCCTTGAGTGAGCGCTCCTCTTATTAGAGGATGGGGTTTTCAAATGGGATCACCTCTTTGATCTTCCTTCTTCGGCTCATATTTGTTTCTCTTTCTTTTTGTTGTAATGGTCGATCGTTCTGTCAGGGTTGCTGTGCAGGTGACTGAAGAGGAGGGCACGGAATTTCAAAGATAATAGATTTAATAAACAAAATGAAACTTCCAAAATGAAACAAGAACAAAACTCCAGGACTTCAAGGTTTACACACAACCATACATAGACGACGATCGACAAACACTGGGAGAAAACACAGGGCTTAAATACACTTGAAATGATTGGATAATTAACTGAACACAGGTGATGAGACTGAACACAAACGAGGAGCGGGAAAACTTAACAGGACTAAACCAAAAACCACAAAGACAGGGGAAACCAAGATCACAAAACAGAACTTAAACACATTGACTCGTTACAGGGAGACATGGCTCTTTCTCACAGCACCTGTAATACACAAGCAGATTTTCATTAAATGTCATGAAATCCTAGATCCTAGCATTGGAGCTACCAGGTTGTTGTTTTTTTAGAGCAGTGGTTCTCAACCTTTTTTTTCAGTGGGCCGCACTATGTCTAAGTTCAAGTTTCACGGGCCGCATATCATTTATATTTGGCATCACCAATGCAAACTAACCAGATATTAAGCATTAATGTATCTAATGATTACAGTTAGATTTATTATTAGAGAGTATAATTCTACTTACCATTAATGGGACACCTGATGTTGTCGGGAGCAGACCAATTTGGTGAAATTTGGTTCAAAAGGAGTAACAGCACAATGAAGTTGCGACTGTAAGTTACTGTCTGTAAGACGCGCACGGTAACGTGACTTGATGCGCGTCATTGCAGAAAATGTGCGTTCGCAAATGTATGTCGACCCAAATATGGAAAGCACTTTTGAACTTAATAATCTGAGGTTTTTTCCAGAGATGTTTCGCCACATTTCTGTAACTGAGGATGACTGTTGCGCGGTATGGCTATGTCCTCTTGCCTGAACATCCATCAGTTCATCTTCGAGTGCGTGGCGGGACAAACCGAAAGTTGCAGCCAAGTCCTTGATTTTTTCCACAGGGAACGTCAATGGCTCTCTGATGAAATGTCCTGCAGATTTTATTCTCTCAAAATCAGAAAAACGAGAGGTGAATTTTTCCTGCATTTGACTGACAGTTTTAACGAATCGATCTTTCTGTTGTATGTCCAGTACACCCTCGCACACGTCATTCAGAAGTGGAAAGTGAGTTAAATCATCATCTTTGAGTTGTGCAGTGTACAGCCCTAGCTTCCTTTTAAAACTCTCAACACAGCCCAACAGGTCATCAACATGTTTTTCGTCACCTTGAAGTTGTAAGTTCAGCTTGTTTAGGTGAGCTGTGACGTCTGAAAGAAAAGCAACGTTTGTTTTCCACTCATTGTCTCTCAAGACTGGAAATCTTTCTCCCTCGCCGATGTCATTAAGAAAGTTTACTATCTCGGGGAGTACAGCCAGAAATCGATGCAAGACTTTCCCACGACTTAGCCATCTCACTTCACTGTGCAGAATGAGGTCTCCGTAAGCACTGTCCAGTTCGCCCAACAACGTAATAAAACGCCGTGCATTAGAGGCCGCGCTCGAATGAAGTTGACCACCTTGACCACAGTGTTCATAACCTCCACGAAGTATCCATCAACTAACTTGCTGCATAGTGCTTGTTGATGCACAATACAGTGAAATGCCAACAAGTCAGGGGAGATTTTTCGCATTTCAGCTACGAGACCCTTGTGTTTTCCCGTCATTGAGGGCGCACCGTCAGTAGTGATGGAGACAACTGAGGATTCCGGTACGTTCATGTCTTTGCATGCTTCACTAAGTGCTCTATAAATGTCCTCGCCCCTTGTTCGTTCATGTAGCGATTTCAATGCCAATAAATCTTCTGTAACCTCAAAAGTCTCTGAATTCACACATCTCACCCAAATGCAAAGCTGAGCAACATCTCCGATGTCTGTCGATTCATCCGCAGCCAAACTGAGTGCTGAAGCAGTGGCTAGCTTAGTTTTTAGTTGTTCTGTCAAATTCTCAGACATTTCAGAAATTCGACGAGTAACTGTGTCATTGCTGAGCTGTAAACTTTTTATCCTGCGAATTATCTCGCTCTTGTTGCTCAGGTCATCAAACAGACATTGTGATTCCAGAAAACAGTTCTTAACTAGCTCTCCATCACTGAATGGTTTGCCGTGTTTGGCAAGGAGCCAGGAAATTTTGAACGTTGCTAATGTCACGGCCTGAGACATTTTTAAGCTAGCTCGCATTGTATTCTGTTCAACAATGGCATTTTTTTCAAGACTAGTTATCTTGAAAGCTCTTTCCTGAGATCCAGGTGGATATTTCGTGTCAAAAGTTGCATGGGTGGTATCGAAATGCCTTTTGAGATTGTAAGTTTTGCATACGCCGAGTATTTTATTACAGAGCAAGCAGAAAGGCTGTCCATCTCGCTCGTTGACAGCAAACTGATTCTTCCATTCTTCAAGCACTTTCCTACCTTCACTGCTGATGCTACGACTCTTCTTGTTTGTATGTGTTCCTTTCTCAGTATTTTCCTCGCATCTTTTTTCTCCTCTAATAACGAATTTGTCCATTTTGATTGTTAAATGCTGCGTTTTAAATCTGCCAGAGCGCGCGCTTGTAATTGTGTGCGTTAACTGTGTCAGTTCATAGTTGCGTTAGTACTGCGCATATGTGAAACATGATCACCAAAATTATTTTGACAAAAAAATATATATATTGTTCAAACTTTTATTGGTTTAATGAATTAAAAAAAACAATAATGAAATATGAATTGTAAAACTATAAGTTATTAATATTTATTTTTAAAATTATTTATTTATTTTTACGTGGTCAGCATCATGGGCCGCATCAGCATTTGTGACGGGCCGCAGGTTGAGAACCGCTGTTTTAGAGGATAGACAATCCTTTTTTTAACTTAAAATTAGAGATGCTCCGATCAGCATTTTTGGGGCCGATTACCGATCACCAAAATCATGATCTGCCGATTGCCGATCACAGAATGGCAGGGAATGGGAATCTTTTATCTGTAATCTAGCAGAGTTTGCACCATTTGTAGAAATGAAACTAACTATGAAACAGTAGAAATAGGCTACAGTCAAGATCTTGAAGAACCACCAAGTGTTTATTTATTAAATTGTATTTAGAAAATGAGATAACTTAAGACTACTGTAGGTCATCTTTCCCAAATAAGGCAGAGTAACATAAAATTATTCCAAGCAAAGAGGGGTCAGGCAGACCAACACACATTAGATCAGCTTAATGGGATGGGATCAAGTTACACTTAGGCATACTTGGAAATTGTAGCCTCTTAATACACTGACTACATTTAATAATTGGCAGCAAAAACTTGTTTTTGACATCAAAACTGACTACTGCCACAAAAGACAAAACTATGGCAAGTTTTTTTCTGTTATCGTTTATGAAAGTCTGTTGTAGTTGAGGAAATATCTTGCGGCACGAATGTACCAATACAAATAAATAAAACATCTCCAGTTCACTAGCAGAGGCATTCATTTTGTTCATTTGTTAAATAAGAGGCGATCTAGCGCTGAAATGTGTTTTTTTTTATCAAGTGATCAAAGTGCTCGACGCCGCGTAGATACTGTGTTGTGGCTCGCACAGTCTTTACTCGGACGCGCGCTTCAATCCATTGTGGAGACTCTATTCGTTCCGGTGAAATTACAAAACAAACTATACACAAACGTGTCCCTGTCTGATATACAACAACTGATAAACATACGGTAATCGGTTTTGATGAAGAAAAAAACCTATACGAGTGCGGATTAGAACCCAGGACCTCTGATCCCAGACGGGAGAAGGAGAACTCATGTTGCCACTGGCAAGCTCCGCTCTGCTGCTGTGTGCCTGTGCGCCGCGCATGCAGGTGGAAAAAAGTTAAGACTTTTTCAATGCTTTTAAGACCCGCGGGTACCCTGTTTATACATTTACTTACACAGGACAGTAATTTCTTTGACTCCATCTGATTGAATGATTTTTCCCCATTCATGCCCTTCCAGTTGATCCTCCTCCCAACATCGTCATGGAACATGCGGGAAAGGATGTTCCATGTGACACGTTTCGTATCATGGCCCCCAATAGTTGCCAGGGAGGAAATCTAAAATGTAAACTAAAATCTGTTATTTATTGAAGGCATAAGAATAAGACTTTCTGATTGGCTGGAAGACCATTCAAAACATTTATAAAATGGCTGATAAAAATATTTTGCTTATAAAAATATTCAAAATAATTAACTATAACAAAATCCCAAGGTCATTCACATCAACATTACATGGGGAGGTGGTTGAATATAATTATATTTGTCATGATGTAAACCAAAATGAACTCCAACTAACCAATCCAGTACAGTGTTAAATGCTGTAATGGGGACCAGTGTCAGTATTTGACAAAATATCTGGCTAAATCAACTTGGAAAAGTATTAAATCTTACTTTATTCAGATATTCTGAGATGAAACCATAGATCAGACTGGTAGCACTTGAACGAACTGTAAGCTGAAACAGAACACACACACACACACACACACACACACACACACACAGTCTCTTAATACAATATAAAATAATTATTTGAAACAACATTACATGGGGAGGTGGTTGAAAATATATTTGTCATGATGTAAACCAAAATAAACTCAAACTAACCAAACCAGTACAGTGTTAAATGCTGTAATGGGGACCAGTGTCAGTATTTGACAAAATATCTGGCTAAATCAAGTTGGAAAAGTATTAAATCTTACTTTACTGAGATATTCGGATATGAAACAGTAGATCAGACTGGTAACGTTAAGCACTTGAACGAACTGTAAGCTGAAACAGAACACACACACACACACACACACACACACACATGTACAGTTTTATATACTAATTATGTATATTACATGGGTGGTGGTCAAAATAAAACAAAAATCGACACAAACTGTAACTTAATACTAGCTAGACATTCCGTGAAAAGGGGTAGGTAAGTTAACGTTAGGCCTAACATGATTTCTTGCCTGACATTTTACTGGAAAGGGGAGAAAATAATGTGCTCATGGTTTGATAAAAATACGGACAGCAAACGTTAAATCACATTAATCACCTCACCTCCCAGAGAGAAATAATTCCATCCAAAAAAAGCTTTTTACCCAGTTATTAATTAACGTTACCAAAAACATTTTTACTCAAATCTCCGCTAAATCTAATGACCATTTGCTAACTAAGTTATGGTTTTACACAATCATTTTAGAAATAAAATCCTGTTGTACACGTACAATATGAACGGTCATGTTACATGTTAAGTAACTGTACAAATAAAAGGGGTAGGGGGGGTAGGGGGGGGGGCATACCTACACATGTATATAGTGTTCAATTCCAAGTTCAGTGTTTGTTTGTTTTTCACTTCTTTTTGTCTTTTATATAGATAATTTCTAAATCCTTTATATTTATTTATTTATTAATCTTTGTTTAAATCACTTTCTATGTTGTCTTGATGCTTTGGCAATACAAAATGTATTTTTTTTTGTCATGCCAATAAAGCTTTAGAGAGAGAGAGAGAGAGAGAGAGAGAGACAGACAGACAGAGAGACAGACAGAGAGACAGACAGACAGACAGAGCGAGCCGACGGGGTGTCATTGGTTGTTGCGTTATATTTTACCCGGATACAATAGTGCTATTTTCTGATTGGCTATAGCTCGACGAACAACAAGACGCGCTTGATTCCTGCCGGTTCCACAGTGAGAGCGCGGCGCGGCCAGAGTTTTGGGCGCTGCGGCATATTAATTATATATCAAATAGTTTTTCAGCGTGAGAAATACAATGTGTGGCGGGAGAGCGTGACAAAAGACCGAAATGAGTGACTGTCACGCTCAATGCGTGACACTTGAGAGCCCTGCATTAACAAAGGCACTCACTCTCTGGTAACCTACCTAGCAACGTAGGGAGTGACACGCTAACAGGCAATCATGTAACGGTGTCAGTTTGGTTTATAAAACCAATTTTTTTTATATTTATAAAAATATACTTTGTCATTTTGTTAATACAGAACACCATTCAGTCTGCAAAGTGTTTATTTATATTTGTGTAGGCCTATACTTGCAATAAAACACAACATTGTGCTTTTTTCACACTGTATTTCTTGTCAAACTGTAACCTACAACTGACACACACACACACACACACACACACACACACACCATTTTAAAAGCAAAACATATTTATCCAACCCCTTTTTAAAAAAGTCTGTGTATTCCATCTTTTATCGCATTGGTTTTCATTTCTTGTCCTCAAAACAGAGCACATTTTTCACGTGCTGCATTGTTACTCATTACAATTATAAAAATTTTACGAATCATTCCAAACCCGCATTATCACTGCCAGAGCAGTAGATGGCTCTGTCACCAGGTTTGATGAAGCTGGCTCATCATTGAGCGAATCAAGCGATTAAGAAGACACGCGTGCTCCCGTTCTGCCATTTGCTCTGCTGTCTGCCTCCATTAAGAACACTTGAGCTTTGCTAGTTTGTTGCGAGATGGAAGAACATCCTTAAATTTCGAGTGAGGGTGAGGGTGATGATTAGGAGACCACCCCTGGCCCTACTTAAGAGTCTGTTTTCATTTATCTGAGTGAAAGACAATAAAGACTTGTGCGTAGCCTTCATGAGGACGCCGACGCTCTGAATCGTTCTTTGTTTAAATAGTTTAAAATTACTATTAAAAAGTAGCCTGACTTCGTCATACTCATATTCTGGTCAGAACATGAGTCTGAGACTGCTCCATAGGGCTTTGATTATGAGGCGTGTCTTAACCGAACCAGGAAAAACAACAACTCTGCACTCAATTGGATAGACCGACAACCAATCAGAGGAACGCAGTAAGTGACGTATGTAGAGCAACGCATAGTTATCAAACAGAACTCTGGAAAAAGTATGAAAAAAATAATGAGTGTTAACGATCTTTGCCGGTGTTGCAAAAAGAACTTAAGGATTCGCGGAGTAGGCCTACGTGCATGCAAACATGAAAAGCATTTTTGAAAGAAATACGTTTGAGGACGTGGTGATTACGTTATTGGATGGATCATCTGTCCATCATCGTATAAAGCCCGCCCTGGCAATTTGATTGGTCCGACTATTTTTTGGCTGATCATAATTACTCCTCAATGGATCGAGTCCAGACCGAACTTCCCAACCAAAATATGTTGTGGGCGGGGTTCGGGCTGGCATCCAGGCTAATTAAAAAGATATAAGACTAAAGTTTCACTATTTGATCACAATTTTATTCTGAGGAGTTATGTAATGAAAAAATGAGTCGATACCATTAGTATGAATTATAAGCGTCAGCCGCTCCCATTCGGAAAAAAAAACTCCTGTGCTGTCGTCATGAGAACGCTTGACAAAACAACGTCCCTCAGGGCTTTTAGCTCCAAAATGTGCAGATTTTGACAAATATTCATAGATTTCATAGGTTTACGTCAGATTTCTATAGAGAGGAATAATATTTATTGAAATTATACCCAAAATTGGCCGATGTAATCATTATGAGCGCTGGATACTCTGTAGCCTACTGTGTTTTCAATCCATACCGGCAGCCTGAGGGCGCCCTGCGCACATTTAGTCCATATATGGAACACATGAAGAAGAGACATCATGTGACATTCCAAGAACTCCCTGACATAAACCTTCCAGAGATCGCTGTTACATGCAGATAAATACCCAATAAACTGTGGAGAAATAAGGCTCAAGCAGGGAAGAGAAGGGATTGATGCTTTAAAGGGGGAAGGGACATATTTGATCTGTTTTTGTTTACAAAGAGTTAAGCTCAGTGTTTTAAGGTGCTTTTGTACATTCATGTCCTTGTAGCCTATACTGATAAGTGTCCTAAACATTTGAAATAATATTATCAATATGATGTTCAAACTTTTGACTGCTTTTTTTTTACTACATAACACGATACTTGTACTTTCAGTACTTGAGTAGTAAATTTTAAAATAAACTACTTGCAATACTTAAGTAAAACAAATTTGAATACTTTAGTACTTAAGTACTTAAGTGTGGTGCTTAAAGAGTACTTCAACTTCTACTCAAAGTTACTTTTTAGATAGAGCACTTGTACTTTTACTCAAGTACGGGTTTCGAGTACTTTATACATCTCTGGTAACAATCCACGGAATGGTATGTGTAAGTACAAATGTGTAACAGGACATTTGTAACAGCACTTTTTTCACTTCAGTAAGTACACATGTGTAACAGGAATTATGTAACTACATTTTTGTAAGAACAATTTGTATTTACACAAGTTGTTCCACTTCCACATGCAATCTTAAATACTGCAGTTACCAGTTTGGATATAAATGTATTTAATTTCCAACCATGTCTCAGGTTGAGTGAAGGGAGCAAGGACTCAATTGCAGGAAAAATAAGGGCTTTATTAATAAAAGTGAAAACACAAACAAAAACTACTCCGTGGGGGAGAACAGGACAGAAAGACTTGACACGGCACGACTTGACTAAAGCAGGGAAACACTCAAGGACTGAAAATACAAGGAGAATAAATGGGGAGAGCAAACAAAAGCAGGTATGGAGGGAGGACAGGTGGGGCAAATTAATCAATAATCAGGTAACAAGGTGGGAGGGGCTAGAAAATCGACAGGAGAGCACATGGCAACACATGACAAGCCATGTGCTCAAACCAAACGAGACATGAACACAAGCACATGGCCAGTAAAACAAGTCACCAGCCATATGCTTAAACAAAATGAGACATGAACACGCAGCCAATGAAAACACTCATAAGACAGTTCCTGTAGAGTTACCATGTAAGTGCACTCAGTGGCGGCTCCTGCAAAATCTCTCGGGGGGTAATGTTTGGATGATTAGCCGCGTTTCCATTACCCTTCAAATTGCGCGAATTGAAATTGCGAATTGAAATTACGCTCAATGGAAACACGTCAATTTCGCAAAAACTACCATTTATCGCAAAAAAGTTTTTACGCTCGCATGAGGAGGTTTTTCAGGCAATTCGAAAAAGGAATATTTCGCAAAACTGCAATGGAAACAGTTTTTGCGCATTTACAGTCACCTGACTTAGAAGACGCAGTGTGTTTGGGGTCCATGGTATACGCAAGTAATAATAGGCTAATAAATATCATTATTATTATAACATTTATTAGGCTACATATTTAGAAGACGCTTTTATCCAAAACAGGAACAAAGCAATTCGTCATAATGGTTAGACAATAATAATACAGAGCTAAGATTATCACAAATAAACACAAGATTTTGACACGTATCCAAGTGTTTGTGCGGAGTGTTGAGCGCACATGGCAGGGAGACTCGGGCGCGAACACTTGCATTTTCCTATTGGAAACAGCTTAAAATAGGCTACCTATCATTTTTCGTCATACAGAAAATAATAATACCTACATTATTCGCAACTATATTTTAATTTGTGTAAACTCAAAATAACAAGAAAACGTTGTGCTTTTGTAAAATAAAATAAAACAATCAGGCACGGTTTCATGATCTCCGTGAACTGGAGCGCGAGAACTGAAACAAAGTAGCCTATAGCCTATTATGTAGGCTAAAGCTTGAAATGTCCACTTTAAAACGAACAAATTCGAATCGAAAGCTAATACCTTCTGATTATGTAATCCGTATGAAAGATGCATTTCTCTCTAAAGGTGCATTCGCGCCTATGTTTTTAGCCGACGACACTGATATAGAAAACATTATTAATAAACAACTAAAATGCCTTGTTATTTTTTCCTTATCACCTTATTAAATATCATTTCCAGGTTCTAATTTGGCCTTAGAAAACCAGTAAAATCTAAAAAAAATATATATATATATATTATTTTGTGAATATTTTAAATGTTTCAATAAAGGGGCAAAAAGTCATATACAAAAATCTGAAATTTAGTCGATATTTATTTTTTTGCGCAGCATTTGTGGGGCTACAGTTAAAAAAAAATTGGTGTTCAACTTTGCGTTTTAAAAAAACAACAACTGTTCATTTTTCTTTTGCAATTACGGGTTAAATAAGGAAAAACGAATGGACACAAATGTACACTGAACGTTTGGACATAATATGAGACAGTTCTTTATTAAATTAATAAAAGAAATAATAATTACAGGAATAGGCCTACTGAATTCTTAACCTCAAAGAAATGCCACAATCAAGACCTCGGAGCAGAAATGAGGGAGAAACACCCAGAAACTCGTTCGCAGTAGCTATTATAAGGGTCTTTCCCCGCCATTAATGCTTGGATAACACACCACGTCTCCTTCCATTAATAATAATAATGTCTAGTGTGGTGGTGGCTGTGATATAGGCTATAAACCTACCCGTTGCCATGATGTTTAAATGACTTCGCGAGAGGAAAAAAGGACGCTGTAGTCGCATAACATCGGTTAATGGAAACGCCGTCATTTCGCAATAGTTTTTTATCGACATTTTAAAAAAATCGCAAAAGTTTTGCGCAAATCTGTAATGGAAACGCGCCTATTGATAAGGATAAGGTCCACCCATGCAATGGAGAAATTAACAGCTTAAGCATGTAAAGACAACTTCATTACTTTAATATTAATGAAAAATAAAGTGACTCTTACAATAAATCTCCTTGTTTGTTTCTATACTCACTATTATTACACTGCTTACATCACATTATTTGCTTAAAACACTGCTTACTTATATTGAATGGTATTTCTTTTAATGACACGATAGAATTAACTTCTCGGCGTTCGCCATGACGTTGTTCAAGTTCAACTGGCCTCAACTCACGAGATGTCCCAACAGTCTCTCTCGCTCTCGTTCTCTTTTTTTATTTTTTATCACATTTGATAAAGATATTAAAGTAGTGTTTCATTTTTTCTTGTTGTTTAACCCCTTAACTGTCACCGTCCCGCTAGCGGGACGCCTAACTTTACTTCATTATATTTCTATTAAATCCTAATCTAATTATGACAAATGATATATCGTTGGAAAGGTCTAAGACTTCTAAATAGATATTTTACCACTGTTTTGTGTTACAAATTATGTAGGAAGAGTAATTGATGAATTTATGACAAGAGTGCACCACAAAAAATCTATATCATAACAAGAGTTTCTGATCTTTGACACAAAATGTCGACGCACGCACTTTTAATAATTGAAACTTTGGGTTTCATACTAAAAGTTCATGATAAAACATAATCTAGTATTTGTAAATAAAAAAAGATAAAATTATACTTTAAAAAGTAAAGTAAAAAGTCATCTAAAAAGTATAATATATATTATATATATAAATATATTTTTTTTATTATTATTATATCACATATTTTAGTAGTTATCATAAATTAGGTATCATTTGAAAGCTTACGAACTCAGAATTCATCCTGTGAAAACCGTTTTGAAATTGGACGTTGCGTTACCATAGAAACGGTATTTTTCTTATTAGGCCCCTCCCCTTAGGCATCATCTTTCATAATTTATTATTTAAAAAAAATCTAATCTTGACAAAACACATATTGTCAGAAAGGTCGGAGTCTCAAGGTTCCATATTTAGTGACAGAAGTGATATTTGGATATAAATTTATTAATTTGTTATGGCAGAATGCATACAATTAAATTCAATGGAATGCAATGGCACCCGGTGGCTATTTTTGGTATAACGCCTAAACAAAATCTCATGGGAACTTCAATTTTTGTGATATCAACTTTAAATTTGGAACACAACTTGGTTAGATATATAGCTTTCATTTTATAGTAATTTTATAGTAAAAAAAATTTGTAAAATATTTATTTTATATTAAAAAAAATATATTAATAAAGTATATTTGATTTACTGTAAATTTTAACTTCCATAACTTTTTCATACTTTAATTGTTTGAAGTGCTTTCACTTCAGTAATAATCTGCTGATTGTGTTCTTTAAAACAAGACCAAACTTAGGTCTATATTCCAAAGCATTCTTGAATTACAACCATTTAGGTTTGTATAGTGCATTTTAATGTCAATTATCAAAAGGGGGGGTGACAGTTATGGGGTTAAATTCAAAATTGTTTTCAAATATTATTTGTCACTTAATCTTGAAGATTTTTAATAGTGTATGTTTGTTCCCACCAATCGCTACACAAGTTAAGGATATGTATGATGACGTAAGCACGAGCCCTCCCAGAACCCATAGAGAATGCATTGCAGTGCCTGCAGTTCGAAAAAAAAAACATCTTTGAATGTAAGTCTATGAGAAAATACTGGGCGATTCTCAGCCAGAGTGAAATCGCCCAAAAAGAGGCGGTACTCCACAGATGCTAATAATGCTAATGCTAATAACCATGGAAATGCGTCGTCAAGTGAATTACGGGTCATTGGACAGGCGTCCAATCACAACTGACTTCCGGAAAAGGGGAAGTAACCAATGACATTTGAGGTTAAAACAGTAAGTCCTGCCCCTCAACTGCCAAAAATAAAAGTGTTCGAGCGAGCAAAAGCAGCAGGCGAGAGCAGATCAAGCGCGAGCGCGTGTGGAATGATCATGCGCACGCACGATGGCTTGTATTGCGTGCAGAGGAGATGTAATGCGTGTGCGCGATGGCTTGTATTACGTGCAGTGGAGATGTCATGCGCGCACGCAGGGTTCGAATGGGCTCCCGAATTCCCGTTTCCTCGCGTGTAGATCTGTTATCCTCTTGTGTAAGTCATTTACCGTGCCCACCAGCATCAGTTGTGCACTCGGTTATTATTGGCATTGATTTGCCGCGAGCGAGAGACTGTGTCAGCACGCGAGCGACAGTGCACTAAAGATACAGAGTGTGTTTGCGCTCAAGAGAGACCGAGTGTGTTTGCACGTGCACGAGAGAGACCGAGTGTGTCAGCGCGCGAGCAAAAGTGTGCGAAAGATACCGAGTGTGTTTGCGCGCAAGAGAGACCGAGTGTGTTAGCGCACGAGCGACAGTGCACGAAAGAGACCGAGTGTCTGCGCGCAAGCGACAGTGCACGAGAGAGACCGAGTGTGTACGAGCATTAGTAAATTGGTACATAGTAATATATAATTATTATATAAGAGGCATGGAAGTTCGATAAATGGACAATATAAACTAGAAAAAAAGTTTGATGAGACAAACTTTAAGTTGGCCTGAAAAAGCCGGACCAGAGAGTTTGAAGAAGTTTAAAGTAGTTTGATAGATGGATTAGTTAGAAAGAAAGAATAGTTAGAAAGAAAGAAAACAATTAGTTAGAGAGAAAAGAAAGATAGTTAGAAAGATAGATAGATAAGTTTCAATGAAAGTTAGATAGAAAGAAAGAAAGAAAGAAATCAAGATTAGTTAGACAAAGACATATTAGTTAGAAAGAAAGATTAGTTAAAAAGAAATTAATAAGAAAGATTAGTTAGATAAAAAGAAATAAAGATAGATTAGTTAGAAAGAAAAAGACTAGTTAGAAAGAAAGAGTAGTTAAAAAGTGTTACGGTGGGACAGATACAAGAGGCGTGCGGATCCATGTGCAAAGCTTTTAATCAGCGAGATGCGTTCAAAACAGGCAGAGACTTAATCATGAACAAACAGGCAAAGGTCAGAACCAGCAAAAACAACCGTGAAGACTGGGCCAAAACGTAGTACAAAACCAAGCAGATGATCAGGACAGGCAGCAAATACTCATAGTCGGAAGGCAAAGCAGAGGTAGCAGAGGCAGGCAGCAGACAGGGAGGGAGATATCCAACACAGAAGAGTCACAAAACGAGCAGGCAGACACAGAAATGAACACTCAGTAAGGTTTCACAATAGTTAACCAATACTCCGCAACCAGAGAGCTCATGTATCAGTGA
Source organism: Chrosomus eos (assembly GCA_036326025.1). NCBI lineage: Eukaryota > Metazoa > Chordata > Actinopteri > Cypriniformes > Leuciscidae > Chrosomus > Chrosomus eos. The sequence continues at coordinate 40,305,217 of CM070822.1, forward strand.
TTTATAGTCCCTGATATTGACTACAGGTGTGGAAATAATCAAAGCAATGGAGTATGGGAAATGTAGTCCAAAGTAACCTGTAACTGTGTGCCCAGTGAAAACGTCTTAATTGTGAACAGGTAACCTCTAGTGGTGATAGGATGGAAACAGCAGGCATAGAATGTGTCACAAAAAGAAAGAAAGAAAGATTAGTTAGAAAGAAAGAAAGATTAGGTAGAAATAAAGAATGATAGAACGATAGATAGAAAGAACGAAATATTAGTTAGAAAGAAAGATAGATTAGTTAGAAAGAAAAAAGAAAGAAAGAATGAAAGATTAGTTAGTTAGAAAGAAATAGAGGTCGACCGATAGTGAATTTTACCGATAACGATATTTAGGTTTGACCATACATGCCGATAACGATAATTGGATGCTGGATTAAAAACAAACATAATACTCACAATAAAACAGTGCTGAACTGAAATGTGCTAAATTAAATAAATATATAAATATTAATATATAAAAACTTCATACAGAATATAATTTAAACATTAAAATATTACAGATTTCGGAGCTATAACCTAGAAACATACGTACATTTCATAGGTAACACATTGTATTTGTAAACAAGGATGTATTAGCAATAACGATAGTTCCACCAATCAACTATCGGTGCCTATTAATCGGCAAAACCGATGAATCGGTCGACCTCTAGAAAGAAAGAAAGATTAGTTAGAATGAAATATTAGTTAGAATAAAAGAAAAAAGATTAGTTAGAAAGAAAGAAAGATTAGATAGAAAGACAGAAAGAAAGATTAGAAAAAAGAAAGAAAGATTAGTAAGAAAGAAAAAAAGAAAGAAAGATTAGTAAGAAAGATAGATTAGTTAAAAAAACGAAAGATTAGTTAGTAAGAAAGAGAAAGAAAGAAAGATTAGTTAGAAAGAAAGATAGATTAGTTAAAGAAAAAAGAAAGAAATAAAGATTAGTTAGAAAGAAAGAAAGAAAGATTAGTTAGAATGAAATATTAGTTAGAATGAAAAAAAAAAAGATTAGTTAGAAAGAAAGAAAGAAAGATTGGTTAGAAAAAAAAAGAGAAAGAAAGATTTGTTAGAAAGAAATAAAAAAAGATTAGTTAGGAAGATAGATAGATAGATAGATAGATAGATAGATAGATAGATAGATAGATAGGTTAGAAAAAAGAGAATGAAAGATTAGTTAGAAAGAAAGATTAGTTAGGATGATAGATAGATAGATAGATAGATAGATAGATAGATAGATAGATAGATTAGTTAGGAAGAAAGAAAGATAGATAGATAGATAGATAGATAGATAGATAGATAGATAGATAGATAGATATATAGATAGGTTAGAAAAAAGAGAATGAAAGATTAGTTAGAAAGAAAGATTAGTTAGGATGATAGATAGATAGATAGATAGATAGATTAGTTAGGAAGAAAGAAAGATACAGGTAGATTAGTTAGAACGAAAGAAAGTAAGATTAGTTAGAAAGAAAGAAAGAAAGAAAGAAAGAAAGATTAGGTAGAAAGAAGTAAGTAAGAAAGAGAAAGAAAGAAAGAAAGATGGATTATTTAGAAAGAGAATATTTAGAAAGAAAGATTAATTTGAAAGAAGATTAGTTAGTAAGAAAGATTAGTTAGAAAGAAAGATTAGTTAGAAAGAAAGATTATTAGTTAGAAAGAAAGATTATTAGTTAGAAAGAAAGATTAGTTAGAAAGAAAGATTAGTTTGAAGAAAGAAAGATTAGTTAGAAAGAAAGATTAGTTAGAAAGAAAAGATTAGTTGAAAGAAACAAAGATTAGTTAGAAAGATAGATTAGTTTGAAAGAAAGAAAGATTAGTTAGAAGAAAGATTAGTTTGAAAGAAAGAAAGATTAGTTTGAAAAAAAAAGATTAGTTAGAAAGAAGATAGATTAGTTAGAAAGAAAAAATAAAGAAAGAAAGATTAGTTAGAAAGAAAGAAAGAAATAAAGATTAGTTAGAAAGAAAGAAAGATTAGTTAGAAAGAAAGAAAGAAAGAAAGAAAGATTAGGTTAGAAAGAAAGAAACATTAGTTTCAGAAGATAGACTGAACATTAGAAGATAGATAGATAGATAGATAGATAGATAGATAGATAGATAGATAGATAGATAGATTAGAAAAAAGAGAAAGAAAGATTAGTTAGAAAGAAAGAAAGATTAGTTAGGAAGATAGATAGATAGATATATAGATAGGTTAGAAAAAAAGAGAAAGAAAGATTAGTTAGAAAGAAAGAAAGATTAGTTAGGTAGATAGATAGATAGATAGGTTAGAAAAAAAGAGAAAGAAAGATTAGTTAGAAAGAAAGAAAGATTAGTTAGGAAGATAGATAGATAGATAGATAGATAGATAGATAGATAGATAGATAGATAGGTTAGAAAAAAAGAGAAAGAAAGATTAGTTAGAAAGAAAGAAAGATTAGTTAGGAAGATAGATAGATAGATAGGTTAGAAAAAAAGAGAAAGAAAGATTAGTTAGAAAGAAAGAAAGAAAAGATTAGCTAGGAAGAAGATAGATAGATAGATAGATAGATTAGAAAAAAGAGAAAGAAAGATTAGTTAGAAAGAAAGAAAGATTAGTTAGGAAGATAGATAGATAGATATATAGATAGGTTAGGAAAAAAAGAGAAAGAAAGATTAGTTAGAAAGAAAGAAAGATTAGTTAGGTAGATAGATAGATAGATAGATAGGTTAGAAAAAAAGAGAAAGAAAGATTAGTTAGAAAGAAAGAAAGATTAGTTAGGAAGATAGATAGATAGGTTAGAAAAAAAGAGAAAGAAAGATTAGTTAGAAAGATTAGTTAGAAAGAAAGAGATTAGTTAGGAAGATAGATAGATAGATAGATAGATAGATAGATAGATAGATAGATAGATAGATAGATAGATAGATAGATAGATAGATAGATAGATAGGTACGAAAAAAAGAGAAAGAAAGATAAGTTAGAAAGAAAGAAAGGTTAGTTAGGAAGATAGATAGATAGATAGATAGGTTAGAAAAAAAGAGAAAGAAAGATTAGTAAGAAAGAAAGAAAGATTAGTTAGGAAGATAGATAGATAGATAGATAGATAGGTTAGAAAAAAAGAGAAAGAAAGATTAGTTAGAAAGAAAGAAAGATTAGTTAGGAAGATAGATAGATAGATAGATAGATAGATAGATAGATAGATAGATAGATAGATAGATAGATAGATAGATAGAAAAAAGAGAAAGAAAGATTAGTTAGAAAGAAAGAAAGATTAGTTAGGAAGATAGATAGATAGATAGATAGATAGATAGATAGATAGATAGATAGATAGATAGATAGATAGATAGGTTAGAAAAAAAGAGAAAGAAAGATTAGTTAGAAAGAAAGAAAGATTAGTTAGGAAGATAGATAGATAGATAGATAGATAGATAGATAGATAGATAGATAGATAGATAGGTTAGAAAAAAAGAGAAAGAAAGATTAGTTAGAAAGATTAGTTAGGAAGAAAGAAAGATTAGTTAGGAAGATAGATAGATAGATAGATAGGTTAGAAAAAAAGAGAAAGAAAGAAAGATTAGTTAGGAAGATAGATAGATAGGTTAGAAAAAAAGAGAAAGAAAGATTAGTTAGAAAGAAAGATTAGTTAGGAAGGATAGATAGATAGATAGATAGATAGATAGATAGATAGATAGATAGATAGATAGATAGATTAGAAAAAAAAGGAAAGAAAGATTAGTTAGAAAGAAAGATTAGTTAGAAAGAAAGATTAGTTAGGATGATAGATAGATAGATTAGAAAAAAAGAGAAAGAAAGATTAGTTAGAAAGAAAGATTAGTTAGGATGATAGATAGATAGATTAGAAAAAAAGAGAAAGAAAGATTAGTTAGAAAGAAAGATTAGTTAGGATGATAGATAGATTAGAAAAAAAGAGAAAGAAAGATTAGTTAGAAAGAAAGATTAGTTAGAAAGAAAGATTAGTTAGGATGATAGATAGATAGATTAGAAAAAAAGAGAAAGAAAGATTAGTTAGAAAGAAAGATTAGTTAGGATGATAGATAGATAGATAGATAGATAGATAGATAGATAGATAGATAGATAGATAGATAGATTAGAAAAAAAGAGAAAGAAAGATTAGTTAGAAAGAAAGATTAGTTAGGATGATAGATAGATGGCACAAAGAGAGGGTGGCCAGGCCGTAAGCTGCTACCTCGAGAGCAGGGCCGGAGTGGGACTCATTTTCAGCCCTGGAGTTTCATGCCTTAGACCGGCCCACTTTAGTTCCCGACTGACTATATTAAAATAATAATGTAATTGAAACCTCATTATATAAGTTTGCAGTAGTGCAGTGTTCTGTACAGCCTTGTTATTCATTGTATTTTAAAAAAATATATACATTTCTATTCAGTGCAATAGCCGTATGGCTTTTTATAATACAGAGGTCCGAAAAGGTATCTTGCTGGGGGTTTGATGGCATATGCCCACCCAGACAAGTGAAGTAATACAAACATTGAAAAGTCCCAGTGCTGATACTGGGGAAATATAAACACATTCGAGGTATACAAATATATTTATATTTATACAATAATAATGGCAATATATTATATATATCTGATTGTGTTGTTAAATTGAGCTTATTTTTACACTGATGATCATCATTGGCAAAGAACATGTATATCTGCGTTAAATAGGAATCCATTGTAATAAAGTTATTCTCATTCTGGACACAGTATGCAATAGGCTATTCCTCTTACCTGCACTCATCTCTCATCTTCATCTCCTCTCATTCTTCTTCTCTCAGTCTCTTTATCTTTAGCCTCTCCACCTGTAGCTGGTGTGTGGTGAGCGCACTGGCGCCGTTGTCCTGTGGCTGCCGTCGCATCATCCAAGTGGATGCTGCACACTGGTGCTGGTTGAGGAGAGATTCCCTTATATGATTGTAAAGCGCTTTGGGTGTACACTAGTACATATGAAAGCGCTATATAAATGCCTCATTCATTCTATTCTATTCTAGCCTACCTGTAAATCTCCCCATCCCGAAGCTGAGCTTTGATTGATACAGTCTTCACAAACTGATTATTTCTGCCGGTCGTTTCAAACTTCTTTCGTAATTAAAACAGCTGTTTAGTTTAGCCACTTGCATCTTATCTCGTGAAGCGTTGGGATTCGCGCGCGCCCGCGGCTCTCGCTTCTGTGAACATAAATCCCGCTTGCTTTGATCGGTCATCTCAAAATTTTGCCATTGCCGACGAGCAGTGTTTGAGTAGCCTACTGAAGCAGCTCAGATTATGATAAGCAGCACAAGATCTTAACTTTAGAATCCTATCTTATCTGTTTGATAATCGTGGCAACTTCTGCTAGAACCTCATTCAGGACAAAATCTGTTACAGAATGACATTTCTTAATTGTGTTATTATCGGTTGCTTGGCAACAGACCTGAGAGTTAATTGCAGAATTCAAGATTTCATAACTACAGATTAGAGGAGATTTTGTAAGATGGATAAGAATCCTAAATCAAGTTAAGATTTGTTTCTGTAATATGAATTTGTGAAAAATCAACTGGTCAGATCTGAATTTAACACTTAACCCTCTTCAAAAAAAAGTCACACTCGTGGTCTTCGGGGTCTATTGGACCCCAGACAATAAGATTTAATTTTGTAACAAAACAATTTTTTTTTAACAAATATAATTTTACTCTGTTTATTAATGTTTTTACTCAACATTTGTGCAGTTTTTGGATTTTTGATCAAAAATTTTTTTATTTCTATAAATAATTTTTTTTTACAAAAAAACTGCATTTTATGTTAAATAAACTTTATAAAAGACCCAGATTTCTAACTTTCATTCCAGGGGATACCATGGATAATTTTACAAGGTTTAATGTAAGATTTTTGCCCATTTTTTGGAAAATACAGGTTAAAATTGATAAAATAATGTAATAAATCACTTTAACCACTAGATGGCTATAGGGCTCCACTATAGGCCTATATACTATTTGAATTACTGAAAGATATAATTTTTCTAAAGTTAAATTCAGTTGGATTCATATCTAAATATTATAAAATCACAATTATAACAAAAATAAAATACTTTTTGTCAAAGTTTAGCATTTTATTTGGACTGAAAAAACAACAATTTTTCAATAATGTTATTAATGTAATTTTTTACCCATAATGCTTTGAGCTGCATGATAAATCAGTAACAGTTATTTTCTCTTCATTACATTAATCAAAATAAAAGAAAATGATTGTAGAATTGGTGAAGTGCTTGTGAACTGGGGAGCTGACATTTTATTTTGTGGGTCATTTAAGAAATGAAAGATTTTTATTAAGGAACAGGACTTGTTCAACAGTGTGAGAGTCTATTTTTTATATTATTTACTACTACCGAAGGGCATGATACTCGAAAACCTGACAGTTGCTTTTCTAGCCAGAGCAAGTGGATGATGCAGTGGAGTTAGAAAGTCGAAGGTCAAATTTGCATAATTGTGGTTGTGATTTATTTCTGTTTAGTTGTCTTCAGCCATTTTGGCACGTTAAATTTGTAGTTTTGGACTACCCAGTTTTATGTTTGAATTTACAATATAAAACAAGGTTGTGTTCCATATTGTGATGTTCAGCAATTTTAACATAGTATCGTCATGATATCAGTGTAGAGGGACCAAAATACAGCCATTAAAATATCAAGTAAATTGTATTGACACTCTTGTCCCAAAAAGTATTGCTATAAACGTGATACTCAATATGTTGTCCCACAGTGAGTGATTTTTCTCTGTTGCACCTACACAAAATGTGAGGGTTCCCCCACCTGCCAAATCCCACTTATACCACTGACAATGTTTGTCTGTGCTTTTCTCAAGCTCTATTTGTGTTGATGGAAATCAGTCCTTATTGTATTGTCACAAAATTACCTTTCAATAAAATGATCATTCTATAAAAAAATGTATTTGTTGTAAAATTGCTAAATGTCAATTTTTAATAAATGTAAAATATATAAACCCAAATCAGCTGATAATACTGTAAACACATGATCCATTATTGTAATCTATATATCCTAATATATTCTATCTATCTTTCTATATATATATATATATATAATATATATATATATATATAATATATATATATATATATATATATATATATATATATATAAAATACACACACACACACACACACACACACAGTTTACATTAAATAAACCTCCTCCTGAACAGAGCTGAATTTACAGACATGGTGTTATTGTTAAATTACCAATCCCACAATGACACATAATTTTAACTTTTCTTTATTAATTCATACACTGTTTTAACATGTATTTTTAACTTGTTAACAACATTTGTAGCTATTTGCATAATAATACTGTAATACCTGGTATGGTTTCTGCACCCAAACAATATCATTACAGGTTTGCCTATTAGACAGAATCTCATACTCTCAACCAGTTCTTAATATTTTCTTGGTTGCAAAAGAAAAACAGCAGCAGTGTGTGTGAACAGGACTTTTATTTTGGTCTGGTTGTGTGACGTCATCAGGCTGCGCCGCGCATCTGCTTCTGTTGTGATTCAGCTGCCTTAAGGTTTGTGTTTTTACGCATTTAAAGTGTTTAAATCAATGCAATCCGTTCCGTTAATTCAAATGTTTTTACAAGCTATGCACAATAGATTAATCATTCTTGAAAGAAACAATGCAATGCTTTATTTAACAATAACAAGCGTTATTTTGGGGAGTAAATCGCATTCCCTCATGAGTAACAGAACATGTGCGTCTCATTTCGCTCTCTATAACGTGAATCAGTTTTTGGTAAACACGAATCCATGTACTGGAAAGAAGTGATGAGAGAAACTTAGTTTTTGTTTTAAACCTCGAGTCAGTTGAATCAATTGCTTCGTAAAATGATTCAGTGATTCGAATCGCCGAACGCTGCCGTCACCAGCTGCTCAAACAGTGTAAAGTACAAATAATTAAATACGAAATCTAAATCATATATGTGAACTTTTTGTACTATTATTATTATTTATTTAGGTGATTTAAGTCCATCAACTCTCACTCTGACTGACTCTCGTAGTGAATTGAACTACTAAACCCACCTAATCAGCTCTTCATTTTATTTTTCTTTCTGTTAATTCTCTTCTTAAACAGGACAAACACAGAAATTAAGCGACTGAGATCCACGTGATGCACTATTTTAAAGATGGCATTTATTAAAGAGGAGATTGAAGACGTAAGGATTGAAGAAACATTGACAATGAAACAAGAAGAAACTGAGGAACAAACAGGTTGGTTTCATTCTCAAAGCTGAACTCCAAATTTAAATGCCCGGCTCTATAATCTGAATGATATTTTTAAAGAATTTCAAAGAAGGATCATGATTAAAGTCCTTTTATTTGACATAAATCGCTTATTTTTATTTAAATATTTCGCGGTCCATTACATTTTTGTGAAAATGATCAAAAATGCTGGCGCTGACTGTTAACTGGTGGGGAAAGAGTTCAAAAGAATATGATTGTTTAAAATAATCAAATCACAGTCAGTTATGTGTTTTATCACTTGGGTCATCTGAAGCTTAACAGTAACTTTGATTTCTCTACTTTGTCTAACAAATTAACATTAAAAGCATTACTTTTGCTTCACAATTTTAAGGGCATCAGTAAGATGATCAAAAACTTTTACGAGATGGTGGTCTTTACAGTGCAATCACAGAAAGAGACATTTCAGGAGGGAGGACAATATTTATTCCAACACTGCTGCATGTCTCACAGTGTTTCAGTTTACACAGTATACCCTTATTAACATAGATCATAACCCAACTTCCATTACCATAATCTCATCACATCTATTAGTGCTGTAGCTTTGTGCAATAATGACACTTGAGTTGTTGGACATAAACTTGTTTCAGAGAGACACAAATAATCAACAAGTTGAATTAAAGGTGCAGTGTGTGATTTTTAGCGGCATCTAGCGGTTCGGTTGCACTAAGGGCTCAGAGGCTAAAACGGGACAAATATATCGTCGTCTGAGACAGCAGAGAATAGCCAGAGTAAACCAAGAGTGTGTAACATTGTCACTGTTTCTGTACCACAGTCCATTATAAACCACATCATGGATAAAGTTTACAAAGTCATAGTCAGGTGAGGATCAAGGGTCTTAATATATAATAAATAGTAATCAGCTGATTGTCTCACGAACGTAACCAGCACATTCTCCCCACATAGCAAACCCATAATACAGCGAGGGAGAAGAACCACATGAAACTATGCAACTATAGATTTTTTAATAACTATAGAACAGGTTATTAAAAGTTTAGCTGGCTAATATGAGCTGTTACTGTGGCTGAGCTGGTTAAAGCGTTAAAGGGATAGTTCACTTTGAAATTAATTTTTGATATGTTTTAGCTTACCTCAAGGGCATCCAAGATGTAGGTGTCTTTGTGGCCACAGTATTTTCAATTTTGATATTTTTAGGTCAAACCGTTCTTGTCTGTCAGTCATATAATGCAGGCAATAGGGGTCCACCTTAAAAAGCATACACAGAGAAGTCCAAATTAAATATGATTTAATGACTCGTAAACGTAAGTACACATTGATGACCTAAGACACGAAACGAGCGGTTTTTGTGAGAAAACGAACAGTATTTATATAGTTTTTACCTCTTGTAAACACAGCCACGTCCAAGTGATCTGAGAGGTCGCGAGCGCTTCGGTCTTTTCCGGAAAGCACCGGAAGTGAAACCTTGCGCGTGTACGTCACTCATTGTTTACACAGAACAGAGATTGTAGATAAGACTGCTAATTAAAAGGGTACTAATTTGCGCTTATCCGGGATGTTTAAACCGTCGTAAATGAAAACAATTACAAAAAAATAAAACAATTGTATGAGTGACGTACACGCGCGAGGTTTCACTTCCGGTGCTTTCCGGAAAAGACCGAAGCACTCGCGACCTCAGATCACTTGGATGTGGCTGTGTTTACAAGAGGTAAAAACTATTTAAATACTGTTCGTTTTCTCACAAAAACCGCTCGTTTCGTGTCTTAGGTCATCAATGTGTACTTATGTTTACGAGTCATTAAATCATGTTTAATTTGGACTTCTCTGTGTATGCTTTTTAAGGTGAACCCCTATTGCCTGCATTATATGACTGACAGACAAGAACGGTTTGACCTAAAAATATCAAAATTGAAAATACTGTGGCCACAAAGACACCTACATCTTGGATGCCCTTGAGGTAAGCTAAAACATATCAAAAATTAATTCCAAAGTGAACTATCCCTTTAAGCCTTGTTTAAACTCGACGCGTCCGCATGAGCCCAAAGGTGCATGCGGCAAAAATGACATGATTGTAACAGCGCGCGTCTCCGCATCCCCTAGACACCATTTACTACACACAATAGGCTTTTTTTCTCTGATTTTGAAAACTCTTCGCGATCGAATTAAAATGCTTCCAAGATCGACTTGTCGACCGCGATCGATGGGTTGGTGATTCCTGTAACTGTTTTCCGGTCAATGACAAGAGTAGCTTACTAATCAGCTGTCTCACGAACGTAACCAGCACATTTATCCCCACATAGCAAAGCCATAACACAGCGAGGGAGAAGAACTAAGTTACATGAAACAATCCAACTACATATTTTACACCACTGACAAGGGAAAAGTCCCTACTCACTGTGTTTATGACTAGCTTCTTCTAGCTTTCTGCGGCTTCTCTTTCAAGGTAGTGACGAAACGCGCTCTGTAACGCTGATTATTCGCTGTTGGCTACGGTAGAAACATGACGCCACAACATGGCGACCTTCATAGAAGGGGATTCCCGCGCCTATGTAGATATAAATGTCTCAATCTAAGGTAATAAAAACATTACGGTTTATTAAGTAAGTTCTTTATACACCACTGAACACATAGTTATGGATGTCATATTGCATTTCTGTTAATAGATACTCAAAATGATTACACATTGCACCTTTAATTAACACTTGATCAGGACAAAAAATGTCCTGGCTCTTCCAAGCTTTATAATTGCAGTGGATTGCGACCAACAGATTGAAGCTCAAAAACGTGCATCTATCCATCATAAACAAATCGTTTATTGAGCCTTTTCTCTTAACAGTTTTAAATTTCAGTTACTGTGCGCGTGAAGAACAATTATAGTGCTCCAGTGTTGTGATCTAACAGACACACGATAGAAAGGAACATGATTAAGTTAAAGCAATAAAGTCCAGCAAGATAGTCATTTTATGCGAAACCATAGAGCTTTATCTACAGATCAAGTATAATAATATTAACATTGAATCATCTTGGAGAGAGTTTCTTCATGTTGACTGTGTTGTAACCGAACACGACGCGCTGTCTGATGCTGAATGAAGAATGACTGACAGCCGCAGCGGAGTGAAAAGTTTTCGTGATATAGAAATTTAAGTCATTAAATTCAAGCTCACATTATACTATAGTATGGCTTCGTATAGTATACCATTCTATTCAATTCAATAAAATATTATTCCTGTTAATAGAAATCTGATGTAAACTGAGAATATTTAAATATTTCTCCAAATCTGCACACTTTTGAGCTAAAAGCCGCGAGGGACGTTGTTTTGTGAATGCTGTCATGACGACAGCACAGGAGTTTTTATGAATGGGAACGCGATGGGGAAAAAAACGCATAACCGTTGCAATGACACTGCGCGATTCCACAAACTAATTGAAGTTCAGAGACTACTTGGGTGGCTCACTATGCCGCACTGGCGCTTTATACATGGAACTTGGACAGGGCCAGGGCTAGAGATGCGCGGTTGGCGGTTATAGCCGCGGACTCCGCGGATAAACCGCGGATCGGGCGGATGACTTGACGAAGAAAAATATTTTAATTAAATTCGGGCGGTGGCGGGCGGTTTCTAGTCTCGCGGCTGTCATCACCAGCAGCGCCTTGTATCCCCAATCAGCGGATGGCGGCCGGGTGCGGTTTTGAAAATTGGTCAAAAACTTTGGTGCGGATGGATGGCGGACGGATGATGAGTTTTGTGATGCGGTTGCGGATGAAATAATAGCCCATCCGCGCATCTCTAGCCAGGGCACACAGGCCACTGTGGCCGTACGATGATTTTTTTTTTCACGGGGCATGAAGGCCAAAGTGTAGGGCAACGGCGGCCATGGCCGCGGTATAATTCCCACCCTGCTGGTAACATGTAAAAAGTTACCAGAGAGAGAGAGAGAGAGGTAGGTAAAGAGAGAGAACTCCAAGAAAGTGACCCAGAGAATAAGAGAGACAGAGCATAAGAGACAGAGCATCAGTTACAAACTTATTTTATCCTTTCCCCGACCATGTGACTAAAACCCAAATGTGAGACATTTAAACTGACCAATCAGATAGTTAAAACTTCCCCCATTGTACTAAAGGTGTGACCATTCATAGACCCCTGGAGTGCACACATCTGGCCTGGATCACTATCAGCACCTCTGCACCTTTAAGAACTTCAAATGGTCCTTGTGGTAGAAAGCGGGGGTGGAAAACAGTAAAGCAAATGTCTTGCAAAGCAAATGTTAATTTCAAATGTCTTGGATTATTTTCAATCCTACACCTTCACTGGCTACCCGTGGCATCATGTATTTACTTTAAAGCAGAATTCGGCAACATCTAGTCTTCTTCGCTGATTTTCCCTTTTGTTGTCGCATGTTTTCCCCACGAGCTCCCCTTACAGCTGTGGGCCGTATATATTTCACAACACTATCGTAAAAAAAAAAAACTCACTTGCGGCCCCTCCTCCCCCGTTCTACCGCTGCTCACGTGCATTTGTTATTATCGGAGCCGGCCAACTTTACTTGCGGAGCTGTCTACCGAGGTGAGTAATACATCATACACATTATCATGGAACATTGACATGTACATTTTGTATTCTGTTATCAACTTGTAAAGCAGTTCGTGTTTCTCGCTCGTTCTCGTCTCGCTTCTCACGAGACTTCCTATTTTCATTTTGCCGGGACGGTAGTCCCCATGTTGCAAGGTTGGTTTTCCGCCTGGGAACGCTGGGGGGAGCTAGGAAAGTCACCAATATCACCAGAACAGGTTGTTTAACCATCCAAATGATTTCTAGACAGCTTTATTAAGTTAAAAAAGTTACCAAGTTCACCTTTAAGGTATTACTTGTAACGTTTAAGGCATTAAATGGTCTTGCACTAGCCTGGCTCCGCCCTCCTACGCACTTCCGCTCAATTTCATTTTCCTTCAGTACTACGTCTGGGATTGTGCTGTAGACTTTGGTTTCCAGAAATATTTTTTTTGTAGTACCAATCAGCGAACAGAGGGAGTGGCTGAGAACGATGACGTTGATGTCGACTCGTGCGTTATTTTGAGTTGTAGTTCAAAATAAGAAAGATGCGAGCGAAGCCAGTGGTCCGTTGTGGCAACGCTGCCGAATATCAAGAAGTTAAAGCCGGAGCAAGAACAATCTTTGCTTAGTTTTGTATTTATGGCCATCCTCCCACGGGGTTCAGGAAAAGACATACGTCACGACCAAACGTTAGCGATTGGTTATGGCAGATAAAGTGACTCTGGGCAGATCCAATAGTTTTAGACTTCAATAGAGTTCCCGCCTACAAGGAAGTAAACGCTTGTCAATGGAGCGGTGCCAGACTCTCTGTACAAATGAAATGTACGAGAGTCTGGTAGAACCAGGCTAGTCTTGCACCTCCATATCGCTCTGATCTACTTTACTCTTACTTTGCTCCTAAATTATGGAATCACTCCCCCTTACACTTCATAATATCTCTTCTGTGGCTACATTCAAGACTCAGCTAAAAACATATCTATTTAACATGTATTTTTTTTGGATAATGTGACTGTGTCCTTATGTGATTGTACATTACTATATACATTTACACACCCGCACACACATTACACACATTACAATGTAAAGCGACCTTAAGCTACGGAAAGTTTTATATAAATAAAACTACTACTACTTAAGACATTTGTCATTATTTTACTATGATACACAATTGGATGGTAAAAGCATTATATCCTGACTGAAATTATTTCTCTGAAAAAACTAAACATTATTAAACAAGATTTGGAAAAATTAAATATTTATTTCTGAATGATATTTAAACATTAAATTGTTACATGTGTTGGTTATTTTTATATCATTGTCTTTCTCTTGGTTTGTTCTGCTGGGCGCTCTCTCTCTTGCAGTTGGTTTTGATACTTTACATGTATTTACATGTCTGTTGCTTTGTGCCATTAAACTAGAGTTAACATTTTTTTTCTCTTTCTTTGCCTTAGACCTGATGGCAATGAAAGAGGAGACTGAAGTACTGCATGAAATGGAAGGGAAAGATCAATACAACAATCATCATAATTTCATTACTGGAGAAAAAACTTTTAGTTGCTCACTGACCGAAAAGACTTCTCGAAAAATGACTCAAAAACCCGGGACTAGAAGTAATTTCATCTGCCAACAGTGTGGAAAGAGTTTCAATACAAAAGGAAACCTTAAAGCACACATGAGAATTCACACGGGAGAGAAACCTTTAACCTGCAAACAGGTTGGAAACCGATTCAATCAAAAAGGAAGCCTTAACAGGCACATGAGTGTTCACAATGAAGAGAAGCCTTACAGATGCCCTCAGTGTGGAAAAAGTTTCACCCGAAAAGGAAACCTTGAAGTCCATATGAGAATTCACTCTGAACTGAGCCTTTTCACCTGCCAACAGTGTGGAATAAGTTTCACTCAAACCAGAAGCTTTTACAGGCACATGAAAATTCACACTGAAAAGCCCTACATGTGTCTTCAGTGTGGAAAGAGTTTCAAACAGAAAGGACACTTTGAAGACCACATGAGAATTCACACCGGAGAGAAGCCTTTCACCTGCCAACAATGTGGAAAAAGTTTCAACCAAAAAGGAATCCTCAACAGGCATATAAGAATTCACACTGGAGAGAAGCCTTATACATGTCCTCAGTGTGAAAAGAGTTTCATTGAACACAGAAGCCTTGAAGTCCACATGAAAATTCACACTGGAGAGAAGCCTTTCACCTGCCAACAGTGTGGAATAAGTTTCACTCTAAAAGAAAGTCTTAACAGGCACATGAGATCTCACACTGGAAAGAAGCTTTACGTGTGCCCAGAGGGTGGAAAGACTTTTGATCAACATGTAAACCTTAAATACCACATGAGAATTCACACTGGACCGAGCCTTTTCATCTGCCAACAGTGTGGAGCAAGTTTCACTATAAAAGGAAGCCTTAACAGGCACATGAAAATTCACACTGGAGAGAAGCCTTACACCTGCCAACAGTGTGGAAAGAGTTTCATTCAGAAAGGACAATTTAAAGACCACTTGAGAATTCACTCCGGAGTGAAACCCTACACTTGTCCTCAGTGTGGAAAGAGTTTCAATCAGAAAGGACACTTTAAAGATCACTTGAGAATCCACTCTGGAGAGAAACCCTACACTTGTCCTCCGTGTGGAAAGAGTTTCAATCAACTAGGACACTTTGAAGACCACATAAGAATTCACACTGGAGAGAAGCCTTTCTCCTGCAAACAATGTAGAAAAAGTTTCAACCAAAAAGGAACCCTTAACAGGCACATGAACATTCACAATAGAGAAAAGCTGTTTATATGTGGTCAGTGTGGAAAGAGTTTCAGATATAAAGAAACACTTATGTACCACATGAGTACTCATGTATGAGAGAACAGTTTTATATGTCTTCAGTGTGGAATGAGTTTTACATGCATTAATAATTTTAGGATTCATGTAACAACTCCTATAAATCAATAAATCATGTAAAAAGACTTTCATGTGCCATTATGAAAAGACTTGCGGAAACAAAGCAAACCTTGAGGTTCACATAAGTGTTTCCGATATACTCAGAGTTATTTTGTGTTCTTTGCTTAAGGGTTAAAAGTTGTTCAAAATACCTCAGCAGTGGACTTGGCAAATGTAATGGATTTTCTTTATCCCTGACTATCTAGCGTCTAGTAATCGACACTTAATGAAAAAATCTTTCGCGTCTACTAATGCGTCTACTGACACAGACCAAAAAATCTGTTGCGTCTACAATCGACACTGACCAAAAAATCTGTTGTGCCTACAATCGACACCGACCACTTCTTTATACTCTAGCTCTTCGCGTCTACCTTCGACAACTGGCCGAGTCTCTTACCCTAACTTCTTTGCTGCGCAGCTTAAATGACAGACAGACTCCAGTAAATGTCCTTCAAATGCTCTTTATTTCAGCTGGGAGTTCTCGGGCAATCCTCAGAGAATCTCAACTCTAAAGAAGAAATACAACCATGTTTTATATAAGATAATGCCATACACTTAAAAATAGAATCATCATGACTAATTATCTCTTTATGATTGATCATGTCACACTCCATCAATATGATTGGTTACACTGTTTAAAGCAAGCCCCTCCCCTCATTATTTTTTGTTAGTGACATCAGCAAAAATATCCTTATACACAACTTGTAAGGGGTTAATATTTTAGTCAATCGTGTCCTAATACAGTAAAAGAACAGAACGTTCAGTTCATTTTCAAAGTTACATTAACCGAGGTTACAAGTTAGTCATCTTTAGACCGAGAAATGAGAAGGATAATAGAAATGTATCACATGATAGAAATATAAAATCAGAACTTTATGGCTAGTAACATAATTATCTTATCTATTATAATTTTTTACGACACAAACATCCAAAGTGCCATTTAGATGAATATGTAAATATGTTTTTACACAATTTCCTTTCAATAACAAAATAAACCCAATGAAACATCTGCATTTGTGGAAGCATATGATCATAGCGATGTGGATTTTTGCACCAGCTCTGCAATTCAATGTAGTCAAGTCGTGTTCCGTATCTTTATAAAGCAATTTATACAATTGATTCCCTTAATGAAAGTAGCTTTGCAGTTTTAAACATGAAAAAAAGTTTAGTTTCATTTGGTGTATGAATGTGTATGAATGGGTGAATGTGAGGCAATATGTAAAACGCTTTGGTGGCCATTGGTCTGTTGAAAGCGCTATTTAAATGCAGTTCATTTACCATTTAATTAAAATTAAAACTTAATGTTTTATTTTAAGGCTCTCGTCAAAGAATTTGGACCACCAACCTATCACACATCACACCAGTTTGTTCTTAAATTTAAAACTAATATCAAAACTTCGGTAAGAGTTTCTCTTAAAAACACTAACACATTGCCTCCTAAACTGTGAGCTGCAAATATTTTTACGATACTTACAGTAAACGGATGGTAAATACGTCAAGCTAGAAACATTACACACATAATACATAATTTATTTTTAAAGCATATTTGGTGCTTTAACTAGTAGTAAAGAGGAAGTTTTGATAGGATGTCACCACACATTAAAGAGCTACAAAAACAATTTTATTGTTTGAATTTAGTAATACAATTGATAGAATTTGAAAGTTGAGATTTTGTTTCATACTTTTTTAGGATTATATTTTCAGTACATAATCTGATACAGATGCTCATATTAAATGTTGAACAAAGTTATATAATATTCAACACAAATTGTCACATTAAAAATTAGTAAGCTGGAATGTACGTTACAGACCGCCGCTAGGGGTCGTTTACCTCTTACAATAACAAAGGCGTAGGTTGATGACGTTGTAATAAGCAGAATGATGTGACTTGCTGTCATGCTGATGGATCTAATAATGTTTATGGATGAGTGAAAACATTCATGTTTTTTAACATGACTGTGGTATGAAGCAGTTTGCGATTGCTAATAAGAGACAGATATCAGCGCCACACAAGTCCCGCGGCTATAAAGGAATAAGGACATTTCATTCTACCGAACCGCCCGCAAGTGCTGAATTACTACTCACACAGGTCAATTTATTTGACGAATTAAACTTGTAAGGTAACGCAGCGCGGTTTCATTTGGTCTAATGTTACACTATCATACTAAACAGCATTTGAGTGTGTTGAAAGTTATGTTATTCTATGTGTTAGTTTGTTTGCTATATGAGACTAGCAGTAAGCTAGATCAACATTAGAATAACATACTGATCATATTCTAACATTTCATCATGTTGAGCTATATAACATTGATTTGTTTTATGTACATTTGCTCACCTGTCTAATAAAGTACATGCAAGTTTCCCTGTCAAGTCGTGACTCGTGAAGCTATCAAGTCCAAGTTAGTCGCAGTCGTGGAGCTCTTGGCATCTCGAAAACGCCACGCTGATTAGGGCTGTCACTTTATGTTCGAAAATCGATTGCATAATCGATCGGACCAACCAACACAAGTATCGAAACGAAAATAGGGAATCGATTTTAACGGCCTTTTTTTTTTTTTTAACCAAAAATGTGTTTTAGGTGGACAATCAATAGAAAATGTATGATGTTGGAAAATAATAATGTCTTTTCTGTTAACCAAATGTTTTTTAATATTCGCGATTACTTCAAGGCAAGTGAACAAGCGCGCTGTTATTTGTTGCCAGAGCCGTTGCTTAGTGACGTGTGTGTTCAAGTAAGCCAGAAATGCGCAGATTCTGCACAATACGCTGTATTTAATATATCACTAGGACTCACGAGTTGCGTATTTGCGCTAAATCCACGCAGATTTGGCTTACACGAACTTCCACAGCAAAGAAAGTGAGTAAACATAGACGCACGCCTCGTGATTTGACAGCCTTAACCGTCAAAGTTAATTTTTACCCGCATTTTGGCGAGTTGAGGGTGTTAATTTCAATCCCTGAATGTAGCTCTCCTGTTTGTCATTGTGCACGAAACTTCACGCCAATAAAGCATCAGGAATATTGCTGACTTGTGCGCGTCTCAAGCGCTCTCTTTACGTTCGTTCTAATGCCTGTTAGTTGTCCGTGGATTTGCCTATATTTGGTGTTGAAAATGGAAACGTCTTTAGACACGGAAAATCGATTTTACAATCGATTCAATGAACACTTATGTCTCAAAAATCGAACATCGAACAGCCGATTGACAAAAAAGTGACAGCCCTAACGCTGATATTGATCCTCGTTTTAGTTCTCCTTTTGTCCCAAACTCTGCTTGCCATGGTCCATAATGTTTGAAACAACAACAGCGTGCCGCTTGACGTTACTGTAACGGTGGTGGCCCCAAAAGACAGTTCAAAAGAACAAAAAATATTTCAAGCCGTTGTTCGGGTGCCAGACAGGTGTATGCCTGTCAAAAATTAACCCAGGATAGCATAATCAACCACCTGTTACATTTCAAAATACAAAATTGACATAGTCTAGGGTTTGCTTCCCATCACTTTTTTAATGGCCACAAAACTTACTCCAGTGTCAAACATTTGTGAGAAATTCCAGTGATGTATAAGGGAAACAACAACTTTATCGCACTACGCAGTTCTCCACATCTGTCGCCATGTTTACTATGGCAGTACAAGCGGAAACCAGGGATAACGCGGATATTATGTCATTGACAGGCGAGAAGTGAACAGGGATGGGCACTTTTTTAAATGGTGAATTTCTCTGAATTTACAAATTCTTGGAAACATTTAGGATAATGGAAGTACACAATTGAAAAAAATATATAACATGTTACAAATTTCTTACATATTGTACCTTTAACGTTTGGTGTTATGTGGTTTTCTTGGTTTCTAAGTGTTTGATGATTAAAGTTTTCCTTCTAGAGTTATTCCTCTTTGTGAGTATTTCTTAGCACCACATTACGTAACAGTAGAACTGACCAAAAAACAGACCACAAGATGGACATCTTTCTCATCCCCCTAGACCCAGCCGATCTGGTTCTCTCCATCTCCCAGGACCACTGCCCGATCGAGGAATATACCGAGGAGTTTCCTGAACTTATGCGACCCTCAAAGCTATCTTTTAGAGTGGTTTGGATGATCCACTCATCCAAGCAATTTCAATCTGCTACCACCACATGTTCCTTGAAGAGGTATGTATTTAACATACTGTGGCTGTGTGGATCATCCTACACCATTGAGGAAGCAGTTTCGGACTCCCTTTTTGTCTCCCCTGTCTCCCTAGAGTCCCGTCCCATCATGGCCGCCTTGCCAGAGCCATCTGCCAAGGAGGCCACGTCTGAGCCTACAGCCAAGATGGCTGCCGTTGTGCTTGAGCCTCCAGCCAAGAGTCTGAGTCTCCAGTCCCCGTACAGAGATGACTCCAGTCCCCACCCAAAGCTCAGAAAGGCATTCAGTTCCCAAGCTTAGCCCAGAGATGGCTCCAATCCCTGAGTCTTCTTCAGCCCAGAAACCCATAGCTCTCCCCAGGAACACTTTTGGGAGTGGCCATAGAGGCCGAGTCTGGCTACATCGGCAAAAGGCCACGAAGGCCGGCGCCGCCCTGGTCTCCTGCCACCCAGGTCCCGCCAAAATGCCAGCTCTGCTCTGGACCCCTGTATCGTCGGCACCGCCCCGGAGGTTCCCCGTCCAGGCTAAAACTTTCCTAGTCCGCCATCAGGGTGCCCACCCTGTGGCGCCAGGACGCACCTTTCGGGGAGGGGGGAGTAATGTTACATTCCAGTTTGTATTTGGACTTTCTGTTTGCATTTGTTTTCTGTTTTTTCGACACTTTTGTTTCCATTGTTACTGTCTTTGTCACGGGGTGACTAAAAACGGAACCTTATTTGCGGAAATTGGGCCCGGGGAGCACTTCCGCCGTAACACAGGGCCGGTTCCGGGAAAACACGGAAGTAAGGAACAACAATGAAGGAGAGCTGACGAGCGCGATTGTTGTCAGCTGTGCGGCGGGGAAAGATCCAGAAGGGCGATTGGACTATGAGGACCATAAAAGAGGTTGATATGAAGAGGAAGGGGAGCGGGGGAGCGGGCCGAGGAGAGACAACGGAGGTTGGGTGAAGAGACAGCGAGGAAGTGGCCTGCGGTGGAAAGCACGCGGCTTAAAGAGATAAGTGACGGTCTTCTTTCACCGAACGTAGTTTTAGGATTTGTCATAGTATTATTGGGTGGAAGATTTACTTCACTCTGTTTCTTGAAGAGTTTGTAATGTGACTGCGTCTGCAGACATTAGTTCGGGGAAAGAAGAGGAGCACTTCGGATGCGACATTGCAGTGCAGAGTTTGTTTACACCTTTAGAGAGATTCTGTTCGCCGAGGCTACCGTCTGGGGCCCACATGCTGATTTTGATGGGTGAGGTTTGCGAGTGCAGTGGTGGTCATTTTAATCACGTGTGCAGTTGAGTGTTTTGCAGTGGATGCACGAGTAGGGGGAAGAAGCTGCGGCTTGTGCGGCATCTGAATGAACAGAGCCTCGACGAAATCGTATTCCTCACTGTTGTCAACCGAGCTACATCTTTGCTGCTGAATCCAGCCCTGCTGCATTGCATTGCTGCTGCATTGAATCCATACTAATCCGCTTTGTTTACCAGTCTATGCTGAAGTCCCGCTGAGCCAGTGAACCGAGCCACATACAGTAGCTTTATCCAGCCCTGTATCTGAGAAGAAAGAGTGAGCATATTGGATCCATACTAATCCACTTTGTTTACCAGTCAGTTACTGCGTTTACATGCAGCCAATAACCCATTCAAAACCGGAATATTAGCAATAACCCGGTCGTGAACGGCCATGTAAAAATCGGCAAAAACCCGGATATGCTCATATACCGGATTTTAAAAACATTTTGGTCATGTAAACGCGTATCGGGATATCCCCATAGTGATTTGTGTTCTGCGCATGTTCTATTCGCAAGGAATCTTGGTCTTTTGAGTAGAGAAACTTCTCGGCGCATACAAAAACCCGCGTGCAGTATACCGGAAGTAAACATGGCGAGACGCAGCACAGCATACTTCTGGAGCGAGGTCAGTAATGTTACCATCAAAGGGCAAACAAAGGCGATCGCTATCTGCCCCGAACTATTCATTATCCGTGTGCTGCTGTTGTTGTCTGGATGCAGGAAGAAGAATCGGAAATGACGCATATTGCGTCTTAAGGTTGTCCGTACGTCCAGACGCTAACCGTGCGTCGCTGTTTACATCGGGATATAGCAATTCCATGTATACAGGAGAAACTCTCTCTGCTCACGCATGTAAACGGGTTATTCCTAATGTTTCAGAAACCCGAATAGTGCCCTTAACCCGACCATAACCCGAAAATTGGCTGCATGTAAACGTAGCCTATGCTGAAGTCCCGCTGAGCCAGTAAACCGAGCCACATCCTCGCTGCTGCATCCAGTCCTGGATCTGAGAAGAAAGAGTGAGCATATTGAATCCATACTAATCCGCTTTGTTTACCAGTCTATGCTGAAGTCCCGCTGAGCCAGTGAACAGTGCCACATCCTCGCTGCTGCATCCAGTCCTGTATCTAAGAAGAAAGAGTGAGCATACTGAATCCATACTAATCCACTCTGTTTGCCAATCTATGCTGAAGTCCCACTGAGCCAGTGAACCGAGCCACATCTCCGCTGCACCCAGTCCTGTATCGAGGAAGAACGAGTGAGCATAATGAATCCATACTAATCCACTCTGTTTACCAGTCTATGCTGAAGTCCCACTGAGCCAGTGCATTGAGCCACATCTCCGCTCCATCCAGTCCTGTATCGAGGAAGAAAGAGTGAGCATAATGAATCCATACTAATCCACTCTGTTTACCAGTCTATGCTGAAGTCCCGCTGAGCCAGTGCATCGAGCCACATTTCTGCTGCTACATCCAGTCCTGGATCTAGGAAGAAAGAGTGAGCATACTGAATCCATAACAATCCAATCTGTTTACCAGTCTATGCTGAAGTTCCGCTGAACCAGTGTATCGAGCCACATCCCCACTGCATCAGTCCTGTATTGAGGAAGAAAGAGTGAGCATACTGAATCCATACTAATCCACTCCGTTCACCAGTCTATGCTGAAGTCCCGCTGAGCCAGTGAACCGAGCCACATCTCCGCTACATCCTGTCCTACATCCAGGAAGCAAGAGTGAGCATACTGCACCCATACTAATCCACTCTGTTTACCAGTCTATGCGGAAGTCCCGCTGACTCAAGCCTGATTCCCACGGCTGTTGTCTAGTCCGGCGTTCAGGAAGGCGGAGTGGGCATACGGAACCCATACTGAAACACCCTGTCCACTTGTCAATTCTGAAGTCTCGCTGGCCTAGCGACTCGAGTCCAATCCCCACTGCTGTCATCCAGGCCGGACTTGTAGACACAGGAGGAACGTTTGGCCTGTTCTTTTTCCTTGATTGCCTTTTAATTAAATAAATAAACTTGAGATTCCTTTTACTATGTTGTCCGTTGTCCTTGAGCTGCGGGGTAGCTCCCCAGGGTGGGAAGGTACGGTAGAAGGAGGGAGGGTCAGTTGGCAAGCAGGGCCCCCACACCCCCCGGCCTGTGACATTGTCATTAGTTAAAGGGACACTTCACCCATTTGCATTAAGCTTTGTATTGTTAGAAACCCAGTCATATATTATAATGATCGTGGATTTTTTCTTTATTTTTCCCTGAAATGGGAGAAATAAGGATTTAAGTGTTTTACTTCCTGCTTATTATGACGCAAAATGACGATTTTTACGTTTTAAGCAGGAAGTCACATTTCATTGAAAAGTGTACAGACTACAAACCCAGCTCCTCATTATACCAGGGGGTTGGACCCACTCACCCTACTGGCCTATTACAGATCAGTGGGTGGGACTAAACTTACAGAAACTAAAATAATATCCGCCATCTTGTTTGGAAGCTATCAAGCTAAGCTAACAAGCGCTTATGGAGTCAGATTTACGATAATGGCTGAAGGAACAACACATGATATGGAAGAAGAGGAGTTTGAAAGTCTGTTGCTCGAAACAGATGTTCGTGGCTATCTGTACGAGCCGCAATATAGCGAAGAGCAGCTGAGGCTGATGGAGGAACAGGAGGCCGAGGCAGGAGACCTGCCTGTCGTGTCCGAGGAGCCCGGGCTTGCTCGAGCTGGTGCGGGGACTGGTGCCTGTGCTCTCACTGTGCGCCTACGGACACAGAGCTAGAGTCCGTCTGCTGCCAAGAATTTCAAAGATGCCGATTTCTCCTGGAAGAAATGTCTGAGGCAGACAAGGACATGGATGTTTGCGTTGTGATTCTGAACCATCCTAGTTTCGCACCGCATATTGACAAAGGCGTCCTGGAGACATATTTCAGAATCCCAAAGGTAAACTGGAAACGACAGCCGAAGCCTACAGGGACAAATGGACGTTTGACTGTAAAGTAAGCGTTTCAATTTTATTTATTATTAATTTCAAGAAATGTATACAATTTCTTCATGCATAATCACGAAATGATTCCCGAATAATACGTGTTAATACCTGTTGCATTGTGGGAGTTGTAGTTTTCCATACAAATACGTCCTAAAATTACTTTCTGTCTCATAACTCGGTCAAAAAGGCACAAAATTAGACAATTTTAATACATTTCGACTAAATATATGACCCACTTTCAATGAAGATCAATGTTCCCACGGGTGAAATGCTCCTTTAATTTGGTTCAGCTGTGTGTTATTAATTATCTTGTTATGGTCCTTTTGTTTGTCTCATGTATATATACCCTGTGTTCTCCCTCAGTGTCTGTCGGTTCCAGAGTCGGCTCCAGAGCAGATCTACTGGAGGGGCATTGGGTCATCAGCGGGGGGCACTGCCGTCTGAGAAATATTTTGACGCAAAAAAAACAAAACACTTTTATTATTATTATTATTAATAATAATAATTATTATTTGCGAATTTCCCCACCACTTTTTGCCAGGATCGATATTGTCACCACCACTTTTAAACATCTCGCGGTACGGATGTACCAATACAAATAAATAAAACATATCCAGTTAACTAGCAGAGCATTCATTTGTTATCTATAAGAGACGATCTAGCACGCTGAAATGTATTGTTTTTGAAATCAAGTGATCAAAATGCTCGTTGACTGCGATCAGTGGTGCTTATAAAGTGTTCTCTTGTGGCTCGCGCTGCCACGCACAGTCTTCACAAGATGCGCGTTTTAATCCGTTGCGGAGAAATCTCTATTCGTTCCGGTGAAATCACAAAGTAAAATGCACACAAACGTGTCCCTGATTGATATACAACCACTGATAAACATAATCGGTTTTAATGAGGAAAAAAACGATACGAGTGCGGATTAGAACCCAGAACCTCTGACATGCTTGGCAAAAGTTCTGCCCCTGGACCATTAAAACACATACAAAAAAGTCGGACTGGATATATCTATTTCTTCACGTGAAATCTTGGCACCAACACATATTAGATCTCATTAAACGACCAATTAAACACAATGTACTATTTAAATAGATTGCTGGACATCGGTATTGTATAGCCTACATCTGATTTATGATTTAGCATTGTATTAGCAACTGTGGTAGGAGGGGCATCAATGACCGCTGGGGGGGCACGGCCCTCGAATGCCCCACCATAGCGCCGACCCTGGTCGGTTCTCATTAAGTGTTTTTTTTTTCCTGGTTCCTAAGTGTTTGATGATTAAAGTCTTCCTGTTATACTGTTATGTAACATGATGCTAAGAAACACTCACAATGAGGAATAACTCTATGAGGCATAAACTCACCAGCTAAAAGATCCAAAATTTTAAATCCTCAAAAAGAAAAACTTAAGGTAGATATGTTTATTACAAGAAACCCACCTTATGGAAACGGAACACAACAAATGAACAAATACGCAATTAACACACATACTCTGCATCCTATAATTCAAAGAAAAGAGGTCTATTAAACAATAAATTATTAATACATTTATTAATCCGAAAGGATATGTAATCAATATACCCTTATACAATCAAATTCAAACCATTGCTAATGTCTACCGACCGAATGATGCCCAATTTTTTTTTTCTCAATATCTAACATCTCTCAACCAGCTATCATAATTGAAGATTATATCATAATTTACATGACCGATCTTGCTCTTGGTGATAGCTGGAGACTTACAAACCCAAACTCGAGAGAATACACCAATTTTTCTGCAGTTCATAAATCATATTCATGCTTTGATTATTTCTTAACAAACAATTCATTCATGCCAGACATCTTAAATACAACAATACACCCTATCATTATGTCTGATCATGCACTAATCACCATAACTATCAGTATTAGAACACTACAAATAAATAATTTAGATGGAGAATGAATACATCATTACTCCAAGACAAAAACATTAATGAATAGAATAGAATCAAAAAAGAATGGACATCCTTCATAGAAACAAATAGGGCACCAGACATCTTCAGTGCTGAGAATACTGAAAATAAATATTTAAGCATACATAAAATTACACTATTGCACACAGTAGCAACAAGCAACCAGCATAATAAAGTGCACACTGTACTATACTTAATTTTAAAAGTAACCAACTATTTACAACCTACTTGAACCTAGTCATTTAATGCTTAGGCCTAAGTTTTAGTGCACTTAACTCAATCTCTTGTAGAGCAAATGGCTTTCCTAAGAAAATAAGGAAAATGTAAATGGCAATACTGAACAAAAACCTACTTAAAAAGAATTGTGCATAATATGCGCATTGCCCCACTTCATTACCCCACACACCCCTCACTGAATGTTCTTAATAGTTTAAGAGCTGCAGGTTATAATGGAGGAAACAGAGACACGCTGCATTTTCTCCCATCAGCCTATTCCTCTTTTTCTCATATATCTGGCTGACCTTGCTGAATACCCTCTCACTGGGAACAGAGGAGGAGGGTGGACTGAGACATTTTCTGGCGAGTGGTGCCAGAAGGTGCAAGCTGGATGTATTTTGTTTCCACCATGCAAGTGGTCCATTAGTCTGTTGATCAACGACTCCTGTAGGTATTGATCCAGCTGCTGAGTGAAAAGTGCCCCCACAAGGTTGGCATACATCTGTTCAAGCATGTCAGATGGACTTGCGTCTTCCTCCTCTTCTTCCTCCACCCTTATCTGTTTAGATCTGGGCCTTGATCTTCAGAGGAAGCCCTGTTCGATTCTTAGCCTGAGACAGAGTGGCATGCTCACATGCGCATCCTTTATCCAGTCTATTGCATTGCTCAGTGTGCCTGGTGCAAGGCATGACCCCTGTAATGAGGACCTAGCAGTGTTTGCGAGGACCAAGCATTTGGTCTTGTCTGCTTTTTCGAACCTTGCCTTTAAACTGTCCAGCATAGTGTCATGGAGTGTTTTAATGCGCCTTGCTTTTGCACCCTCAACTTCAAGTAGCATTTTTAGGATGGTGATGCTGGGAATTATGCACGATATTGATGAGTCTGATCTGCTCATTTCCAGTGTAACCTGTTCAAGCGGGCTCAGTGTGTCAATCAAATTGCCCAAAAGAGTCCGATCTGCTGTTAAGATTGCAGGGGAACATGGAAAGATATCATATACAGTAAGTGCCCGTTTCTGCTCCAACATGTGAAGAGTGGAGTTCCAGCGTGTTGGCACCGACTGGATTATTCTGTGCTGGGGCAGGTCAAGTTATTTTTGAATGTCCTTCAATTGGACATTCAAATATGGTTTAGGCAATATTGATCCAAAATTTAAGTCGAAGTTGGCTGCAATAAGACTCCTTGCTATTGCCAAGGCAAACGGTATTTCTGTGTTGATGTTATACTAAAAAGAATCCTAAAAGATCTGACACTTCTTTACAATGGTGTTAGGATTGACACCCCAAATGGTGAAATTGAGTTGTTTGGTGCTGTGATAGCCATATATGGAGACACTCTTGCCCAACATGAGCTTGCTGGGTTTAAACAAGGTTTTGGTTTTGCTTATAGCAAATGTAGACATTGTGAATGCTCCTTTGAGGAGGGTCCTGTCTCTTCTGTCTAATGCCCAAATGTCTTTTATGCCCCCCCCCCCCCCCCCCCAATTTAATTATGCTATAATTTACAAAATAATATCAGTTTATTTTAATTCACATTTCAGTGAGAAATAATAAAAATATATGTCTGCAAACTGCCCATTAGCTGAAAATATAATAAAACCAACATAAAACCACAGTGTGGCGCTGTGATAAACCCCCCTGCCGCCCCCCCAATCACGCACGTTAAGATTAATACATGAATGAAAATACTTTCAGTTGGCGCGAGATTCCTGGCTGCATTCAAAACAAAGCAAACATATGAAAACTCTCCAAAAATGGACATTAAAAAATGGTTCAAAACCACAGTTTACAACAATGTGACACAACGTGGTAAATCATGGTGAATAACGCTAGAAACATGGTAAATCATAGTAAATAAGGTAAATCATGCTAGAATCCTGGTAAATCGTTCTACAATGTGCTATATCATGTAAATCATCCTTTAACATGGTAAATCAAGGTAAACTAAGATAAATCATGCTAGAATCATATTAAATCATACTAGAATGTGTTCAATTGTGGTAAACCATGCTAGAACAGGGTAAATCATGGTGAATCATACTAGAACTTGGTATATCATGGTAAATCATACTGGAACATGGAAAATCATGAAAAATCACACTGAAATGTGATATATCATGGTAAATCATGCTAAAAATGGTCTATTCCATCTATGATGTCAGTGCTTAAATACTTGCTACATAAAACTTAATGTTTTTGATGCTTTTGAGCTTAACTGCCTTAATTGCCTGAACACCGATAAATGCTGCTAGCAGCTTTAATTCTCCTTGTGTTTGCAGTCCTGTGCTGTTTTGTTGTCGTATGTAGACTGTGTGTTTTCCTACTGTGTGCTTAAGTAAAGTCAGTCTTGTTTTCCCCCTCGGGGTAGTTTTTGTTGTATTTTTTTATTACTAAAAGCCTATTCTGCTGCGCTTGAGTCCTCGCCTCGCCTCATCTCCTCAACCCCAAACCCTGACACCTATAGATATACGAGATAAGCCATGTCCTATTAGTGTCAGCACTTTAGCTGCTAATGACAATAAATTAAAACAGTCATGCGGACAAATGTTAATATTTTCAATTTTAATGTTAACCCTTAGGGGTCGAAAACCGCGTCCACGCGTTTTGCTGGATTTTTTCCTTATCAGTGCAAAGAGAATCAAATTACTCTGTTGATTTTGATCTTAAATATAAGTGTTGTACATCATTAGATCCTGTAAGTGTCTATTTTTTTTGTGGGTACTCACAATAAAAACAAAGTGTTGTGCTTTTCGTCAAATAAAGAAAAATAAACATGATGCGCGTTTTAACTTGTCTCTGTCAGTGAGGTCCGTTCTGAAACGCGTCCGAAATATTAACTGTAACTCTCTCAATACTTGTCACAGAGATACGAAATATGTCTCTTTATGAAGCTGAGATTCTCTTCTTTTAAATGAAGTAATTTATTTAAAAAAAATATATTTACAGTTTATGTAATCCGTTTGAAACAAAGGAGAGTTACAGTTTTTTCGCTCTCCCTTCATTATAGATAATTAGGTGAGCCCGCCACACCCCCAGCGCTTTTGACATGGTAAATCTATGCATCACACGCGGCACGCCCCCCGATCAATGCCAAACACAGATTCTTCATCAGAGATTCACAGATAGTTCATCGCGTTTTAGGGATGGAAGCACGCTAACGTTACTCCTTCAGAGGATTATGGACAAATGGGAATAATTCACCTTTTTTCTCAGTGGAATTTGAAACTCAGACGACGAACGTTCCATTTTGAAGAACGAATTACCCCGAGGATACAAGTTCGGAGTAAGTTTAGTGTTTTATAATTCCTTTTCTGATCATAGAGCTCAAATGTATTTTCAGACTATAGTTTGCCTAGTAATTACCTCAACACAACATTCGTGTAGCAGGCCTATACGCTCGTGTAAACTTTTTAAATAACTTCTTAGGTTATAATGATTTAGTGAAATATATCGATCTGCGAGTGTTGTTTGAGTTCTTCTGTGGTCTAGTGGTTAGATCGGTTGCCAAGCGTGTCAAAGGTTACGGGTTCGAATCTGCCCCCGGTATGGAGATATTATTGTGTCTTTATTACATGCGAGAAAATAAATGATCTGAGAGAGAGAAAAAAGTTTGAGAGAAAAAGTTATCACACTGATAGCAAAAAAGCATTTCATGAGAGAAAAAAGAATATTTGAGAGAAAAAGATTTCATATCAATAACAAAAAAATAATATTTGAGACTAAAAAAAGTTTTGAGAGAAACTATTTTCTCATAGAACATAAAAAAAAATATTTCTGAGAAAAAAAAATCTCTCTCAAAATACTTTGAAAAAAAATCTTAAATATATATGTTTTGCTATCAGTGTGAAAACATTTTCTCTAAAAAAAAAAGTGTTTCTCTTAAACCGCTTTTCTTTGCTCTCGATGCAATTTTTTGCTCTCGTGTTAGGATTTTGCTTTCACTGTGAAAATTGTGTCATGGGCGGGGCCACGATCTTTTTTTCCTTTTGGTACGCTCCTATTGGCCAGTCGGGTGAGCATCGTCTTGTCTTTGGGAGTAGAACTGAATGAATCATTACACCATTGTTCGCGTCCCTTCGCGTTCGGTTCACAGATAGATGCCGCATCTGCCTAGTTGTTGAGCACGGACACTCCAATGTTTGGGTAAGTTGATGACACACACAACTCGATGGGTAGCTGGCTGAGCAAGTTCAGCATCACTGAAGATATAAACAACATTAAAAGATAGCACTCATGCAACCTAGCATGATGGCTAATTAATAATTAGCTTTACTAGCGATTAGCAAGCTAATAATATACTCATTCATGAATATGAGTGCTATTTTTAATGTTTAATCTTCAGTGATGCTGAAATTGCTCAGCCAGCTAACATCCAGTTGTGTGTGTCATCATCTTACCCAAACATCGGAGTGTCCGTCCTCAACTTAGAGCTTAGATCGGGCCCAAAAAAATCAAGCCCGAGCCCGTTGTGTCCGAGCCCGGCCCGACACATTAACTATAATTATGAGCCCGAGCCCGATTTAAACCCGACCATTTTAATATGTGGGTCGTTATAACTGATGTTCTCAACTACTTTCCATGTTACTTTCTCCTCCTCCTCTGTTCTGCACCTCCAAATACTAAGTAAGCCTGCGTGTCGCCATCATACACATCAGCATAAATGCTCCTGATAAATTATTTATTAAAGAATTAACACACAAACCACTGTTATAACATAAAAGCAAGCAGCGACTGCGTGTATGGTTTGGCATGACTGAATGCGTGCTCCCATAATAATCCCTAAAGCTGACATCAGTTCATCGCGATCTCACACATCTCTGTTAATATCAATGAAGCTGACTGCACAATGAATCTTTCATAATATATACACTTTGTTTGTTATAATTAGAGGATTTGCCAGCATACAGAATTCAGCTCTGAACAAAACGTCCTTTTTGAGCAGTGAGGGGAGTCGTATCTTAAGGCTGTTGCGTTCAAGAAATCAACACATATCTATGATTGCATGGCTACATCGCTCCATGTTGCAAACATGTTATAAAACGAAACTCTGGCCTTTAAATCATTTGTATTCTGTTTTAGTTGTTCTAGTTGCTTTTCTGCAACAGATGAATAAAAATGTATTTGTTTATATATGTTATATTCATAGAAATGTCTAGTTTGCGGGAGTCCCACGAATCGTTTTATTCTCCCTGAATCCTCACACACAAAGTGAGTGCATTACAGCCCGCAGCCGCGCTCGCGCTCGGCCATCAAATCTAGTCCAGCGCCGCACTCTTTTGCGTTGGGAGCAGAGGTTGGGAGTCCACGTCTCTAGATCAAAGGCCCGGCCCGAGGATAGTGACGGGATTCACTGGAAATAAAGACCCGACCTCGGGCAGAGAATCTAAAGGCGGAGGAGGCATCTATCTAGGTCATACCTGTCAACACTCCCGTTTTTCCCGGGTTTCTCCCGTTTTTTACCCCTGTCTCCCGGACCCCTCCCGGTTTGTTATTTCTCCCGGGAAACTCCCGTAATTTGCATGGCCCAAACTCCTTTATGAATAATCGGACCAATATGTTTGTCTAATGTTGACCAGTTGCCAGAACCGTTTCGGTACGAGGCTTCCGCTTCAGTACGCAAACCGAACGATTCCTTTGGCCTTTTTCCCTGCCGACAAAATCCGTAATGCAAACGTAATGAAAGCAGAACGAAACTGCGCTACTCTGCGCTATTATATTGTGCATCTCTCTATCAGATCAAACATTGTGCCGTGAATGATCTAGTTAAAGGCTTTAAGTTCACAGATCAGCAACATTCACCATGGATTTAATATAGTAACACTAACTGTAGCCATGAAAGTTTGGCTGGATTAGTGAAATGCTTTCAAGTACTTCACACATCTTTTTCCAGCACTTCAAAACTAAACTATTATCTAAATATTATATATAAATGCCTATATTTAAATGTTATTTTTAATGTGATGACCTAAACATTATAACATTATTTGTTCATCCTTCAAAGATTACCCCCATGTATAAACCTGAACGTTTCAAGATGTAGGAAAACTGAAACTTATTTAAAAATATTTTTTAATATAAGAATTATTTAATAATATTTAATATATTTTTAATAAATAGGAAATTTCTCTGGCATCCCCCCCCCCCAAAAAAAATAATCTCCCGGATTTTGAAAACCAAATGTTGACACCTATGATCTAGGTGAACCGAACAATGGTGTAATGATTCAGTTGACTCCCAACAAGACAAGACGATGCTCACCCGACTGGCCAATAGGAGCGTACCAAAAGGAAAAAAAGAACGTGGCCCCGCCCATGACACAATTTTCACAGTGAAAGCAAAATCCTAACACGAGAGCAAAAAATTGCATCGAGAGCAAAGAAAAGCGGTTTGAGAGAAACACTTTTTTTTTAGAGAAAATGTTTTCACACTGATAGCAAAAAATATATATTTAAGATTTTTTTCAAAGTATTTTTGAGAGAGATTATTTTTTCTCAGAAATATTTTTTTTTATGTTCTGAGAAAATAGTTTCTCTCAACTTTTTTTAGTCTCAAATATTATTTTTTGCTATTGATATGAAAACTTTTTCTCTCAAATATTATTTTTTCTCTCATGAAATGCTTTTTTGCTATCAGTGTGATAACTTTTTCTCTCAAACTTTTATTTTTCTCTCTCAGATCATTTATTTTCTCGCATGTAATAAAGACACAATAATATCTCCATACCCCGGCAGATTTTTTTCTCTCATCAAAACGAATATGTTCATCAGTGGTTACAGTCTATATCAAGCACACACGTATATAGGACACCCGTTTGTGTGCGTTTTATTTTGTGATTTCACCGGAATGAATAGTGTCCGCAATGGCAATAGATTGAAGAGCACGTCCTAAGAGCGAGTGAAGACTGCGCGTGCGCCGCCACAAGAGACTGTATCCATGACACTGATAGCAGGACACGAGCGCTCAGCTTGAGTTCAAAAACAAAACATTTTAGCTCTAGATCTCTTAGAGCGGACTAAATGAATGATCTACTAGTTAACTAGAGATGTTTTATTTGTATTAGGTACAGCCGTTCATTGAGTGTATCAGTAAATGCGTGCGGTCTATATGGGCCATAAACAGATACTCGCGGTTACGCGGTCTACCCATCAATAGATGTTTCTCTGTCCATCAACAAATACATTGTGCATCTATAATCATAATTGTCCATCAGTTTACTTTGGATAATGTGCTAAGAGTTTTTTGCTTTTGTTTTGTTGTGTTTACATCGTCACCATCAGCCTTCAGAAATCATTCTGATATACTTTTTTTTTTTAAATCAATGTTGTAAACAGTTGTGCTGCTTATATATATATATATATATATATAATATATGTATATGTGTATGTTTTTATATAAAAAAAACAAGTTTGGTCTTTTTATGTTTTTTGTTTTTTTTTTGAAAGGAAGTGTTAAGTGATATGAATGACTTTAAGTCTTTATGTTCTTAGGAAAGATTTCTATTTTGAATAAATGCTGTTCTTTTTAACTTTTTATTCATCAGTGAGTCATTCTTAGTTCAGGCTGCCTCACAGCACCTTGATGGGGCATTAGCACATTGGGGGAGTGTCTTTAGTCTTCCCAGGTGTAAATTGCATTAATATTTATGGGCATTAACACTCCCACGCATACAGCACTGCTGACCCAAAAACTGATGTAAGAAATTCAAATCGTTATATTGATCTTTCTGAAAGAGTGGTCAGAATGATTTTCACTTCATTTTGAAGTAAAAATTCTAGCCTACAAGAATAGTAACTCAAAAGTATTGTTTACAACTATTCAGTATGTGTTAAATGGCCTTATTGCGGTGACATTTTTTCCCCAAAACGTACTAACCACGCATATTATTTTTTTTCTATACAATGCAAACATGTACATCCATTTTGCTCACATATTATTGTAGCAGAGTTTGTGCTGAATACAGCAAATTTATATGTTGGCAAGTGGTATGTTTTAAGTAGCTGAAATAAGCACAAATGTCAGGGCATATCAAAACACAGAAAGAGCCCCCAAACAGCTCAGACCCCTAAGGGTTAATACTACCTTTTCTTTTGAATGATATGGATAATGAGTATGTCAAATTTAGTTAATTGAGATTGTTCAAATTGTCCTTGCTTCTGTTATTTCTTTAGAAACTGTATTACGGCTCAGACGCATGATTGAGCAACATCTGCATCAGTTCAAATAACTTTTTTCTGAAAGCAGCATTACATGCTACATCTACCTAGTCAAATCATATCTCTTGGTCCTTTAATTAGAAGTATGTGTAGGCGATTTGAGGCTAAGCACAGTTATTTTAAGCAGTGGGTTTCGAAGTTAAATTTCAAAAATGTCTGTAAATCGCTTGCAAACCATAATGGGTCCCTTGAATGTTCGCAAAATGAAATAGGCATTGAGCATCCAATTTTTGCTAGTGAAACAGAATTGGGGCCTGTCTCAGCTATCAACAATATTGATTAATTCCAGAAATATTTGTCAAAGCCTACTAAAATCTTAATTTCTCAGGCTCTATAGCAGATAAAAACATGGAATAAAAACCGTGTCACCGCTCAAAATGACGCAGACGCGTTTGCCGGTCCGTTGCGCGATCCGGTCTTAAAGGTAAACACATACAGATGTGTGATCCGGTTTTAATGGGTTATTGGCGCTGTCCCAGGTGCTGAATTACCACTACAGCCAATCAGATTTTTTTCCTCATCTCCTGTTGAGCATACTGACACCTTGTCCGCTCACAGTGGGTGCACCTATAAGCCTGTATCCTATTTTTCCTATTTTCTGGCGGGTTGGATTTTTCCTGCGCTGTCTGCGGATGTGACGTCAAGCGCGCTCATGTTAAACGTTTCAGATCAATCTGCCACCACCGCTAGTCAGCAAGTAGCCTACACTCGCAAACTTATCTCAAACAATATATGTTTTTGACTGTTCTTACCTCTGTAAACATAATGTTGACCTCCTTGCAGGCAGCAGATGACTTGTGAAGTGTGCACGCACGTACGAGCGCTGCGAGCAGTGTTGCCAGGTCCGTATGCATGCACTGTTTCCGCGGGTTATTTGTGTAGTGCACGGGTTGACGCGATTGTTTTACTCACTGGAACATGATTGTTATCGGGGAATCACCCGCGAACGCTATTTGACTATTTTTGGCCGTGATTGGGTTAGTTTTGATGATCAATTTGGCTGGTTTTGTTGTGCAGACCTGGCAACCCTGGCTGCGATAGTGAGCAGAAAGGAAGGGCAGTTCTGTTTTTTGGCCACAGGTGTCAGTCGCGAGTTTAAATTTCAGAAAAACGCATATAGGCCCTTTAAAACCTAACAATGGACACCTCGGAGGGCATTAACCCGCTTATACCATGGTCACTTGCCAAATAAAACATTTTTAAAACATTAGTTTAGTCAAGTCAAGTCATCCTCATTTATATAGCGCTTTTAACAATGTAGATTGTTTCAAAGCAGCTTTACAGAGACAAACATATAATTTAAGGTAACAAAGAATGGTTTGGTTTTATAGCGGTTCTTGAATATGTTGTTTCCAGCTAAAGTTAGTTTTGATTTATTAACTTCAGTCGAAATTATCATTTGTTATTAAATTAGGGCCGCTAAGACGACGCCGTTCTCTCTAAATAGACTTTAAACGCGAACCTGTGATAAACGCTGATGGCGTTCACATACGCGTTAAGAATTGATTCTATAGTTATGTGCTATAGAATATATGGTGCGCAGGTTCGTAATTCGCTACAAACCTTGCCTAAACAACTACTTGTCTTGCCTATAAATTTTGACGCAGAATTTTATTTTATCAATTCGGCGTAGGGACGCGAAACCGGAATTTCATAGCGCTTTATCTGGATTAGGGATCCTCCATAGGGAGAGGCCAGTTGGCACTTCAGCACTGCGTTGTCATCGGGTCCAGGCGAAGGTCCTTCGTCAAATCTGGAAACGGTCTGGATCCGGCAGGCTGCAGGAAAACCTTGGGATAAACAAAGACACCAAATTAGCGTAGATGCCATTCTTCTTATGATGTAACGAGTACATCAGGATTTAAGGGAAGTGTTCCCGGTTCCGGGCCTAATCTATGCAGCCTAACATTTAATTATAGAAGTCGATAATGTATTATGTGAATGCTAGGTCAAAGAGATGTGTTTTTAGTCTAGTTTTAAACTGACAGACTGTGTCTGCTTCCCGGACAATGGTAGGAAGATTGTTCCACAGTTTTGGTGCTAAATAGGAAAAGGATCTACCACCAGCAGTCGATTTAGATATTCTAGGTATTATCAACTGGCCAGAATTTTGAGATCGCAATAGACGTGAAGGACTATAATGCGTTAAGAGCTCGCTCAAGTACTGGGGAGCTAAACCATTTAGTGCTTTGTAAGTAATCAGCAATATTTTAAAATTTATACGATGTTTAATAGGCAGCCAATGCAATGTTGACAGAACCGGGCTAATATGTGTCAGGGTTTGTGCAGGTAGCTGAAGACGAGGACACGAAAGCTTCAATATAATGGTTTTAATAACAAAATGAAAACTTTCCAAAACTTAAACAGGAACAAAACTCCAGGAAATCAGAAACACACAACCTCACATGGACGACGATCGACAAACACTGAGGGAAAACACAGGGCTTAAATACACTGAACCAAACAAGATAATTAACTGAAAACAGGTGCATAAAATTGGACACAAACGAGGAGCGGGAAAACTTAACAGGGCTAAACCAAAAACCACAAAGACAGGGGAAACCAAGATCACAAAACATAAACAGAACACATCAAAACGTGACAGTACCTCCCCCCTCCCCGAAGGCGCGTCCTCGCGCCGTATAACATCCAAAGGGGTGGGAGGGTGGGCGCCCTGGAGGCTGACGAGGGCATGGTGCAGGTCCAGGAAGCCTCCAGGGCGGAGCAGGCTGTGGGCGTGGCCACGACGGTGCAGGCTGTGGGCGTGGCCAAGGCGGAGCAGGCTGTGGGCGTGGCCAAGGCGGAGCTGTCGGACCCTCGGGCGTCCAGGGCGGCGCTGTGGAACCCTCGAGCGTCCAGGGCGGAGCTGTGGGACCCTCGGGCGTCCAGGGCGGAGCTGTGGGACCCTCGGGCGTCCAGGGCGGAGCTGTGGGACCCTCGGGCGTCCAAGGCGGTGCAGGCTCTTCAGGTGGCCACGGCGGTGAAAACCCTTCAGGTGGCCATGGCGGTGCAGACCCTTCAGGTGGCCATGGCGGTGCAGACCCTTCAGGTGGCCATGGCGGTGAAGACCCTTCAGGTGGCCATGGCGGTGCAGACCCTTCAGGTGGCCATGGCGGTGCAGACCCTTCAGGTGGCCATGGCGGTGCAGACCCTTCAGGTGGCCATGGCGGTGCAGACCCTTCAGGTGGCCATGGCGGTGCAGACCCTTCAGGTGGCCATGGCGGTGAGGACCCTTCGGGTGGCACTGGCAGTGTTATTTTTTCCGGGCCTCCGTGGATCTTTGGCCGGCCTCCGTGGATCTTTGGCCGGCCACGGCGAAGGCGTATGGCGCCCCCCCAAAATTTTCTTGGGGAGGACAGGCTCATGATCGGGAACTGACTTGACATCAACGGGCGCTGGGTCAACGGGTTCTGGGTCTGGGTCAACGGGCTCTGGGTCTGGGTCAACGGGCTCTGGGTCTGGCGCTGGGTCAACGGGCTCTGGCTCTGGCGCTGGGTCAATGGGCTCTGGCTCTGGGTCAACGGGCTCTGGCTCTGGCTCTGAGTCAACGGGCTCTGGCTCTGGGTCAACGGGCTCTGGCGCTGGGTCAACGGGCTCTGGCTCTGGCGCTGGGTCAACGGGCTCTGGCTCTGGCGCTGGGTCAACGGGCTCTGGCTCTGGGTCAACGGGCTCTGGCTCTGGCTCTGGGTCAACGGGCTCTGGTTCTGGCTCTGGGTCAACGGGCTCCGTGCTGGATTGGACCAGCATATCAGGAAACTCGGGGCTGGACGGGACCAGCATATCAGGAAACTCGGGGCTGGACGGGACCAGCATATCAGGAAACTCGGGGCTGGACGGGACCAGCATATCAGGAAACTCGGGGCTGGGCTCAGGCTCTGGTGGGCAGGCGACGGGCTCAGGCTCTGGCGGGTTGGCGACGGGCTCAGGATCTGGCTGGATGTGGCTGACGTGAACCCCAGCCATGGGAGCCTTCTTTTTGGCCAATCGCACCGATATCAGTGGGGGATCAGTCATACCGGATATCATCCGGGGAAGTCCAGGGACCGATCTGGCGACAGGGCTGATGCGGTGTGCAGGCTCTGGTGGGCAGACGATGGGCTCTGGTGTGAGCGTGCAGGTGATGGGCTCAGGCGTTGGCGTGCAGGTGATGGGCTCAGGCGTTGGCGGGCTGGCGACGGGCTCTGGTTGGATGGTCTCTGGCTGGAGTGGGAGATCCTCTAAGTGGTAGTTGGATCCACAGGCCCACAGCGTGTGATCCAAAAACTCCAGGAAGGATAGATTGAGGTCCCTTACCAAAATTATCTGGGCGAGAGGGTCTTTTAGTCCACCCCAGAAACTCTTTTTTAACTCCTCTTCCTCCAGCGTCACATCATCGTATAGACCCAGGTAACGCCCCACATATTCCTCAAGTGAGCGCTCCTCTTGGAAGAGGATAGGTGTTTCAAATGGGCTCACCTCTTTCTTCTTCCTCCTTCGGCCCATCTTCGGGTTTTTTTTTTTTTGTACTGGTCGATCGTTCTGTCAGGGTTTGTGCAGGTAGCTGAAGACGAGGACACGAAAGCTTCAATATAATGGTTTTAATAACAAAATGAAAACTTTCCAAAACTTAAACAGGAACAAAACTCCAGGAAATCAGAAACACACAACCTCACATGGACGACGATCGACAAACACTGAGGGAAAACACAGGGCTTAAATACACTGAACCAAACAAGATAATTAACTGAAAACAGGTGCATAAAATTGGACACAAACGAGGAGCGGGAAAACTTAACAGGGCTAAACCAAAAACCACAAAGACAGGGGAAACCAAGATCACAAAACATAAACAGAACACATCAAAACGTGACAATATGGTCATACTACCTGGTTCTGGTAAGAACTCGAGCTGCTGCGTTTTGGACCAGCTGTAGTTTGTTTATTAAGCGTGCAGGGCAACCACCCAGTAGCGCATTACAATAATCTAGCCTTGAGCTCATGAATGCATGAACTTATTGTTCCGCATTTGTCCGTGCGAGCATATGACGTAATTTAGATATATTTTTAAGATGGAAAAATGCTGTTTTACAGATACTAGACACGTGACTTTCAAATGAAAGATTGGTATCAAAGAGCACACCCAGGTTCCTAACTGACAACGAAGGCTTAACAGAGCAGCCATCAAGTGTTAGACAGTTTTCTAGGTTATTAGGTGAGGAAGTTTTTTGTCCAATAATTAGAATCTCTGTTTTTTCAGAATTTAGTAGTAGGAAATTACTAGTCATCCAATTTTTTATATCAGCTATGCATTCCGTTAATTTTGTGAATTGGTAAGTTTCGTTAGGTTTTGAAGAAATATACAGCTGAGTATCATCAGCATAACAGTGAAAGCTAATTTCATGTTTCCTAATGATATCTCCTAACGGTAGCATGTACAGAGTGAACAGCAGCGGTCCTAGTACTGAGCCTTGTGGTACGCCATACTGAACTGATCGATAAGACATCTCTTCATTTACTGCAACAAATTGAAAACGGTCAGATAAGTATGATTTAAACCATGGGTCACCAATCTCGGTCCTGGAGGGCCGGTGTCCTGCAGAGTTTAGCTCCAACCCCAATTAAACTGAACCAGCTAATCAAGGTCTCACTAGGCATAATAGAAACGTTCAGGCAGGTGTGTTGGACCTGGTTGGAACTAAACTCTGCAGGACACCGGCCGTCCAGGACCGAGATTGGTGACCCATGATTTAAACCATGCTAGTGCAATTCCACTAATGCCAACATAGTTTTCTAGTCTATTTAAAAGAATGTTGTGATCGATAGTATCACATGCCGCACTAAGATCGAGTAACACTAATAGAGAGATACAACCACGATCGGATGATAGGAGCAAATCATTTGTGACTCTAATGAGAGCAGTCTCAGTACTATGGTACGGTCTAAATCCTGATTGAAAATCCTTGCAGATATTATTTCTTTCTAAAAAGGAACACAGTTGTGAGGATACTGCTTTTTCTAATATCTTTGACAGAAAAGGTAGATTCGAGATCGGCCTGTAATTGACTAATTCTGTATGATCAAGTTGCGTTTTTTTAACAAGTGGTTTAATCATAGCCAGCTTAAAGGTTTTTGGTACGTATCCTAGAGACAAAGATGAATTAATGATATTGAGAAGAGGATCTATGACCTGTGGAAGCATCTCTTTCAATAGTTTAGTTGGTATAGGGTCTAACATACATGTTGTTGATTTAGATGATTTAACGATTTTGCAAAATTCTTCCTCTCCTACAGCAACAAATGAATCAAATTTTTCATTATGAAGACTACACTGCACTCCCTGATGTGATACTGTAGTAGACGTTTGCATAGTTATAATTTTGTCCCTGATATTATCGATCTTATAAGTGAAGAAGTTCATAAAGTCATTACTGCTGTGTTTCTTGGAAACATCTGAGCTTGAAGCTTTATTTTTCGTTAGTTTAGCCACTGTTTCAAATAAATACCTAGGATTATGTTTATTTTCTTCTAATAGGTTTGAAAAAGAATCAGATCTAGCAGCTTTTAAAGCCTCTCTGTAAGCAATCGAGCTCTCCTTCCACGCAATCCAAAATACCTCTAGTTTTGTTTTCTTCCAGTTTCGCTCCATTTTTCTGGCTGCTCTCTTAAGGGCCCGGGTGTGCTCGTTGTACCACGGCGTTGGACTATTTTCTTTAATCTTCTTTAAGCGCAGCGGAGCAACTGTGTCTAAGGTGCTGGAAAAGAGAGAGTTAAACGTTTCTGTTGCAATATCAAGTTCTTCTAAGCTATCTGGAATGCTGAGATTATGAAACTGATTTGGAAGATTATTGATAAAGCAATCTTTAGTGGCAGAAGTGATAGGTCTAACATATTTATAACACGGAGTCGGCTTTGCAGCCTTGGCTAAATGTAATTTACACGAAACTAGATAATGATCTGAGATGTCGCCGCTCTGCTGCAGAATTTCAACGGCATCAACATCTATACCATGTGATAATATTAGATCAAGAGTATGATTACGACAATGAGTAGGTCCTGACACGTGTTGTCTCACTCCAATTGAGTTTATAATGTCTTTAAATGCCAATCCCAATGCATCTTTTTCATTATCTACATGTATATTAAAATCACCAACAATTAGGACTTTATCTGCAGTCAATATTAATTCTGATAGAAAGTCAGCAAATTCTTTGTATTCTTTCTTTATATTTTAATTAGGCTAAATCTAGTTTTTACAAATAAAAACTTGCCTGACGATTTATTTAGCAACCGAAGATATTTATAGTACGCTCACGCTCAACTTGTAGAACCCTTCAGGTTCAAAAATGCATTTTTTTCCCCATGAAACACAAAGGTAGGCATAGTTATTTTTTTATTACACAAAACAATTAATCCAAAAAAAAATATAGTTCTGCGCTCCAGTGATTTGCGCTTAGAGGGCAATAAATTTATCAGATGAAAGAGAGGGTCATTTGCCTACATGCTAGCTTTTTTTATTTACAATTAATTTCAACGTTTCCATTTATATTGCAATTTGAAAAAGTCAGCCAGTCAAACATAGGGGCCTTTGAAGGAGGATCCACAAAAGCTGGGAACTTGCAGACAGTAGCTATGTTGCTCCAGCTTCGTCTCTCACGGACTGACGGAGCCCAGTAAGCCCGCAGACTGCTCTCGCATCGATGGCCTGTCACCGACAATATTTGACGGCTTTCCAGTCCAGCATCGGAGAGTCGACCTACAGCGGTGCTTCGGAGGCTGTGGTTAGTGTAGCTCATTGTTGTATTAGTAGACTATGTAATATCTAACGTTAGATGTTTGTTTTGATAGAGCAAATTGTTAACGGATACTTTGACTGCCTGTTGCTATGGTTACTCACAGCTGTTGTAGGCAGCGCATTTATTTATTAATTTCGAATGGTAAACAGGCAGTTTCACCAGAACTACTTTACTAGGTGTCCTCTATCACTTTTTAACGGACACCCTGCACCCAATCAGAATCGAGTATTCACCCAGACCATGGTATAAGTGCATATAATGCACATTATATGTGAAGGTTGCTTTTTTGTACTCACTATAACATTTTAATAAATAATGGTATCAAAAATTGTATCTCACATTTTTATTGAGTCTTTCTTCAAACTAAGGCATAGGAATGTTTATTACAATATAGATAGAAAACACTGACATTATTCACCACAGCACTGTTACAAAACACTACATGATGAATTCAGAGCATCCACAGTTCATGTAGAAAAACATAGTTTAATCATGTCAGGCTACTATATAGATCAGGACAACCAGCATGAACTCCAACAATTCTGAACATTTACTGTAATGATGTGATTAACTTGGATTGATTTCGGTTTTCCTTCTTTAACACCCTTATTGAGGATTCATTTATTCTAACATGTTATTTCACTGACAGAAGTTTAGTTGTAGTATTAATGTAATAAACAGAAAATAAGAGACTCTATAACACCTCACTGTTACTGATTTATCATGCAGCTCAAAGCATTATGGGTAGAATCCCTCTACAGTCTATTCTGATTCATCAACACAGTTTCACGGATGATCCAGGATAATAAAGCATAAACCCAGGATAGAGCGGCTGAGTGAATGTGGTCTGGACTGTGTGGATGAGGCTCATTGTGTCAGAGACGCTGTAGAAGGACAGAGTTCCTGCACTGTGATCCACACACACTCCTATTCTACTGCTGATGGGCTTTACTGTGAGTTTAGTCTCTATGTTATTGTGTCTAAATGAGTATCTGGAGGAAGAGCAAGACAAACACCAGGACTGATCATTATATCCAAACACACGTTCATTACCCCGTTTCTTCCTGTTGATGCTCTTATACGACACTGATACAGACAAACCATACCCACTCCACTCAATCTCCCAGTAACCGCGTCCACACACACTCTCTCTGCACAACACCTGATAATAATAATCAAATCTGTCTGGATGATCAGGATACGGCTGCTCTGTGTCAGTGATAGTGATCACTCTGTTCTTCTCAGACAGACGGAGGAGTTTATTCACTGTGTTCAGATCCAGAGTGAGCTGATGGGAATCTGATGGAGAGAAATCACATTAATCATTTATGAATCATCTGTCTGATATCCTGTGCAAATCCTCATTATCATTATCCATCATCAAGACCCCCTCCACTCCCCTCGAAAAAAAAATGCAGTCTAATAGTCTTCCCTGAATATTAATCCTAATCATTTATGATATTTGTTATAATAATAATGACACCATAATGTTTATTATAATTAGGCCTAATATTATATTTACATCTTTATTCAGCAATGGTCCATTAAACTGATTCAACAATGAGTGTAATAATTTGATAATAAACTGCTAAAAATAATTTGACATTTTTAAGCATTGTAGGCACTAGGGGTGTAACGGTTCTCTGTAAAAAAAAAAATTGAACCGTACTGTTCTCCACCCATGGTTCAGGACGCACTTGGACCGCATCTATAATCTGGTTTGTTGAAAATAACAACGCATAAAACAGTCGATAAATTCACTTGCTGGCTTCCCAAATAATACATTACAACAGCGATAATCAAAAAAAGTGAACAAAATGGTTACTCTTTTAAACTCTTTTGTTTGAACATGACCAGTCATTTACGCTGTCGTCACCACCAGGGAGTTGATAGCGAGCGAGCGCAGGCAAGACATGAACTGCACACATTACTATCAGTGTTTAAAACAAAACTCATTTAAGCTTTGCCAGTGTAAACATTCACATTCAATCTTTCAATCTTCCTGTTCATCAAAAAAATCACCTCCACATTTTTATTTTAAATATTTAAATATATTCAAATGCTTCTTTAAAATCATAGGGATGTTTCACAATATTCCTGTTTTTACTTAATTTCGGATCAAATAAATCCAGCCTTGGTGAGCAGAAGACACTTCTTTCACATTATATGGAGGTCCATTAAACTGATTCAACAATGAGTGTAATAATTTGATAATAAACTGCTAAAAATAATTTGACATTTTTAAGCATTGTAGGCACTAGGGGTGTAACGGTTCTCTGTAAAAAAAAAAATCGAACCGTACTGTTCTCCACCCATGGTTCAGGACGCACGGTTCTCTGTAAAAAAAAAAATCGAACCGTACTGTTCTCCACCCATGGTTCAGGACGCACTTGGACCGCATCTATAATCTGGTTTGTTGAAAATAACAACGCATAAAACAGTCGATAAATTCACTTGCTGGCTTCCCAAATAATACATTACAACAGCGATAATCAAAATAATCAGATAATCAGGATGTTGTATATGTAAATGTGCGGGTTAGGCTGTTTTGTGTGTTTCAGATTTCAATTGATCCACAGCCTGTCATTCCTCACCAAGAAAGATTCTTCCTTCCTTGCTAATGTTCTTTGTTAGCATTGTGGTTGTAAAGTATATAGTTACATTTGTAATGTTCTGTCTTCTCAAGTCATCACGTTGCGTGTGAGGCTGGGAAGAAG
Organism: Chrosomus eos; assembly: GCA_036326025.1. Taxonomy (NCBI): domain Eukaryota; kingdom Metazoa; phylum Chordata; class Actinopteri; order Cypriniformes; family Leuciscidae; genus Chrosomus; species Chrosomus eos. The sequence continues at coordinate 40,350,211 of CM070822.1, forward strand.
GGAGCAGGTAAGGAAGTCAAATGACATACATTGTGTAATACAACAGGGCGTCCTACGTTGTGCACAGAGTTGGTTTAGGAGAGAGTGCCACCCCCTGTATGTTTTGTTTATCTGGTTAGTCAGCATAGTTTTGTCAGCGGACATAAGGATACAACACCAGTGACGGTAGTTTATTCACAGGTAGCAAAGAGCAAATGTGATAAGCAGGTGAGCTTTTCAGCATATAGATCGTTTGCTAGACTTAACTTGGAGTGATAACAGTCTGTGTGTTTCTGGCAAGTGCTGTGACAGTTATGATGAGGAAGACGACGGATGATGAAGAGAAGGGATCGTAGCAGGTAAGTAGTACGGTAAGGAGACAGGTAAATTGTATGGTTGGTAACAACAAGACCAGACGATTGGGAAGTGAAAGGTGACTGCTGAAGCTCTAGGGGTGCAGATGCGCTGGATTAATACTCAGATAAAACTGTGGGTGGGTGCTGCATTCGTGACAGGACTGGATCTTTTGTTCAGTCTGGCCGTTGGTTTGGGGATGGTATACGAATGAGAGTCTAAACATGTTGAAGTAAGGATTCTGTTGTTCCAAATGCTGCCTTTCAGGGGGATCAATTTACAAGCTTTTGAGAATCTATCGACGATAACCAGGATGCAAGTGTAGGAATCAGAGGCAGGTAGCGATGTTGAAGTGGGACCAAGTATGGTTAGGAATGTAACCAGTTTTCCGTCAGGATGACGGGGAGTTTGTGAAATGGCACAGACTGAACAGGCCTTGACAAATTGGGAGACATCCTGGGTCATTTCTGGCCACCAGTACTTGTTTCGTAGAAGCAAGAGGGTTTGCTGGCTGCCTGGATGTCTAAATCCCAGAGACGTATGGACTGAGGGACATAGAGCCGATGGAACGAAGGCTTGTCCCTCAGGAACTCCCAGCGGAACGTGTTCCAATTGTGAGGCTTCAGCAATTTCATCCAAAGACCATTGGATAGGACTCACAATGATGGCTGGAGGAAGTATAGGTTCAAATGTTGATAAGTCTGGAGAAAGTGTGTCAAACGCTCATAACTATAGAATAAATTCTTAATCCATATGTGAACGCCATCAGTGTTTATCACAGGTTTGCGTTTACGTATACTGATTAATTCATCATGCACAGATAATGATGTAGCAGTAGAACTGAATACCTCCTTAAAATGGTTGGTGAAGGTTAGTGAACTGGTCACTGGTCTGTTGGCATCCCAAATCGACCGTGCCCACTGCAATGCACATCCGGAAAGTAGCAAAATGATATAGACGATTTTAAACAGTGGGAAACAGTTGAGGTTGTATTTCGAAGTATAAAGAAATTGGAGAAGAAACCTGCTGCAATCCTCCTCCTCACCAGAGAAGGTCACTAGTCAGGCCATAGGACTCGCTGAGGGAAAAGAAGTCACAACGGTGGTGGATGATAATGATTGGTAAATGGCATAAACCAGTTGCATTTTGCAGGTCTGGTCTTCTGTCAGCATACAGAAGGAGACAACACAGGTAAATGTGGTAACTGTAGTTTATTCACAGGTAGCAGAGAGCAAGTGAGATAAGCAGGTAAGTGGTCATAATATAGATCGTTTGGTAGACTTAAATTGCTGTGACAGTGATGATGATCTGGAGACAAGGAAGACGAAGGATGATAAAGAGAAGAAATCGTCGTACGGGTAAGGAGCCATGTAAGTTGTATGGTTGGTAACAACAAGACCAGACAATTGGGAAGTGAAAGGTAACTGCTTAAGTACTGTGGGTATTGATGAGTGGGTGCATGTGCGCTGGATTAATACTCAGGTTAAGCTGATCGAGTGGGTGGGGCTGAAGGGACTGGTGTTGTTGAGGGTGCTGCATCCGTGACTAGTTTAGTGAGGGCGTATTTATGCTGAAGAATTTTCTTTTCTACTTTCTCTTTTGATAAATTTTTGATTACATTTTCATTTTCTTTTATTGTATGGTTATTTATTCCTTTGTGTTGATTTCTTTTCACCTTTGGCACTGTACACAATTTTTTGAGTGTTTGAGTTTTGACATTTGGCACTGAAATTACGTAGATTTTAACATTTCCAGCCAATCAGCAAACAAGAAGAATTCATTTAAATGTTTTCAACAGAAAACAAAAACAAGAAAAAAACAAATTGAAAAATTATATTGTGTCTGAATGCTAAATGCGGAAGTTGTTTTCACTAGAAGTTCGGCAGCTGCACTACAGAGAGCTAAAAGAAACACGGAAGTAAATAGTCTTTCCCACGGAAGTGATACACCATCTATTCTGGCCACATTGTTGTAAACTGGCAGGTCGCACACTGTCTAGACTGGACACCAAATCACCCACAGTAAATAGTGTTTTCCTTCACCTTCTACAAGAAGAACATAACTTATTTTCTGAGTTTTTCTGCTTGTTTTCTTAGTCACTTACTTTGTAGGAAATCGTTCCTGGTTCTGGAAACAATGTTGGTGATAGTGGCTGTGGAAATCAACAGACATGAAGGGTGTGATTATCGTGTCAAGAGAAATGATCCCTGCATCCGTTCCTAAGACATTTCTAATATTATCTTCTACCTGATATGAGATGATGGAAGATCATTTCTGAGAGCAGAATCTCCAGGACTTTACCTCTGTCCGAGATCTTGAGCTCCTCTTGGCAGAAATCGTGCAGTTTGTCTCTCAGCTGATCGACAGATTCACTCACGCCATCAAAAGAGGAGAGAGAACTGAAGGGATTTTCATTTACGACTGTAGATTCAGGAGGAGCTGAGAAAGACTGGAAAATCTACAGAAAACAGAAATGAAAGCTCATCACCTCCACACTTCAGCCAAAAACCTGCACTATCAGATTTGTGCGGCTCTTGTTGATCTTTAGTAACTCTCCTCAATCCAGCACTTTCACTTCTTACTAAAACCAGGAAGTATGACCATATTAGCCCAGTTCTATCAACACTGCATTGGCTCCCAATTAAACATTATATAATATAATTGTCACGTTTTGATGTTTTGAGTTCTGTTTTGTATCTTGTCTTCCCCTGTTTTTTGTGACTTTTGGTTCAGTCCTGTTAGTTTTCCCGCCATGTCTGATTAGAAATTCCCTGCACCTGTTTTCTGTTAATCATCCCATTAGTCCCTGTTCATTTAAGCCCTGTGTTTTCCCTCAGTGTTTGTTGGTCGTCGTCCTCGTATGGTTGTGTGTCTTCTGATTTCCTGGAGTTCTGTTCCTGTTTAAGTTTGGAAAGTTTTCATTTTGTTATTAAAACATTTATATTGAAGCTTTCGTGTCCTCGTCTTCAGCACCTGCACAAACCCTGACAGAACGATCGACCATAACAAAAAAAAAATGGAGAGCTGGAAGCAGGCCTTCGTAGACACCCGGATGGCCATATTTCGTGGGACCCGTGGAGGTCGTAGTAGGGGATGTGACCGAGTTCAGGTGATCCCGAGTCCAGTATGGCCTGAGCCCATTACATGCACGCCAGAGCCTGACCCGTTTGCCGACCTTCCTGAGCTTCTTCCCCCAGAGCCTTCACCGCTGGTCCCGTCCAGCCCAGTCAAGCCTTCGCCGCTGGTCCCGTCCAGCCCAGTTGAGCCTTTGACCGTCACCTGCCCGCCAGAGCCTGAGCCCGTCGCCTGCCCGCCAGAGCCTGAGCCTGTCGCCTGCCCGCCAGAACCTGAGCCCAGCCCCAAGCTCCCCGAAATGCTGGTTCCGTCCAGTTCCGAGTCCCCTGATGTGCTGGTCCCGTCCAGTTCCGAGTCCCCCGATGTACTGGCCCCGTCCAGTTCCGAGTCCCATGAAGCGGCAGAGCCAGAGCCAGAGCCCGTTGACCCAGAGCCAGAGCCAGAGCCCGTTGACCCAGCGCCAGACCCAGAGCCCGTTGACCCAGACCCAGAGCCCGTTGACCCAGAGCCAGAGCCAGAGCCCGTTGACCCAGCGCCAGACCCAGAGCCCGTTGACCCAGAGCCAGAGCCCGTTGACCCAGAGCCAGAGCCAGAGCCCGTTGACCCAGAGCCAGAGCCCGTTGACCCAGACCCAGAGCCAGAGCCCGTTGACCCAGAGCCAGAGCCCGTTGACCCAGAGCCAGAGCCAGAGCCCGTTGACCCAGCGCCAGAGCCAGAGCCCGTTGACCCAGCGCCAGACCCAGAGCCCGTTGACCCAGACCCAGAGCCCGTTGACCCAGAACCCGTTGACCCAGCGCCCGTTGATGTCAAGTCAGTTCCCGATCATGAGCCTGTCCTCCCCAAGAAAATTTTGGGGGGGCGCTATACGCCTTCGCCGTGGCCGGCCAAAGATCCACGGAGGCCTGGAAAAATTACACCGCCGTGGCCACCTGATGGATCTTCACCGCCGTGGCCACCTGAAGGGTCTGCACCGCCATGGCCACCTGAAGGGTCTGCACCACCATGGCCACCTGAGGGGTCTGCACCGCCATGGCCACCTGAAGGGACTGCACCGCCATGGCCACCTGAAGGGTCTGCACCGCCATGGCCACCTGAAGGGTCTTCACCGCCGTGGCCACCTGAAGGGTCTTCACCGCCGTGGCCACCAGAAGGGTCTTCGCCGTGGCCACCTGAAGTGTCTTCACCGCCGTGGCCACGCCCACAGTCTGCACCGTCGTGGCCACGCCCACAGCCTGCACCGTCGTGGCCACGCCCACAGCCTGCACCGTCGTGGCCACGCCCACAGCCTGCACCGCTGTGGCCACGCCCACAGCCTGCTCCGCCCTGGAGGCTTCCTGTACCTGCGCCATGCCCTCGTCAGCCTCCAGGGCGCCCACCCTCCCACCCCTTTGGATGTTATACGGCGCGAGGACGCGCCTTTGGGGAGGGGGGAGGTACTGTCACGTTTTGATGTTTTGAGTTCTGTTTTGTATCTTGTCTTCCCCTGTTTTTTGTGACTTTTGGTTCAGTCCTGTTAGTTTTCCCGCCATGTCTGATTAGAAATTCCCTGCACCTGTTTTCTGTTAATCATCCCATTAGTCCCTGTTCATTTAAGCCCTGTGTTTTCCCTCAGTGTTTGTTGGTCGTCGTCCTCGTATGGTTGTGTGTCTTCTGATTTCCTGGAGTTCTGTTCCTGTTTAAGTTTGGAAAGTTTTCATTTTGTTATTAAAACATTTATATTGAAGCTTTCGTGTCCTCGTCTTCAGCACCTGCACAAACCCTGACAATAATATAATAAATATTGCTGATTATTTACAAAGCTCTAAATGGTTTAGCTCCCCAATACTTGAGCGAGCTCTTAACGCTTTATAGTCCTTCACGTCTATCGCAATCTCAAAATTCTGGCCAATTGATAATAATAATACCTAATAATAATAATACCTAATAATAATAATACCTAGAATATAAAAATCAACTTCAGGCAGTATATCTTTTTCCTATTTGGCACCTAAACTTTGGAATAGTCTTCCTGACATTGTCTGGGAAGTAGACACATTCTGGGTTCGGGCCGAACTCCAAGCTCTCCCCCCAGACAGCACACCAAATACGCATTAAACTTTACTCCCTCTAATTGTATGTAAGTGTGAACTCGTGAAATGAGAACTGAACTGAGCTGGATGATGATATCACTGGCTGCGTTTACACCTGGCATTAACATGCGATCACTGTGATCTGATCAAGAAGAGCTGATGCTGAGAAAATGTGCGTTCTATACAGAAAATGATTTGTGCTGCAACTTTTGGGTGCAAAAGCAAACAAAGGCAAACATTTCAGTATATTTGCAATGTACTTCTCACTCGACTGTATTGCAAAACCACACAGCTCTCAGTTCCGGAGAGAGGAGGGGAATAATGACAGTGGGTGGGGTTTTGTGTGACATCCACCTGTGAATGCAGACACGATGGCTGGATTGCATTTACATTACACTGAGATCCTCGACTAACTCTGGACCAGTGATCGGATAACATTCGCGTTTACACTTGTCTTTTCAATTTGCATGTGGACAACATCTGGATACAGGTCGCATGTTAATGCCAAGTGTAAACACAGCCTCTGCTTTCACCAGAGCGGCTATATATATGGATGAACTAAATAACTTATTTACAACAAAAATTAACTGAACTTACTTAAGCTGGACTGTGACGCTATTATCTTTTAGAGCTGCTGTATAGCCAAAACAACTTTGTTGCATTATTTTCCTGTTATCACTGTGAAGCTGCTTTGAAACACTCTGTATTGTTAAAAGCTCTATATAAATAAAGGTGACTTGAGTTGACAGTGTCAGCTTCATTCTTTGGATATTCATTATATCATGTTAGAGCTACAAGTTCTATAACTTTATTTTGAATGTCCCTTACAGCCCTGATCATTTGGCAGGGCGGAGTAAATTTGATCAGGAAAAGCAGTTCAAAGGCTACAAGTAGAGTCTGGCTGATGATATAACAACCAAACACGCAGATCAACACTTCAGTCAAAAGCTCATTCTGCTCTCATGAAATGTTTCTCTGTGAGTCTCTTGCTCAAGTCCACTATGCTCCTGTTCTTCTAGATCTCTGTTACCTGCAGGAACTGGATGTGATCTTGTGTGTGTGAAAGCTGCTCCAGCTCAGCGTCTCTCCTCCTCAGATCATTGATCTCCTGCTCCAGTCGCTCCAGTCGTTCTTCAGCTCGACTCACTGCAGTCTTTTCCTGATCTCTGATCCGCTGTGTCGCCTCAGAGCGGCTTCTCTCAATGGAGCGGATGAGCTCAGTGAAGATCCTCTCACTGTCCTCCACTGCTGTCTGTGCAGAGCGCTGTTACACACACATCACAGTCACACAGTGGCGTCAGTGAGTCCTGACTGAGACGTCTCAAACTTCTCTTCTTCTCCAGACTCACATTATGAGACACCACAGCCTCTCTCAGCTGCTGAAGATCTTTCTCTCTCTGCTGGATCCTCTGCTGGAACGACCTCTGCGTCTCCTTCAGCTGGTGCTAAAGGACAAACCAATGACAGGAGAAACATCACACAAATCATCAAGTAAACAGATATGAATCCAATATCTGTGAAATGGTGAGAAGAGAACGCATCCAAAATCACATACTCTCTTGAATAGGTAGTTATTTTGAATATGTTTATTTCCTTCTATATAGTATGAATGTCTGTAGGTGAATGTAGTACGTCCAGATTACATTCATACATGTTGCAATTACCCGGTGACCTACCAGCGTCGCCACCAGCTTCACTGCCACAAATCCTCTCCTGTGGCCTCATGGGATAGTAAAGTGTCCATTGTATGCATACTTCAGAAACTCGCCTGAAGAAGTAGGACATTTGGGTACTTTTTGCTTACTCTTTTATGAGTACTGTGAATTTGGACATACTTCTTTTGTCACATACTCTTTTCACCTACTATATAGTAGGGAAGTATGTGATTCTGGATGCAGCCTTAGATTACCCCTAATTTATTTACCCCTTATGCTACCCCTAATGTCTTTTTTAAAGATTGAAACTTTTGGACCCTATTGACTTTCAATATTCAAAAAGTATATAGGTCACTCCAAAGGGAGTTACTCTCTATATCATTGTCACTGTTTCTAAACTCCCTGAAACGCCTCCATTGTATGTCTTGAGTTTTCTGCAAGGAACAAACACGTCACAATATTTCTCAATTAATGAATTCCCACCCAAGGAATATACCTATAAGGGGGTGAGGACTGGTTGAATTAGTGCCCCTGTGACAACCAGTTTGGACCCCCTTGTGGCTCCTCTAAATGTGGAGTGTGAAATAATTTTTACAAAACTGTTTTTGCTGTCGTTGTTTTTTTACATCCGTTATTAGACAATGGCAACGCGGAACACAAATGTAACCCACACATTTTCTAGAGGGACTGCTTAAAGCAGAACACAACACCTGGTATTATTTATTGAACCTTATAAAGAAGTTTTCTTTGAGCTTTTTAAACTATGCAAGATAGCTATTTCAATCACTGTTAGTACTGTTTCTTGTGAACAGAGTTTTTCTGCACTAGAAAAAAAAATCTCAGGTCCACAATGTCAGATGACAGATTAAGCAATTTAGGTGTTCTAAGTATTGAGTCAAGGAGGGCAAAGGCCTTAAAGGGTTAGTTCACCCAAAAAATGAAAATTCTATCATCGTTTACTTACCCTCAAGTTGTTCCAAACCTCTATGTGTTTATTTGTTCTGCTGAACACAAAGGAAGATATTTGGAAGAAAACAGATCTCATTCCCCATTGACTACCATAGTAATGGTAGTCAATGGGGAATGAGATCTGTTTTCTTCCAAATATCTCATTTTTGTTTCATTTTTGGGTGAACTAACCCTTTAAATCTAGAGGAATTTGCTGAACTTTTTGCAAAAAAACCCACAAAAATCGTAGAATACAGTTAATGTAACTTATACTGAATATTTAATGCAAATGTAAAAAATATAATGGAAATGCAAATACAGTTACTGTGATTAATACTGAATATGCAATGCAAATGTAAAAATATCCCTTTAATGTTCTGCTCACTTTTTGAGTCGCTATTTCTTATTGAAAAATGTGTGGAACTGAACTCAAGCTGAGGGGTTCTCTACAACTTGGTTGAGGTATGCTATGCTTCAAAATCCACTAGAGGTCACTCGATTTTTTGACAGTAGAACTTTTCACTCATCCTGCTGCTAGCAAGTTTAAAATTGAAAAATCACCTCTGACGTGTGGACTATTTTTGGCTGTACTTTCAAAGGTGAGTTAATTTCGTCAATATTTTATATCATCTAACACGTTACTTAACAGAATTATGTAAATTGATGCAAAACAGAAACATCTTATAATGCTCAAATAATTTTTTTTAAACATACTTGACCATACGGTTGAGTTGGCACTCCATGGTAAACCTTGGCATGGAATAACAGCTCAACCACGTGGTAACAGTTTGGTGAAGTTATGCTAATTTTATTAAAATGCACTATTTTCCATGGGATAAAACACTGCTGTTCATGCATTGTTATCAATATGTTACAGTTATAGTGTTATTATACTTACATGGTTTAATATGTATGATTTTTGTAACATGCTGACATTTATACAGCATGTAATGGTGCATCATTTCCTTATTCCCGCCTTGTATTTCTGTGTTTTAGAAGCAAAAGATGGATGCTAAAACATTTTATGGTTAAAGGCCATGGAATCTTCTGGCACGGAACAAGTGGGGCTTTAAAGTGTTGTGTCATCCATGACCTACTGCTCTATCAAGGGCTGTCCACATTCTTCAATGTTGATCTAAGTGAGGAGGAGCAGGAGCTACTTCTAGGGAGCAAAGTGGTGACAACATTATGCAAAACCATAACACAGCCACGGCTTTCAGTTGTCTTCTTTGACAACCACAAGTTTCGACCTGATCCTGAGCCTGCACGCAAATCTGGGCATCAAGTGCATCGGCACAGCCCGATCAAACCGCATCGGTGGAGCTCACCTGATAGAAGACAAAGAGCTGATGGAAAGAGGATGTGGAGCTCTTGACTATAAGTCTGCTGAAGGAGTACTCACATTCAAATGGTATGACAATAAATGTGTTACCCTCCTGAGCAATGCCTGTGGGACCATGCCCCTTACAAGTGTCCAACGGTGGAGCAAAGACGAGAAAGCGAAGATTGCTGTCCCATGCCCTTCACTCGTTGCTGCCTACAATCAGTATATGGGTGGCATTGATCTTTCTGACATGCTGGTTCACCTGTACAAGACCCCTGCCAAGTCACGGCGCTGGTACTTCCCCCTGTTTGGATACGTCCTTGACCTGTGCATCTCCAATGAATGGCTGGTCTACAAGAGAGACTGTGGCCTACTGAAGGAAAAAACAATGCCTCTCAAAAGATTTCGCCTGGCTGTGGCTCACAGTTTGAAACAAGTCAACAAGGCAGCACCCAGAGTTGGCAGACCTTCATCTGCCTCTCCACCACAAATGTCCTGTGAGAAGAAGCACCTACCCCCAAGACCCCCCCAACCACAACCAGATGTACGCTACGACAACTATGTACATTTGCCACTTCATACTGACAACCGGGGGCGGTGCTGCCTCTGCCCAAATGGTGTGTCAAGATGGAAATGTAGGAAGTGCAATATTTTCCTGTGCTTGATCGGAGAGAGGGAATGCTTCGCAGCATACCATCGAAAATAACATGGCCAAGGTTCCCATAGGTCCTTATTTTGTTTGTGCATTTTATTTGAAAGATTTGATTTGTTTTTGAGTTCATTCAATGCAAGAACAAAAGTTCTTTGGAGATTATAGACAGCAGAGCTGAGAAGTTGGAGAGGGCCCCATATGTTTTTGACAATACAATTGTCGTTAAAATTGTTGGAATTTTATGCAGAAAATGGGGACGAAGTTCTTTTGTTGAAATAAAATTTACTTGACATGAATTGTTTCCTGGTATTTTTACATTTTCAACTTTGTTTTTGTCTTTGTATGTATTAAATTATAATTTAAATGCTATTATACATTTATTATTATATAATAGGTACTTTTACCATCAAGCAGCATCTCAACCATTTGGCAGAGGCCTATATTTAAAAAACTGGGGGGTATATATTTATTAAGTTTTGTTAATTGTGTTATTAGTGCCCCAATAACTTAATAAAAAATGCAAACAAGTAATTTTTACATTGTTTTTTTCTTGGAGTGAACATTAAAGGGATATAATGGAAATGCAAATACATTGTTGAATGATTATAAACATGGTATGTTGCCTGTTAATGCCTGCAGTGCAGTGTAGAAAATATGACGACAATAAGGTCTAAATGTAACTGGCCCCTCTTAAAGTACAACTGCCCCCCCCACTCCCCCCCCCCCCCACCCCACCCCACTGCAGGAACCGCCACTGCATAATTCATGCTTGTGAAGGTGGTTCAGGTTGATCAGTTTGTTCTTCTTGACTGTCATTATCAGACTCAAGTTTGAACTGATACAGCAAAACTGACGCCATAGTGTAGTTACAGTAGTGTTTGCAGCATTCTTGCCATTCATGGAAGGCACGTCACATTTCCCTACACACACTAAGCTTTAGACCAATCACAACAGACTGGGACAGGCTGACCAATCAGAGCAGACAGAGATATTTTCGGAAGGCAGGTTTTAAAGAAACTGAAACTAAAACAGTGTTCAGACAACACTGTGAAAACAGACATTAAATTATGTAAATGTATTCTAGTAGACCTCAAATAAAAAATTTAAACTGTAAATTAGCATTATGGGATCTCTTTAAGATCATACCTGATTCTCTGTCCTCTGAGCTGCAGCTGATACAGTGTTGTGGTTTTTATGTTCATCCATCATACACAGCACACATATACACTTCTGATCAGTGTGGCAGAAAACCTCAAGGAGCTTGTCGTGTTTCTGGCAGATCATCTCCTGCAGTCGTCCAGTGGCATCAATCACTTTATGTGGCTTACGTGAGTGAAATTCCTCATGACGGTCGAGATGAGTTTGACAGTAAGACTCCAGACACACCAGACAGGACTTCACGGCTTTGTGTTTTCTTCCAGTACAGACGTCACACTCCACATCTCCAGCTCCAGCGTAACAGTCAGCAGCAAGTTTAGTCTTCTTCAGTTTCTCCACCACTTCAGTCAGAATGGTGTTTTTAGCTAAAGCAGGTCTTGGACTGAAGGTCTGTCTGCACTGAGGGCAGCTGTAGACTCTCTTCTCATGCTCCTGATCCCAGAAGTCTGTAATACAGATCTTACAGTAACTGTGTCCACAGAGAATGGTCACTGGATCCTTCAGGAGATCCAGACACACTGGACACACAAACTCTTCCTGTGAAATTCTGGTTTCTGCCATTTTTACTGCATGAAGATAGAGACACAAACACACAACAGCTCAACTAAAATTCAGTTTCTCTGAACTTAGGTGATTCCTGTTTGTGACGTGTGTAAAACAGGTTTGTCTGGAAAGCAGCTTCCTCATTCCTGACCCAGAAGAGCCTCATTCCTGCTAAGTTTTTAGTTTCTTTGTGTGTTCCATCACAAATTGTGTTTAATCAGTATCAGACACGCTCAGAATATCAGTTAGAGAGAAGTGGTCATGGTTCACAGGTTTGCTTTTCTGACTGTGTGTTTCTCAGTCTCCAGTTCCTGTGCACCCTCCTGCTCAAGTTTGGACTCCCATTGCTCTGATCACTCAGGGATTTTCTATGTTGATCATCGGACCTTAGCCCATTGCAGTCTCATCGCTACCAAGACCTGAACACTGTCCTGCACCACTGTGTCAGACCATCTTGCCCTGCTCATATTCTGTTTACTTAAGATCTAGTTGCGAATGTAAATGTCTCTTGCATGACAGAAGCAAGACAACACCCTTAAAAGTTCAGTAATTCTGTATCCTAAATACTAAACTAGTACTGCAGGACTGAAAACTTTGTCCAGAATTACAGTTCCTTAAAGTCACCATGAAATCAAAGTTGACAAATCTTATATATATATATATATATATATATATATATATATATATATATATATATATATATATACATATACATATATATATATATATTGAAGTATTTATTATAAGTCATTTATCTATGCACATCATTGTTTTGTTAAATTCATGTGTGCTCGTAATTGTTTACCAAAATAAATTCCCCTACTTCTTACCATCCAATCAATTCTCCACGAACAAAAAAAATGTGGATCTATGTACAAAAGTTTATTGAAGAAACAAACATACATAAAAGCCAAACACTGCTTTATGGAGCTTGGAAACCTTTACAAATCTTTTGTTTCGATTCAGTGGTTCGGAGCATGTTTTAAACTGCCAAAGTCACTTGATTTCATTAAACGTGGCTTCATTACATCATAAGTGTTTTGAAACATTTAAAAATGTCAATGGGTCACCCATGGATGGTGATAATCTCTGTGAACCCATTGAAAGATTATGTGTATTTCAGTTAACTTTAGTCAGATGCATTTGCATTGTTACTTTGCCTCAAGATGCAATCAATTGAAACTATGTTAAGGTGTGAACCAAATGACCCATACAGAAGTATGGCCCATAGAAACTGATGGGTGTGAATGACAAAGAAACAACATTGCTGCAGGGTTGATCATTCTCCTGTGGGAGGTCCTAACAGTTTTCTATTGTATGTAGCCCTTTTGTCTTCATGTAAAGTTCTGTCACACAGAATAATCTTATATCTTTATATTGATATTATATCTTTGGGTTAAGATTATTTGAAGGCCGACATGCTAACATCATCGCTGCTGAAGAACTGCTACATTACAAACCTTCAATAAATTATTCTCCCCACACAAATTTTAGTCAAACTTTTTTATATATTAGAGAAATCTGATACATTGCCGAGCCACCAAAACGACCACTCTGCCAAATACAGCAAAATCTAACACCATGAATAATGCAGATTCATTGAGAATCATTGAACAAGTGTCTATGGGTTTTACCTGATCTCTGATCAGTTTTATACATTTGTGCACATTTGTATAGTTAGAAGGAACAGTGGTAGTTAATAGTCTCTTATTGGCCTGTTTAGCTGAGCAATCACGTGAAACTCATTCCACACTAATTACATAAAATGTTCTCTCATACATGAATCCTCATGTGGTACTTAAGGGTTTCTTTATATCTGAAAGTCTCTTCACAGTGGCCACATTTAAACGGCTTGTCTCCAGTGTGAATCCTCATGTGCCTGTTAACCCTCTGAGGTCGGCCGTCACGGGGGCGTGATGAGCTCACTTTTTTCCTTATCAGTGCAAAAGAGACTCAAATTACTCTGTTGATTTTTATCTTACATTTAAGTGTTGTACATCATTAGATCCTGTTTAGTTTCTATTTTTTTTAGGGTACTCACAATAAAAACAAAGTGTTGTGCTTTTCGTCAAATAAAGAATAATAAACATGATGCGCGTTTTACCTTCTCTCCGTCAGTGAAGTCCATTCTGAAACGCGTCCGAAAAAATAACTGTAACTCTGTTAATACTTGTCACAGAGATACGAGAGATGTCTCTTTATGAAGCTGAGATTCTCTTCTTTTAAATGAAGTAAGCTACTAAAAAAAATTATATTTCCAGTTTATGTAATCCGTTTGAAACCAAGGAGAGTTACAGTTGTTTCGTTCTCCCCTCATTATCAGTAATCAGCTCAGATCGCCACGCCCCCAGCGCTTTTCACATGGTAAAATAGGTGATCTATGCATCGCACACGCGGCACGCCCCGCGATCCAGCCACAAAAACATGAAGCTTCTTCATCAGATCATTCACTGTTAGTTCATCGCGTTTGGAGGATGGCAGCAGCACGCTACTCCGACAGAGAGGCCCTTCAGATGATTCTGGACAGTGATGACGAATTCACATTTTCTTCAGAGGAAGATTGCAATTCGGACGACGAAAAGGCTGCATTTTCAAGAACGAATTGATCCAACCGAGGATAGAAGTTCGGAGTAAGTTTTTTAGTGTTATAATTCGTTTTCTTATCATATAGAGCTCAAATGAATTTTATATTTTGCCTAGTTTTGGCTAGCTTTTGACATAGGAAATACCTCACAATATCCCTAACATTGTATGCTCGTGTAAACTTTTTAAATGTGATATTCTCTGAACATATTTGTATATAGCATACATATTTTTCACTCAGTTTTGATTAGTTTATGACACTGATTATCATGCTAAATAGCCTACTGCCTTATGTGTAGTGCATTTTGTTCGAGAATAACTTCTAAGTTATGTGATTGAGATAAATATATTTCAGACTCCGGTAAAATACGTGATACTGTCTAAATACAATATATTTTATATATAAATGTTCAGTTTTGGTTAGCCCATGACTTATCATGCTAAAATAGCCTACTGCCTTAGCCTATGTGTAATGCATTTTTTGGGGAATAACTGCTAGGTTATATGTGATATTTCAGACTCTGGTAAAAACGTGATAGATTCTGTCTAAATACAATATGTTATATATAAATGTTCAGTTTTGTTTAGCCTATGACACTTTATCATGCGTAAATACTTGTTTGTGAATACAGGTGTAATGTTTGAAATGTAAGTTAGTGATGTGTCGTTCGTTCGCGAACAATCCGTTCATTGTGTAGCCTATCCCTAAATGCGTGCTGTCTATATGGGCCATAGATACTCGCAAATGTTCAGTTTTAGTTAGCCTATGACACTAATTATCATGCTTACTGCCTTATGCACTGTGAATACAGGTGTAAATGTTTGAAATGTAGCGATGTGTCGATCGCGAACGATCCGTTCATTGAGTGTACATAATAAATGCGTGCGTTCTATATGGGCCATCAACAGATACTCTGTTGTATACATAATGTATGCTAACAGTTATTTTGTTTTGTTTTTAGGAATGTGGCATCATGCTCTCCTTCTCCAGCACCTCGCAGAGGGACACGCAGGTCTCGTTCAGTTCTCAGTGCGATCGAGAATAATACTGAGTAAGTGCATAGACGTAATATCGTTTACATCGTCATAATGTAAAAGTTCCTATTCTTGTGTGAAATTAATCCATGGTAATTAGTGATTGATAAGCGTAATAATAATACAGTTTCTTTGATTGTGTTATCAGCATGCATTCTATATGGGCCATCAACAGATGTTGTTGTTGTTGTTGATACTTTATTGATCCTTTGCAGGAAATTATATTGTCACGGCAGCTTTAACACTCAATAACAAAACATAATACAAAAAAAACAATAATACCTATATAGAATATTCAGTAACAGATGCATATTCAGTACAGAATATTCAATAACTCTGTTGTATACATAATGTATGCTAACAGTTATTTTGTTTTGTTTTTTAGGAAATTGGCTGCATCACGTTCTCCTTCTCCAGCACCTCGCAGAGGGACACGCAGGTGTCGTTCAGTTCTCAGTGCGATCGAGAATAATACTGAGTAAGTGCATAGACGTAATATTTTACAGATGAAATGTAGCCTAATTGTGTTTACATCGTCATAATGTAAAAGTTCCCATTCTTGTGTGAAATTACAAATATGTCTTTTTTAAATCCATGGTAATTAGTGATTGATAATGATAATAATACAGTTTCTTTGATTGTCTTATCAGCATGCTCACACTTTTTCTTTCTTCTTTTTTTATAACAGATGTGACAATGTCCAAGCACCAGTTCCGAAGAGAGCCAAGGCAAACAAGCAGACGAGCAACATGCAGTCCACGCTGTCATGGAAAACAGAGACCGATGTTGACATGGTTCCACAGACACTGCGATTTCTTCCTGCACGGGAAACTGGACCGCAACTCAGCTCTGTAGACTCGCATTCGCCCATGAGTCTATTCAAACAGTTTTTTAAACCTGCGGTAGTTTTTTTTTAGTATTCTTTGAATAAAAATATTTTTTTTATAAAAAAAAACAAGTTTGGTATTTTTATGTTTGTTTTTTTGAAAGGATGTGTTAAGTGATAGTAATGACTTTAAGTCTTTACATTCTTAGGAAAGAATGTAAATTCTATTTTGAATAAATGCTGTTCTTTTTAACTTTTTGTTCACCAGTGAATCATTCTTAGTTCAGGCTGCCTCAAAGCACCTTGATGGCCCATTAGCCATTGGGGGAGTGTCTTTAGTCTTCCCAGGTGTAAATCACATTAATATTCATGGGCATTAACACTCCCACGCATACAGCACTGCTGACCCAAAAACTGATGTAAGAAATTCAAATCGTTATATTGATGTTTCTGAAAGAGTGGTCAGAATGATTTTCACTTCATTTTGAAGTAAAAATTCTAGCCTACAAGAATAGTAACTCAAAAGTATTGTGGACAACTATTCATTATGTGTTAAATGGCCTTATTGCAGTGACATTTTTTTTTCCAAAACGTACTAACCACGCATATTATTTTTTTTCTATAAAATGCAAACAAGTACATCAATTTTGCTCACATATTATTGTAGCAGAGTTTGTGCTGAATACAGCAAATTTATGTTGGCAAATGGTATGTTTTAAGTAGCTGAAATAAGCACAAATGTCAGGGCATACCAAAACACAGAAAGAGCCCCAAAACAGCTCAGACCTCAGAGGGTTAAGGTTTCCTATATGGTTGAATTTTTTTTTCACATTCTTTACAGGTGAAAGACTTCTCTGTAGTGTGAATTCTTATGTGGTCTTCAAAGTGTCCTAGTTGCTTGAAATTCTTTCCACACTGAAGGCACATGTAGGGCTTCTCTCCAGAGTGAATTCTCAAGTGGACTTTAAAGTGTCCTTTATCATTGAAACTCCTTTCACACTGAGGGCAAGTATAAGACTCTTTACTGATGTGAATTCCCATATGCTTTTTCAGGCTTGCTTTCAGAGTGAAACTTATTTCACACTGCTGGCAGGTGAAGAGGCTTTGTCCAGTGTGAATTATCATGTGGGCATTAATGTTTCCTTTTTGGTTGAAACTTTTTCCACACTGTTGGCAGGTGTAAAGCCTCTCTCCAGTGTGAACGACCATGTGGACTTCAAGATTTCCATGTTGAGTGAAACTCTTTCCACACTGAGGGCAGGTGTAAGGCTTATCTCCCATGTGAAGTCTCATGTGCCTGTTAAGGGTTCCTTTTTGAGTGAATCCCTTTCCACACTGTTGGCAGATGTAAGGGCTCTCTCCAGTGTGAATCCTAATGTGTTCTTTAAAGTGTCCTTTTTGAAAGAAACTTTTTCCACAATGAGTGCACATGTAGGGTTTCTCTCCAGTGTGAACTCTCATGTGGACTTTCAGGTTTACACGTTGATCAAAACCCATTCCACACTGAGGGCATGTGTAAGGCTTCTCTCCAGTGTGAATTTTCATGTGCCTGTTAAGGCTATCTTTCAGAGTGAAACTTATTTCACACTGATGGCAGTTGTAAGGCTTCTCTCCAGTGTGTACCATCATGTGCTTATTAAGGCTTTCTTTTTGAGTGAATCTGTTTCCACACTGTTGGCAGGTGTAAGGCTTCTCTCCAGTGTGAATTCTCATATGGACTTCAAGGTTTCCTTTACTGAAACTCTTTCCACATTGAGGACACGAGTAAGGCTTCTCTCCAGTATGAATTCTCATGTGCCTACTAAGGCTTCCTCTTTGATTGAATCGGTTTCCACACTGTCGGCAGATGAAAGGGCTCTCTCCAGTGTGAACTCTCATGTGGTCTTTAAGGTATACTTTTCTATTGAAACTCTTTCCACACTGTTGGCATATGAAGTGACTTCTGGTCTCTGTCTTCTGAACTCCTTTTTGTGAGGAAGTCTTTTCAGGCTGTGAGCAACTAAATGATTTTTCCCCAGTTAAGAGATCAGAATGATTGTTATATTGATCTTTCTCTTCAGTTTCGTTCAGTACTTTACTCTCCTCTTTCAGTGCCATCAGGTCTTAAAAAAAAAGACAAATAAAAGTTAACCCCACTTTAATGGCACAAAGCAACAGACATCAAAACATGTATACATGTAAAGCATCAAAGCCAACATACAACTAAATACTATACCCACTAAGCTACTGAAAGAGGTGTTGCATGTTATCTGAGAAGCCTTCTCAATATTGCACTTTACTTGCTTTAGGACACATCTCAAGAATGGCAGCTAAACACTTAAAAAACTAGTTTGACCCAAGAGGTCTGGTTAATTATAGACTGATTTCAATCTCCTATTTGCTATATCTTCTATGGGACAGGTGGCTAACCCTGTCTGGAGGGGAACCTTCCTGCATTCTTCTGTTCCAACCCTGATCCAACACACTTACCTGTTATACCATGAACACCTTGATTTGTTGGTTCAGGTGTGGAGATAAAATCTGTTTAGACCCCTGTTTAAGGGGTTAAGACCCTAAAAAATTAAAGGAACAAGGGGGTAAACAAGTGAGGACAAACTCCCAGCACAACCATCAGACCAAAAACTCATCACACAGTAACGCCATGTAATGATTTAATTAAAGAAAATCGGTGAAAGATTATATAAAAAAAATAATGTTCTATGTCATTGCAAGTGAATTAACAGTCATGTTTGGTCTATTTTAAAATGTCTCAGTGCGACTGGTAAAATGGTCTCGTCTCCACAAACCAAAAGGTAATAAAGGTTTTAAGAGTTTGGAGATACTTTGCTTACTGTGGTGGGTGTGCCCCTTTCCCAGGGTCCTTCATCCAAACTATCTCCTGTTCCTCAACAATGTGCGAACTATGACCCGAGTCAACGCAAATTCCTATTGTAAGTTCATGCCCCACATTGAGGGATGTTTTGTTTTGGTCTAGTATTTAAAGGGGTTATATAATGGTACATGCACTTTTACAAGTTGATTGTACTGAAATGTGTGTTGGCAGTGCCTGTACACCAGTGGTTTTCAAACCCTGGGTCGCGAGAATTAAAAAATGGGTCGCCAGTGATTTTAAATTAGAAATTAAAAAAAATTGAATTCCGTTTCTAATAATATTGTATTATTATTAAACAACGAAACAAACTGAATGCTTCTACTGACATGCGTGTTGACCAGATTATGCTAAATAAGCAGGCCCACCCTTCTCATTAATATATATAAAACTTGCACACGTTCGCTCCATCCGCAACACACACACACACACACACACACACACACACACGTTCGCTCCGTCGGCAGCAACACACAAACACTCGTCGTTCCTTCCGCAACACACTCTTGTTCGCTCCATTGGCAGCAACACACATTTCAGATCAATATAATTTGTTTTCCTTAAAATTGTAATTAACAATATTCTCATTTGAATTATAAATATGTGACCCGTTACAGAAACCAGGGACACAAGTCGGCAGCACAACTTGCGAGAAAAATGAGAAACAAGCGTTTTATTCCAAAATTTGTGATTTCCGCTTTTTTGCAGAATCTGTTAGTTGAAATCACGAAGAAGCCTCTCCATGTTTGAGATAGCAGTATTGGTATATTTAAAAGCTTACATTTTGAGGTTGAAATCGGCTTGTTTTCGTAGATTCTAGCACGCAGTAGGGGCGTGGCGTGTTATTGTCTGTGTGTATTTCCATACTGAATATGGCGCTTTTGTCCCCGCCCTCCAAGTGAACCGCATGGCTACTTATTATGCTGTGCTCTGGTCGGCTCTATCTGATATCAAAATTCAATGAAGATGGACGCCGCAAAGATTGTCGCAGACGAGCTGAACCGTGGCAGTTACCGGTACACTGAAAATGTTTTCGCCGCACTTTGTGGGCTCGGGAAACTGAACCGGAGGAATGAGCACGGCGCGCGCGCCCTCGGTGCTTGAATACGGCGGCTCGGCTCGCTGACAGCGGTGGCTGGCTGTTTCATATGTGACATCCCGATTGCTTTGAATGGGGAACGCTTTGTGAACAGGGAACAGACTTAATGGACTGGCAACAATCTCCACAGAACATGAACTGGCACAGAGAATCGAAATACAGGATGCAGTTAAGACCTTTGCTGCGACGAAGGCCTGCCGTGCGCGTTTCTGAAACGTAAGTTAAGCTTCATTTGCTCTTTAGTCGTTATTTAAGATGCTGAACCTGCTGATGATATAATGTGCTTGCAGACATTTCATTTGTGTGTGTATACGCACATAAGTGATGTAAAGAGATTTGCAACAGTAATTTGAGGAGGTGAAATATGATTAAGCAGTCATGACAGGAATTTTCCAAATAAAGAAAAATGCCAGCAGGCATTTGCCTCCTGCATAAACTTTAATATTGTTGACATTTTGGGCACACGCGCGTTGCGCACTTTTTGCGTTATATGTAGGCCTATGGCTTATTGGTCTTTGTGTGTTGTTGCTGGTTTTGCGTTATATGGCATATTGGTCTTTGTGTGTTGTTGCTGGTTTTGCGTTATATGGCATATTGGTCTTTGTGTGTTGTTGCTGGTTTTGCGTTATATGGCATATTGGTCTTTGTGTGTTGTTGCTGGTTTTGCGTTATATGTATGGCATATTGGTCTTTGTGTGTTGTTGCTGGTTTTGCGTTATATGTATGGCATATTGGTCTTTGTGTGTTGTTGCTGGTTTTGCGTTATATGTATGGCATATTGGTCTTTGTGTGTTGTTGCTGGTATACGTTGCAAATAGAGGGGCATCACAATTGTTTTTCACCTAGAGTGGCAGAAGTGCATTCGCCGGTCCTGGGGGTGAGTTTCCATAAACATTAAAGTTTGTAGTTTTGTGTTCATTCTAAGAACACGTACACGTTATCTTCTGTTTAGACCTTCCCATACCTACTATTGTTATTAGATAGCAGGAAAGAAAAAAAAGCTGTAAAGCACATTGGGGGAGCTTTACAGGGGTATGGCTTATCTAAATGAGATGTAAATGAGCCCTATTGTCACTCCCAGCAGCAGAGAGAGGTGAGAACTGCAGATATTTAGAGGCTGTTATCTTAACTTTTAGTTATTTTGAGTGGCTACCTTCAAATGGCCACAACTTCTCCAAATATTATCAGATTTCTATGTGTTACACATCGTTGGAAAGCTTGGAGACTACACTTTCAGAATCTATGAATAACTCAAAATGCCCCAGAACCGACTTGTGTCCCTACTTTCCCTGTTTGGTCACATATGTTTGCTTTTAAACTGTGTGTGATTTTGGTTGGGTGAGTTGTAGGTTACAGTTTGACAAGAGTTTACAATTTGACGAAAGCACAATGTTGTGTTTCACTGTGAGTGTACACAAATATAAATAAACACTTTGCAGTTTGAATGATGTCCTGTATGAACAAAGTGACGGAGTATCACCGCGCCTCACACACACACACACATACACACAAATACACCATTCCAGGCTTGACATCGCAGCCTGTTCATTATAGCCGAAATAAAATATGATGATAAAATAGTCAACCTAATATAAAAATCACACTGATCTGTTTAAAGGTGCAGTGTGTAACTTTTGGCGACATCTAGCGGTTCGGTTGCGAGTTAACACTAAGGGCTCAGCCCACTGCTCACCCCTCCCTTTCGAAGAAGCTACGGTGGCTTAAACGGGACAAATATCGTCGTCTGAGACAGCAGAGAATAGCCAGAGTAAACCAATGTTTCTGTACCACAGTCCATTATAAACCACATCATGGATAAAGTTCACAAAGCCATAGTCAGGTGAGGATCAAGGGTCTTAATACATAATATAATAATAGTAATCAGCTGATTGTCTCACGAACGTAACCAGCACATTTCTCCCCACATAGCAAACCCATAATACAGCGAGGGAGAAGAACCACATGAAATTATGCAAATTATATTTTTTCTAACAGGTTATTAAAAGTTAAGCTGGCTAATATGAGCTGTTACTGTGGCTGAGCTGGTTAAAGCGTTAAGCCTTCTTTACTCGACGTGTCCGCATGAGCCCAAAGGTGCGTGTGGCAAAAATGACGTGATTGTAACAGCGTGCGCGCCTCCGCATCCCCTAGACACCATTTATTACACACACAAGTTTTTTTTCTCTGATTTTGGAAACTCGATCGACTTAAAATGCATCCTAGATCGACGGGTTGGTGATTCCTGTAACTGTTTTACGGTCAATGACAAGAGTAGCCTACTAATCAGCTGTCTCACGAACGTAACCAGCACATTTATCCCCACATAGCAAAGCCATAACACAGCGAGGGAGAAGAACTAAGTTACATGAAACAATCCAACTACATATTTACACCACTGACAAGGGAAAAGTCAATACTCACAGTGTTTATGACTAGCTTCTTCTAGCTTTCTGCGGCTTCTCTTTCAAGGTAGTGACGAAACGCGCTCTGTAGCGCTGTGTGTTCGCTGTCGGCTACGGTAGAAACATGACTTCACAATATGGCGACCTTCATAGAAGGGGGTCCCGCGCCTATGTAGATATAAATGCCTCATTCTAAGGTAATAAAAACATTACGGTTTATTAAGTAAGTTCTTTATACACCACTGAACACATAGTTATGGATCTCATATTGCATTTCTGTTAATAGATACTCAAAATGTTTACACACTGCACCTTTAAATAGTCAGTAGTACAACTCGTACCATTCAGCATAAGCACCGCTCAACTGAGATGTTTCCAAGCACATTTTTGCACATGTGAAAAGGATGTTTTTTTTTTCTGTCGATATTGCAACGTGAGTGAAGTTGCTACAAAGCCTATATAATAAAGAATAGTTTACCATCAAATACATTGCGAATATTGAAACATTTTGATTCTAATGAGAGAGTTACGTGAGCATAATGATTGCAAACAATATATAGACTCAAAACTTTACATTATCAAAAGTGGTAAAAAAAAAAAATGCTGAGCTGATTTTTTTTCTGCACACAAGCCTATGGGTCGCGTCAAAAAAAAAAGGTCCCTCTTGAAAAAGTTTGAAAACCACTGCTGTACACAACCATCATATAATGATAAAAATCCATCCATTGTTTTCGTTTTAATCTCCTTATATGTTTTCCCCTGCCTAAAATTGAGCCGTTCGTTTTTGTGACGTCAAAAAACGGACGCCCCTCCCACGATTTTGACAGTAGTGTTTCAACACAGACCTGCCCTCGCTCGTGAGCCAGCTGTCAATCATCGGCGCGTTCATTGTTGATACTGGAGCACTGTCTATGAGCAGAATGGCGTCTAAGCGAAGTGGTGTTCTGCTCTTGGGTGCAATAAGGAACACAGCAGTCATTTTGCATGCTAAATCTGAACCGCTGAAGACGCAGTGGCTGAGTTTGTTTTCGAAGGAAATATTCCCCACGATCAACGTCAATGTTCATGTTTGCGCGAATCATTCACACACCAGACTGCTTTATAAACGAGGAGGTATAAAGCTGGTTTTGCTAAGAAGCTGCTCCTGAAGAAAGGAATCGATACCAACTATTCGTGCTCCTGCACGTCCAGAAGAAGTGAAGTGAGTGTAGCGTTTTATTAACCTTTATATTCATATTTATATTAATCTTTGCAAATCGCTAGCTTCACAATGAATGCGGCTAATGTTTACACTCAGGGAACATTATGGCATGTTTTCTATGTACGACGATCTCAATATAATTCATAATCCCACGTTTATAATGAACAACGCGTTATGTTTATTGTGTTATTGTGTTACAAACAGTGTACGCACAGAACAGAGGAGCGGAGTCAGCAAAGCTCATTATCATTTAAAGGCATATGCACTTAAACGGCGTGCTGACAACAGAGCTGTTTTTGACCAGGTAAAATAAGTGTTTTCTTACAATACTAATGAGAATTTTTTAATAAAGTATATTACAAACTTTTAATTTAGACCCTAAAGAATCATATTAGCTTGTACAAAAATGGCATTATATGACCCCTTTAAAACAATTTTTTTTTTTAGGTTGCAAGCCGGTGGAGGCATTTTTTGATAATTTTCACCATTGGACATTATAATTTGCCTGACTTCGTTATACTCATATTCTAGTCAAAATGTGAGTCTGATACTGCTCCATAGGGCTTTGATTATGAGGCGTGTCTTAACCGAACCAGGAAAAAACAACAACTCTGCAACTCAATTGGATACTTAAAACCAATCAGAGCATCGCAGTAAGTGACGTATGTTGAGCAACGCATAGTCGTCAACAGAACTCAACTGCACGATCTCTGGAAAAAGTATTAAAAAAATAATGAGTGTTAACGATCTTTGCCGGTGTTGCAAAAAGAATTTAAGGATTCGCGGAGTACTTGCAAACACGAAAAGCATTTTTGAAAGAAATACGTTTGATGACGTGATGATTACGTAACTGCAGATCATCTGTCCATCATCGTATAAAGCCCGCCCTGGCAATTAGATTGGGCCGACGATTTCTGAACCGAGCATAAATACTCCTCAATGGATCGAGTCCAGACTGAACTTCCCGACCAAAAAATGTTGTTGGCGGAGTTCGGGCTGGCATCCAGGCTACTTTATAATAAGTATGAGAGTGAAACCAACCTGTTTGTTCCTCAGTTTCTTCTCGTTTCACTCTGAATGTTTCTTCAATCTTCACGTCTTCAATCTCCTCTTTAATAAACGCCATGTGGATCTCAGTCGCTTCACCAGTTTTTCTGTGTTTGTCCTGTTTGAAATGAGAATAATTAACAGAAAGAAAAATAAATCCACAGTAAATCTCTGTGTCTCAATCAGCTCTAGTTCAGTAGTTCAGTTCACTAGTAAGAGAGTCAGTGAGAGTGGTAATGTACTTAAATCCCTTCTCACTCACTCACTGACTCACTCACTCACACACACACACACACAATCTCTATAGGGTTTTCTGCCCCGAGTAGCAGAATTGACATTTACACACATAACCACCTCCATAATCTCATTTCAGCAGTGGTGGGCCGTCAGGGCCAGCAAGGCCTTCTCTGCTGGCCCTAAACACTTATCAGAATCACTGACTTGCACTTTAATATATTTTTCCATAAATGAGTATTAAATTATTCCAAATAGTTCATTCTCTTAATTTCATAGCTTTGCTCTTGGTCGCGCTCATAGACTGTAAAAAAAAAAGTCGCGCTGCTTCCAGTAGTGTGTTTTTATGTTAGAGCTTTTATCCAATCATATTTCAGCCATCATGCGTTGCCATGGCCAAATAAATCTGCCTTCAGGCCTTCAGAATCGACATTGCGGGCGCCTGTAGCTTACAATGAATGGCAATGAAACTGTTGCTTTAACCAATCAGATAATCAGTCAGATTTAATCAGCCAATCAGATTTCGCTTTGACTGCAGCGGGGCCATCTAGCAGGCATTCAATAACGTCTGCATTTTCTCGTTCTCTGATTGGATGCTCAGAACGCGCACTTACTGGTGGTAGTATCCGCATCTGTAGCGAACTGCGTAAACTAAAATATATTCCTGTAGATTTAATAGTTTTTCAACCCACAAATTAATGTTTCTTTCCCTCCTCGACCCACAGCAGGTTCAAACCTACCAGTAAAATCCCTTATTCAGCCTGAGTTTAACGTCACGGAACACTGCTCGATCTCTCCGGGTAAAAACAGATAATGTAAGTTATGCCATGATTTTGAAGGCAAAAGTCCTGCTGATCTCATTGATTTCGTTCCAAACTCTGTGAGAGCATGGGTCAGCTGTACACATCGTCATGTTTTGCGGTGACTGTGTCCACTGCTGCTGTCGAGCAGACAATAATAAAGCGAAATAAAACTTATGCTAGAAATATGACGGGACAGACACATTGTTGGAACTGAAACGCAGTTAGATAACCTGTACAACTGTGATTGGAGTCTTATTGGGGAAAGAAATAAGGATAATCAGTAGTTTTGGTGAGTAGCCTATAATACTTTTTTTCCCCGTGGTGAATATGATTTTCTTCTTCATTTTTATTTTAAATTTATGATCGAAACTCAATTTTTTTTCAAATATTCATACTATTGTAACGTCTGAAAAGGGACTAACCATTGAACGTCAAGATGGGAGGCTCCGTTTCTGAACTTATAATCGGATTCGGAACGCAACCACTGTACAAACGCACCAGCCGAACTCACGCGCTCGCCTCTCACCGGCCTTTCCCGAACTCACCGCATTAACCCTATAACTGCCGGTGCAAATAAAAACAACAATTATAGAGAGTATTTTGCGCTGCTACACTATAAAATGTATTAATTCAGGTAGGACAGAAGGCCTAGGTGTGAAATGCACGGCCCGCCACTGCATTTCAGGTATAACTTCCCTCCACACATGATGTACAACATGGATGAAACTGTCACTACAGTGCAGACACCCAAGCAGATTGTCACAGAGAAAGGGAAGAAACAAGTGGGCTCAGCTACATCAGCTGAAAGAGGAGAGCTCGTCACTGGCCTGTGCAGTAAACGCCACTGGAAATGCAATCCCACCCATGTTTATTTTCCCTCATGTTCGTTTCAAAGAATTTAGCTAAAACTGATTTCAGTTTTGAGTTTGCACTAAGTTTTAAGTGGCCCAAGTTACAATAGAATGTTTATAAATTAGCCTAGTCACCTTATTCTTATGTTACATAATTGACAGTGTTCTATGCATGTCAACAGTTCTATGTAACCTATGTTTTTGTGTTTTCCCAAAAACTACAAAATATGACTTATTCCAACAGTTTAATAGGGTGTTAATATCTAAATAAACCTTAAATGAGTAATTTTGTACTTTTTTCCCAAAAGCTATATTTCTGAAACTATTTCTCAGATCCAAAGTCATTGTTCTCAGGGATGCACCACATCCTGAAATATATGTACATCCATCATTTGAAGGCATTACTGCCATGGCCTCACTTTAAAGTCACTTTGAGTAAAAACTGGTACAACTCACTCCACTTTCCCCTACATAAGTTGACATTTATGATTTATATTTCATATTCAATTATTTGTACATCACATTTAATAAATTACTTTAATAAAACATTTGCAGTTGGTTTGTAAAAGTTTTCATTACACAGTAAAGCCTCGCTCACACTACAGGAGTTTTAGGCCGATATATGCCCGATTTACCCCTCCCGAGAATCTGAGAAAAAATCTTGTCGAGGACCTCGATCGGTTCCGATGTTCGGCGCAGATTATCTGGTAATGTGAGGCGTTCACAGATCGAATCTTTCACCTCCCGATCTGCTCGGAGACACATCGGGGCCGCCCCGATAATATCAAACATGTTTGATATCTAGGATTATAAATCGGGCGTGAAGCGACTATGATACGTCAGTACTTCCACAATAGCCAATGAGAGACAGGTCTACAAGGAGGCGGAAGTGACGGAAATTTTTAAAATGTCAACCGCGAAAGCAGCAGCTGTACGGCTCCGGTGGACAACGGAGATGGAAGAACGGATGGTGGAGATGTGGCAACAGTACGAGTGCCTATTTAATGTCTCATCAAAAGAGTACCATAACCGGAACGACAAAGAAGAGCTGGGGAGAGATCGCTTCAGATTTAAACATACCGGGTGAGTCTAAAAAGTTGCTAGCGAACTAGCTGGCAAATGTAAACATAAGATCTAGCTGCTAAGTTAGGTCAGTGATCATCTGCTACATTCAGGTCTAAGAAAAAGATACATTGCACATAGTTTGTTTGAATAATATGAATAATATTTAATGATATTAATTCAGCTGAATTTAGGGAGGAAACACAGTGTATGTCAGTGTCAGTGTATTTTCAGTGGAGGAGGTGAAAACAAGAGCAACAACATTACGGACACAATACACCAAGCTTCTCAAACCCAAACCAAGTGGGAGTGGGGAGAAAGGGCTTACTCATAAGCAGGCTTGGCTGTTGAGGAATTTGGAGTTCCTCAAAAAACATGTTGCCCAACGCCCCAGTGAGACAAGTGTAAGCAGAGCAGTATTATGGACAGGCATATTGTGTGCTTAAGTAATGTAGATATTTGCATTGTGTATAATTATTTGGGACAATACAGTAAACTTGTTATGCAATTGTTTTGGCTGTACTGTTAATTGATGAATTAAAGGAGTAGTTCACCCCAAAATGAAAATTTCCTGATAATTTACTCACCCCAATGACATCCAAGATGTTCATGTCTTTCTTCAGTAGAAAAGAAATAAAGTTTTTTTTGAGGAAAACATTTCAGGATTTTTCTCCACAAAATGGAATTATAGTTTTGCTAGACAAGCAGGGCTGGACTGGGACGAAAAATCGGCCCGGGCATTTTGGCCCAGACCGGCCCACTAGACCATAAACACAAATCTTTTTCTTTTTTTCACAAATCTTTGCACGTCCTTGATTATGTAAATCATCTCATATCCCTTAAAACCACTAATGTCATAATGAGTGAGTAGGAATGAGTGAGATTTAACAGATGAAATAACTACTAATTGTAAAACACAATTGAAGTAGGCTACACTACACAGTGATGAATCCTAAAACAAGCTACAGTATAAGTTGCATTGGCATAGCAATACCAGTGTTTCATACAGGATTTTTGGTAAATCTGTGGTGGGTGTACCTTGATCCATCTTGGGCGGTTGGGGGGCATGCCCCCCCGAAAGAAAATTTTGTGCTTTTTAATGTTAAATTCAGCCATTTGGTGCACTTTTAGAGTAAAAAATTAAGAGCTCCAACCCATAGTCAGTGTTCAAATTGAACAAAGAAAAACTCATTCCTCTTTTAAATGATAATATCAGTGTCTGTCTACATTACACTATTACATAATAATAGTTATAATATTAATCCCATGACAGTAATATACATGTATTGTAAAACAAATTCACTGAAAAATAAAATAAACTTTCATAATTAGTTTCGTACTAATTTCTATACTTATAGAGAAACACGTGATCTTTTATTTTGACAGAAACTGCATCAAACTTTTATTTTGGCGGAAAACATGGTTTCCAAAAGCGTCTCATTACAATTCTAGTAAAATCATCAACTATGCAGATGTGGAAATAATGTAATGGGTTCTACACAGCCTACAGGTGTTAAAGTAGCCTAGTTCTGCTCACCACAGTCCTCTACACTCACTCATTTCTCTCCTGATCCTCCTCACTCCTCATCAGACACTTGAAGGGCCTGATTCTTTTTTCACGCTATTTCCCTGCACTTTTCTTGCGTTTCTTCTCCATCGCTCTGACGATTTAAACGCCGGCTCGCTCAGAGCCCAAAGGGTGAGGTGTTTCAAGATGTGATTGGCCCAGTCCAGTGTCAATCAAG
This sequence comes from Chrosomus eos, assembly GCA_036326025.1. Lineage (NCBI taxonomy): Eukaryota > Metazoa > Chordata > Actinopteri > Cypriniformes > Leuciscidae > Chrosomus > Chrosomus eos. The sequence goes on from CM070822.1 coordinate 40,379,725, forward strand.
AAAATAACCAATGGGCCGCTGATCTACGCGTTTCATGGGCCGGTCTGAGAAAAACAAAACCTACTGACTTTTTTTGTCCAATGCACCGGTACAAAGATCCCAGCGCCGCCAATTGATCAAAACTAAACGAATGGGCCGCCGATGTACGAGTTTTATGGGCCGGTCAGATAAAAAATTTTTTTTTTTTTTTTTTTAAGTTTGAGATGTATCGGCCCAAATAGCACGTCGGCCCACCGGGCAAATGCCCGAAATGCCCGATGGCCAGTCCAGCCCTGTAGACAAGAGCCTATTCCTCAGCTGGTATCGAAGAGAGACATTTGAATCACTTTAAAGTCCTTTCAAACTGCATTGATTTAGACTTCAACATTCTGGTTGCTATTGAGATCCATTGTGTGGAGACAAATCCTGAAATGTTTTCCTCAAAAAAACTTTATTTCTTTTCCACTGAAGAAAGAAAGACATGAACATCTTGGATGGCATTGGAGTGAGTAAATTATCAGGAAATTTTATTTTGGGGTGACCTAATCCTTTAAATACTTGCACTGACATAAATTTGTTTTTCAGCTTGATCAATCTATCAAAGACTTGATTGACGGGCAGGACATGGATGACCCCACCAGCGATGAGGACATTATAAATACATCTGAGGCACCAGGTAAAATAACAATTGTAGATGTAATGACTAATAAAATGCTGAAAAGTGATCAAAATGGTCAATGTTTATGATAATGACTTTATTCAAATTATGTATTTTATAAATTATTCATTACATATTATTATTCTTTTACATGTTATGGAGACATTTAATCATTTATAAATATTCTAATATATGCTCTGATATGTTGCTTATTTCTTAATGCAAGATCTTTTTATTCTCTTATGTGCTGTAATAACAATGTGATTTCTCTTACTTAAACTTTTATCTCATTGACCACAGCACCACATCCCTCTACCCAACAAAGGGGTGAAGAACTCACCACCTCTTTTCCCACTCCCAAATCAGGATTGAAACGTCGCAAAGTGGATGCAGATTCTGTTGAGCGACAGAAACTTAATTTGTTACAGCAAGTTACATCAGTTCTTGCCACTCCAGATCCATATAGTTCATTTGGACATCAAGTTGCTGTGGAACTTAAATTAATAAAAAACGCAAGTATACAAACCAGGGCAAAGAAACAAATAATGAATATTTTGTTTGAGGCCCAGGAGGCTGACCAGTCCACTCCATCACCATCCTCACACATTCCACCAGCTACATACTCACCTCTCGCACCTTCACACACGCTCTCCTCAACCCCTAGTTTATACACACAGCCACAGCATCAACACTACCATCAGCTCCGGCCTTCTCAGGGTCCTGCTCAGCCTCCAAACTACTTCAGGATGTTAGAAGATTTGGATGAGTAGTTGCAGGTAAAATATACAGTACGATATTACAAAGTTCATCACACATGCAAAAAACTTAATTAAAGGGATAGTTCACCAAAAATCTTATATTTTGTCATTACCCTGATGTTGTTCCAAACCGGTTTATGACAAAATAGTATAATAGAATAAGCTAAAGTCCATAAAAGTCTGTGTGTTTCTTTACCACCTGAAATGTATATATGGCATTTGAAGTTACTGTAACAGATGTGTAGTTCAAAGTGAAAGCTTTTGATAGTTGTATGAATGCATGCATGAATATTTTAAAATGTTGAGTTGGCAGTTTAATACTTTTGCATGCCGAAAATAATTAAATAAAGAACTGAAATGTAATCATGAATACGCTCTTTATTTTAATAATAGCAAATAGACATGTGAGTTTAAATTATAATTTGTTTTTAAATAACAATATTTTTACATTTAATAAATATATGGCAGCAGAATCAAATAAAGCATTTTACAGCGGAACAAACAAATACCACAAAAATATAAATTATGTAATATTCTAACTATGTACATTGCTCTGCTACACCTAGCTAACGCTTATGTTCATCAATTATCTAAACGTAGTCTTCTTGCCATGACACCTGGCCAGCAGGTGACATAAAATAATCTTTCAGTACATCACGTTGCTGCTTAGCAGTGAGGGTGGGGTTTCGTGCCCTTCCAGCTTGCATATTCTGCATGGCCCCCAGGCCATCTCTCCTCCATCCTCCTTCGTTGACTCTGTGGTCTGCATCCTCCCAGTCTGCCAGTGCTGGTGGCATGTAGGCCTCAGAACGGTGCTCACAAAGGAAGTTGTGGAGGCATGCTGAAGCCAGGGTGATCTTTGTAACACTGTCTGGGTGAAGGAGGATTGTGGATCGAAAAACTCGAAACCTATTGGCGAGAATGCCAAAGGCATTTTCTACCACTCTGCGTGCCCGTGAGAGCCGGTAGTTGTAGACCCTTTGGTTGTGGTCCAGCTGCCTGAAAGGGTAGGGCTTCATTAGATCTGTTCTTAGTGGGTAAGCCTCATCCCCCACAAACATATAGGGCAGCAAAACATCTGATCTAGGAAGCTCTTCTGGAGGAGGAACATTTAGGAGCCCCTTGTCCAGCGCTTTCCTCAGGTCAGAGTTGGCAAAGAGTCCAGCATCTGAGACCCTGCCCTGAGTGCCAACACTGATATAAATAAACTTATAATTTGCATCAACCGCTGCCATCATAAGAACAGAAAATCTGTTCTTATAATTGTGCCACGTGCTCCCACTGTGGGCTGGGGGCTGAATGTAGATGTGCTTGCCATCAAGGGCACCCAGGCAATGTGGAAATTGCCATTTTTCAACAAAGCTCTTGGCAATTGCTCGCCATTCGTCCTCTGATTTTGGTGTCTGCAAAAAATAAGAGCAGAATGATAGATTTATTTACAAGTTGAGAGATTTCTCCTCACCTGATTTAATAGATTAACTATCGAATCTCAACCCCACCTATACTGAATTTCTAAATTTAATGAAGTTAAACCTTATGCCCACCACATCTATACAATATGTTATGTTTGTGTTTTCTCCTCTTTCAGTTTGTCATTTTTAAACTATGTTGGTTGTCTTCATATTTGTAAATGCTGTATGTCATAATGTTTGTTATTGTGATATTAATAATAACAATATTAGGGAATTCTAACCTTTAGAAAATCTTCTTTCAAGACCTGATGTAGTGCCGCACATGTGTCCTTCACTATGTCAGATACAGTAGTGGCCCCAATTCGGTACTGGAAACTCAAAGATTTGTAGGTTTCACCTTCAACAGAAACAAATATTATTTAATTAAAATATAGTGCATTCATTTCAGAAATAATTTCGATAGAAAATATCACAGGTTTAAAATGGTAAATGTAAGCAGAGCAGACTATGGCAAAGCCATTTGTTTGTTTTCCTGTTTCCCTGTTTTGTCATTAATTTAATCTCACTCCATGACAACACCATTTGATAGATCCAATATCCAAGCACAATTTAGCATCCCCAATGGTTTTTGACATCATATTGACTGAGTTTGGTGCCCAATGCCGTTCAATGCAGACGCTTTCAGTGCTTGGGTCCTAATTACTGTAAACTCAAAACACAAGAGACAAGCATTTGTTTATAAATACAAACCTGTTGCCAAGAATCTGAGGGTCAAGGAGAGCCTCTCCCTGGCCGTAATTGCCCGTCTCATCTTCGTGTCTTGCCTGGTGATCAGTGGTTCTACTCTCCCTATAGTAATGGGCGATATAAACGATATGCGATATAAACGATATAAAATTGGTCTACGATAGAGATTTTAATTCTATTGCACTATCGCGATATTGCATGTTGACGCAATTTTCCCGCAAAAATTTAGAGCCACGAGCTGCAACCGGCTGCAACGCATCATCATATTCGTCATCTTGAGTAAACATGCGTCTGAAAGCGAAACGGAGGACCTGGTGAAAAAGACCGGTGCAACATCCATATTTGGATTAGGTTCGGATTTAAGCCGTCCGACGAACAGCAGCAAACTATACTCTAGGGGCAACAGTTCTGGCTAACACCTGTTTCACACATACTCCGTTTGCGGTTCATATGGCATATGCGGTGTGTATTTTTTCCGTACCCATGTTAACAGGCCTGCACGCGGATGCGGTGCGGCAATGCGTTGAGATCGTTTCAGCACGGAGTCTGTGCTGCACGTGCTGAATTAAAGTGACAGCGCATGGCTCGTGGTCAAAATGAACACGAATTGATATGAAAATATAGTAATCTCTCCTTAAATGCATTTATACTACTATTTTTCAATCATTTTCTTTTTAACTTTAAGCTCGGGGTAATAAGCAAGGAAAACTACAAGGTTACCTCAACAACGCGACAATAATGGATGTTTGTCTCTTGTGGAGGTGGAAAAACAAGTTATTTGTGGCCGCAATATTTCTTGTAAAAAATATTTAAATGCAAAAGAAAAGGTATGGTAAGCTGTTTTTGTCAATTGTGTATGCTTTAATTTAAAAATTGTTTTAAGAAATTGTTCTATTATAATTTATATATCGCGATATATATCGTTATCGCAAGAGGCTGCAATGTATATCGCAATATGGATTTTAGGCCATATCGCCCATCCCTATCTCCCTAGCAGGATTTCAAATTCATCTGATGTCACTCGCAGCAGCTCTTTGAAGCCTGAGCTGTCCTCCAACTATACAGAAGAAAAAAAAATCTAATTTTTAATAAGCTTAACCCTTAATAAGTATAAATATATATTTTCCACATTTGAGTGACACTAGCAAAAAAAAAAAAAAACTTCAGTATCATGTATAACTAGCACTACACTTGCTGTGAACCATCATTAGTTGATGTCTAAATCATTCATCAAATCAGTTGATGTTCTATCATTAAACAGCAGCAATTTTGCTTTTGGTTCCTACTCACATTGTTAACTATTTGTTTGTATAATCATTTATAGCCTATTCAATTTCATTCAGTGTAGTTAATGCTCTGTAGTTAATGTTAATGTTAGCTTTTCAACGTTTAACGTTGAAGATTTCTTTAAACATGTATAGAGTTTATAATATCAACTGATTAAAAAAAACATATCAATAGGATACAGTAACAATCTGAGAAAATTTGAAATTGAGAGACGGAGCAGTCCAACCGATTTAATGTTACATTTCTGCATCTTGCAAGAGAAGGTAACAAATTCAGTGAATTTGCCAAATTAACGTTGCTGGTCACCACTGTTACAGCTACACATTTCCTGGTGACCAGACCTGTTAAATAAGGTTGCTATACAATAACACCTATTTGATTTAATTTACTAAAACACATTTCTACACCGTATCAGTGTACAGTACGTTAGCGCTATAAACTAGTGCTAATATGTTGCCAAACAACTGTAAACAACCTAGCCCTTGTAGTAAACATTGTAAATATTTTAAAACAGTTAAAAAGCATACCTCTAGTTCTCGCTGAAGAACAGACAGTCCATGCTGACCCCGTCTCCCCAACCATTTTCTCGTCCACGCTCGTTTGATTTTATTTTGTTTTTTATTGCTACAAAAAATAAGTATCAATACAGCAAGTTGCCGCAACACAGTATCCATTTTTGTTTACATGCGTTTCCCCGTGAGATCGCGTCACGTGAGGGGCTTAATAATCTGGCAAGATAATCTTAAGAATATCTTGTAGTGTGTGATGCGCCGCGATTTTCAAATCTTGTAGTGTGATCATGTTTAAGATTTGAGGTAAGAAAATCTGCAAAGATTCTCCTTAAGTGTGTGCTGCAACCAGATTTCAAAATCGGTTAGGATTTTAAAACTCCTGTAGTGTGAGCGAGGCTTAACAGTGTTTGTTCTCTCTCCGCTGTTTGAGCAGCTGGTGACGTCAGCGTGCGGTGATTCGAATCACTGAATCATTCTGAATCACGTCATACCACTCGAGGATTAAAAAACTCCGTTTTCACTCATCACTTCTTTCCAGAAAACGAATTAGTGTTTACTAAAAACTGATTCACGTTATAGAGAGCGAAATGAGACGCACCTTTTCTGTTACTCTCGAGGGAATGCGATTTACTCCAAAAACACAACGCTCATTATTGTTAAGTAAACCATTGAAACGTTACTTTCAAGGATGGTTAATTTATTGTACATATCGTGTAAAATCGATTTCATTGACTGAATGTTTGCATTGATTTAAACACTTTAAATAAGTAAAAACGCAAACCTTTCTTCAACCGAATCACAACACTCAAGAGTGCAGCGCGGCGCAACCTTATGACGTCATACCACCAGACCAAAATAAAAGTCCCGCTATATATATATATATATATATATATATATATATATATATATATATATATATATATATATATATATATATATATATATATATACACATAACTGTAATGTTTGTGTAAATAAGTTATACCTGATACTACAGTATTAATGTGCAAATAGCTACAAATGGTGTTTACAAGTTAAAAATATATTAAAAACAGTGGGGTGGGAGATACGACCAAAATCTGATTTCAAGATAAGACATTAATTAAAATAACAATTTTAATAATTTTGGTTATTTCATATTTTTATTACAAATATGAATAAAGCAAATTACATACAATATTGGCTGTTTTGAATGACCAGGGGGCTGTTCCATAAACCAAGATTAGAGTATAAGCCAGGCTTATTTCGGTTAGTCAGGCTTATTTTTGGTAGATTCAGTTTCATAAATCAAACTTAAAAAAGTTCAAACTCAGTTACCCTGGCAACTTATGCTGGGAAACTAGCCTGGTCCAGGGCAGGCTAACTGTCAGGCTAAGCCTCAGTTGTTACACAGATCCTCAACACTGACCGACAAGAACACAATGATATTACCACTGACACTCTCTAATACCATTATTGGACTTTATTAACATTATTAGTCCAAAAATAAATACACAGTATACAGAAAATCAACTTATATAAGGCTACAATATAGACACATATATAAGGCGTTTTAAAGTTGTCCGTTTAGGACATGTCATTTTTGTAATAAAGACATTTTAATTAAGGAGTGCCTCGGTTATCAGAGAATTATTTCTCTACACTGTCACTCTACACTATATTTTTATATATATGTACTGTATTTATAGATATAGATATATAGATAGATAAAAAACAATAGGCCTATACATAATACAGTTTTTGTTTTTTACTGGCTGAATGTTTTGTGCCCAAGATTTAATTAGATTGTTTTAAAGATTTATGAATACATTATTTGGCAGTTTGTCTGTTTTTTATTTTAGTACATGTTTATGATTATTAGAAGAACATTAGAACACAATCTAAAAAAAATCTTTTTAAAGCAGAAGTTAAAATCACAAAATCAAAAAATAAATAATTACAAAAGCACAGTATAAATTTTAACTGGTAAGATTAATCTGAGCTTAGTAATTGACAGTATATTAGCCAACATTTGATTTAACCCAAATACACTTGTAGGTTTAAAATTCTAAATAAGGGACATATAATGTCCAACTAACAAATATTTTAGCATATATATATATATATAATAAAGTACATTATAATATATATATATATATATATATATATATATATATATATATATATATATATATATATATATATATATATATATATATATATATATAATGTACTTTTTTATGTCTTTCAATTCAAACACATTTAACACAATTATAAAAATGGACAGTTCCTTTAAAGACATCATATTTTCCCCCAATAAATATTCCTTCTAAATTTTCTAAATTTTTCCTTCTACTTTTTTTTTCTTTTGTGATATTCAATATTAAATAAGTAAATAAATAAAATAACAAATAACTAGAAATAAAAGGGAAGGTTACATAAAAATGTAGTTCATGTAGGCCAATATATATTCCTTTATTTTATGGAATATTCTTTGATTTTAGAGTTGCACATATCTTTTCAAAATGTATACATTTGTTCCTAATTTAATGTTATCCTCTCCATAATGTACTTTAGAAACTAAATTAAATCTAACCACTCATTTAAAACTGGGGATTCTTGCTTTCTCAAAAACAATTATTGCATTAAAAGCTGTAATTCTCAGCATTCTAAATAAGTATACATCATCTTTATTACGTAGCATAGATCCTATACCCAAAACTATATTTTGTATCTTTATATATTTAGTTTCTTAAAAAAATTCTTCCCTGAATTGGGCTACTTCTGTTCAATTTCTTTTTTTAAATTAGAAGTATAAAATATATGAGTGTAATGAGCTAGAAGTTCACTGCAACTTATCCAACATCCTAAAGATAAATTATTATAATTAGAAGATAATCCTCGTGTTATAAAATATCGCATATTAATTTTCCAAGCAAAATGTATATTTTAGTGAGAATTATTGCGGACCTATTTGGCGCGCATGCGCGCAGCAGCGCTCGTTCAATATGAAGATTAGCAGCCAAATTTATACATTTGCATGACTTTCTAACATTTACAGATGGAGAATATAACTGTAAAATGTCATTTTTGCACTGAGCGGGGGAAAAAAACATGTCACAAACGCATAAAACAGCACAAAATATACGCTGTTTGATGGTGGATCGATTTGATCCACGATCGACCTCTAGGGCTGCTTCAGAAACGCGCAATTATCTAGACTAGATAAACCTGGATAAAATTAGTGAGATTGCGTGAACTTCAATTACCTTTTATGAAACCACTTTAGCCCCAACTTATTTGTTAGGCTCATTCAAGTCCGGTTTTGGAGTTTAATCCCCGCTTTTCTAAGCTTCATTTATGGAACAGCCCCCTGGTCTGTTCTGGAGGAGGTTTATTTACAGTAAACTGGTTATTAGATGAGAATAATTGTGCTCATACTTTCACTGATCAAGTATGATCAGATAATTTGGGTTTATATATTTTACATTTATTAATAATTGGATTTTGACATTTATCAGTATGTTTTTAAATAAAATGCTACATTTTATTGAAAGATAATTTTGATAGTAATAATATAAATGATTTATGTGACACTACAAAATAACTGAATGACTGATTTCCATCAACGCAAATAAAGTTTGAGAAAATCACAGATACACACCGTCACTCATCGTGACTCACAAAAACACACTATATAAGGGTTCATTTCACACATTTATTCTGACATGTTATTTCACTGACAGAAGTTCAACTTTAGTATTAATGTAATGAAGAGAAAATAACTCCTCACTGTTACTGATTTATCATGCACCTCACAGCATTATGGGTAGAATCTCTCATCAATTTATTCTTATTCATCAACACAGTTTCCCTGATGATTTACAACTAACATAAAACCCAGGATAGAGTGTGTGAGTGAATGTCAATGGATCTGTCAATGTCAAGTTACTAAGATGAACTGCACAGTTTGCCGAAAAAGATGTGTCCCTTATTTTGCCCTGAAGGTGGCAACCCTGTCAACAGTTTCACTGATTATTCAAAATCATCCCAAAACACAGGATCAACCCTAAACCCAGGATAGAGTGTGTGTGTGTGATTGTGGTCTGGACTGTGTGGATGAGGCTCATTGTGTCAGAGCAGAGGCGCTGTAGAACAGGGGTCTCAAACTCAACTTAACTGGGGGCCGCTGGGGGGAGAGTCTGGGTCAGGCTGGGCAAGTATTCCACAAAAAATAGTATTCAAGTAATCCAAAAAAAAGGAGCACAACTGATCCAATCTTCTCAATCTTTATTATTAACGTTTCTTCTGAACTGTTCCTCTGAATTTGAACATTCCTTTCTGTGCATGATTGGTTCTTCATGAGCTGTCCTTCTGACAGTTGAAGTTCATTTTACAAACATTCTTTGTCTTTTCCTTATAACACATCTTTGTGATACTTCATTTACAAAAATTATTTTTCTTTTCCTTATAACACATCCTTGTGATATTTATATTTGCTTATGTCCTTTTTATTTTCTTTATACAACACATTAATATGATATTGAATGTTTTTTTGGAAGGCACATTTCCCCTTATTATACTTAGAAAAACAATTATTGCTTTTAAAATACAAATATTTGCAGTCATGTCTGCCGTCTTATTGAATTCTTTCTACACATGTATAGTGTCTCAGGCAAATTCCTGACTTTGCACAAATCAAAGCAAACCTTCTTATCAACCTGCTGGACACATATTACAAGCTCAAAATGATTATTCTACCATTGTTTTAGAGCAGGGGTCTCCCAACACCAGTAGCTCGTGGCCTGATTGGTAGCAAAGAGTATAGAAGCACAAGAGGCGAAACTCTGATGCTTTTCTGGTAACAGCCACTAGGTGGCGCTTCGGTAGCGCGGCCGCAATTTTGGCGTGAAGATTCCAACGGGAGTTACTGGAAAACAGCACAGATAACAGTTTTTTGAGGTAGTATTTTCTTGCATTATTGAATATTTCCATTTTATGCAACTTTACACATTTACTACTATTATTAGTTACCAACTCCACTTGGCCTGAAATATATTTTGTACGTTTTAATCCCCTGGATCATGCTACAAACATGATGATATATAGAACATGATTGCTGTGTCCGTTATCCTATAATTGACACAATTTTGTACAGTGGCTGTGTTTTTGTTTACATACTCTTGCTTTAACGGTCATTAATATATACGATATAAGAAGTTTACTGTAAAGCTATTTCTATTGCTGTTATATAGGCCTAATAGTTGTACAAATAGAGAGTCTGTAGGCTTACTACTGTATACGTGTTGTAGCCATTAAATAAGCGCATTTAGTTTCATATTTGTTCAAATATTATAATGTGTTTTTCCCATGTTGATTATGAAAAGTGAACAGCATGAGTAGAATATGATATCGGGAGACATGAAGTGGGTCATAGCCTACATGATTTTGACTCATTAGCCTACGTTGTGTCTTGTAGAAAGCCTTTCTTTAAAATTAATTTCGTTTTGAGTAAATTGTATCTTAATTTTTAAAAAAAATATCAACCAATTGCCTGGATTTAATAAATAAGCAAATATAGCAGACAATATAATCATGACATACTTGCAGTGCTCGTGAACTTGAGCGAATCTCATCATAAATTAACCGAAATATGCCTCAGACATGAGAAATACAGAAAGCTTGCAACTAAATCTTTAAACGAAACTATTCCAAACGAAAAGAAATAGGCTACTCTCTGATTATGTTGCACACTCACATATTATGTATGTCGAAATAACGAGATATTATGTTGAAATAACATTATAAATAATAAATCTTTAAATATATTTGATTGAATGCTGAATGTTGTGCTTATTCGATTTAGTAAAATTAAAACTTTAGTTGTGATAATTAAAATTATTGAATATTAAATATTGAAGTTTTGCTCATTTAATAATAGTATACAATATAGGCTATAAGTGCGCAGCTCTCCCTGTCAATGATCTAGCACCCCCTCGGCACCTGCGTTAAAAATTATCTGGCGCTGCCCCCTCTTTTTACATAATTATTTCAACCTAAAAATGACCTCTGCACTGGACTAAATATATGTATAATATATGACTGCCGAGTGCCTTTCACCCCAAAATGGCGGAAGCGTAGCGCTGCTGCTGGGCGCTGGTGTTGCAATGGAACCTTCTATTGGCTTTCACTTCTTGTAAATATACGTTCTTTGTTGGTAGTACGCATATCGCGCTCACATATTTTGCGCGCTCAAGTTCGTTATTTCAAATGTAGGCGCGCGGCAAGCCCGCTCATAATTGAAGCGACACGCTCATTTTTTCCAGGCGCAGTATGTTTGTACTTCACGGTTGTCTATGGCAACTATTGACAACAAACCCACCATAAACTGTCACGAGACTATCTATGGTAGCCCATAAGGGATACATTTTTTTTTTAAACGCGGCACACGCAACGACGGGCTGCACTAACAGTAAACTTTAATGTCAAGTAGGGTGCCACAAAATATCACCCCATTTGAGGCCTGCGGGCCACGAGTTTGAGACCACTGCTGTAGAAGGAAAGAGTTCCTGCATTGTGATCCACATACACAACTGTTTTACTGTAATCCACAAACACTCCTGTTCTACTGCTGATGGGCTTTTCAGTGATATCAGTCTTTATCTTGTTGTGTCTGAATGAGTATTTAGAGGAAGAGCAGAACAAACTCCAGGACTGATCATTACATCCAAACACACACCCATCCCTTCCTGCTGATGCTCTTATATGACACTGATATAAACACACCACCACTCCACTCAATCTCCCAGTAACGGCGTCCACACACACTCTCTCTGCACAACACCTGAGGATGCACATCAAATCTGTCTGGGTGATCAGGATACGGCTGCTCTGTGTCAGGATGTGTTTATGTGCTGTGTTCAGATCCAGAGTGAGCTGATGGGAATCTGATGGAGACAAAACACATTAGAATCAGGAATTATGGAACTCCTGAGTCCTCCATCACCAAACTCCTGCGACCTCTATCGCCGACCTCCTGCGACCTCCATAGCCTACCTCCTGCGACCTCCAACGCCGACCTCCTGCGACCTCCATCGCCGACCTCCTGCGACCTCCATCGCCGACCTCCTGCGACCTCCATCGCCGACCTCCTGCGACCTCCATCGCCGACCTCCTGCGACCTCAATCGCCGAACTCCTGCGACCTCCATCGCCGGACCTCCTGCGACCCCCATCGCCGAAGTCCTGCCACCTCCATCGCCGAAGTCCTGCCACCTCCATCGCCAAAGTCCTGCGACCTCCATCGCCGAACTCCTGCGACATCCATCGCCGAACTCCTGAGTCCTCCATCGCCGAACTCCTGCGACCTCCATCGCCGAACTCCTGCGACCTGCAGCGCCGAAATCCTGCGACCTGCAGCGCCGAACTCCTGAGTCTTCCATCACCAAACTCCTGCGTCCCAGCGCCGAACTCCTGCGTCCTCCATCACAGAACTCCTGAGTCCTCCATCACCAAACTCTTGCGTCCTCCATCACAGAACTCCTGAGTCCTTCATCACCAAACTCCTGCGTCCTCCATCACAGAACTCCTGAGTCCTCCATCACCAAACTCCTGCGTCCTCCATCACAGAACTTCTGAGTCCTCCATCACCAAAATCCTACGACATCTATCGCCAAACTCCTGGCTGGTAACAAAGCCCTATCTACTTACCTGAATATAACTTGTGTCCACCAACATATATTCAATGTGGAATCCTCCCATTTATCTGCAACAGAGAAAACCAGCCACATCATCTCATCACCTGAAGTATCAGTACTTCATTTTAAGGGGTATGATTACCACAAGCATTGTGTCAAATATATTTTTGCAACAGGGCTCGACAATAAGGACTGCCTGATGATCTGGGGCCAGTGGGAAAGACACTAGGTCCAGTTGATGTCCAGTAAAAAGTGTTAGAGTTGAGCCCTGCTGCAATTTATTAATGTGTAAATATTGTATCTGTGTTTGTGGAATTAATGTGGAACTCTTTCAAACTCTTTGTAGAAGCAAATGGGCAAGTGGCCTCAACTTCTTCAGAGGATCAGGAACCTAGTGTTTCACTCCCTGTACTTATGCTGCCAGAAAGATTTTCACCCGGTCCCACACACATTTCCCCACTCCCTTCTGAACGACAAACTTCCTCAAACCAAAACAAGTCCTGGATCAGCAGCTTCCAAGTTCCATGGGACAAAATGCCAGCACGAGTTGTTGAAGCAATGCACGCACACTTGGGGCGGCAGTGGCTCAGTGGTTCATGTAGATTGTCTACAAACCGAAAGGTTGGTGGTTCAATCCCCGGTTCCACCTGACCAAGTGTCGAGGTGACACTTGAGCAAGACACCTAACCCCAACTGCTCCCGACGAGCTGGATGGCGCCTTGCATGGCTGACACCGCCGTCGGTGTATGAATGTGTGAGTGAATGGGTGAATGAGAGGCAAAGTGTAAAGCGCTTTGGTGGCAATTGGGTCTATGAAAGCGCTATATAAATGCAGTCCATGCACTGCAAAAACCCCAGTAAAGCAACCTGTGCAGAAGTGGCCAGAGTAATTGTATGCAAGTACCCTGGGACATTTGCTTATAAGACTGGAGAAGGTGAGCAGCTAGGTTGTGGTTAATTATTCACTGTTCAGATAGCTTAAAACCAAAATTGAACACATAAATAGAGACAATGTCAGTAATCGAATCCGACAGTCTAGGAAAAGGTCCAGTGATGATAGCAGTGGCAATGATGCTGCCATAAAAAGAAGCAGAACAGATGTGGATAGTTATGGGTGTACAAAATGCCAACCCACTAATCTTCCACAAAGAGAAACAGCAGAATCATTTTTAGACAAGAGAAAGATCTTGGTTACCATCTTCAAGTCAGAAGGACCTACAGCTGTTGAGACAATGGACGTTGAGAGGAATATGGACTTGACTTATATATGACCTTCACTAAAAGAGCTCTCTGTAGTCATTTCCATATGCTCACTGATTTCGATATTGACACACCTCCATGAAGCTTTCTTCACCAAGGGCAGGAGGATTATAAACTTTTTTTCTAAATCAAAGACTAAAATGGAACCAGGACATCCAGGCTTTGCTACGAGAGATGGAGCATGAAAGCATGAACAACCATCAGGTCCCTATCGCTGCCATTCTTCTTTTAATGAAATACTTGATTAAATACTTGATTTCTTTTAATGAAATACTTGATCGCGCACTTTGCAATAACTATGGAATTTTTCACCCAAAACGTTACCTACATCGATCATCACGTTGTGGGTATCTGGGTTTGTCTCAAGAAAATGTATTTTATCCGATAGCCTTACGTAAATCACTGAAAATGTCATGGAGACCAACGAGGGCTGATTTAAATAATTTGACAGTTTTACGTGAGGAGGCTACATCTGGCTCGGCCGTTCCGGTGCGATTGCTGAAAAGTGCACTGATAAATGTGTGCTCGATCAATAACAAAGCCCTGACTGTATGTGATCTAATAATGGATCAAAACTGGGATCTCATTTGCTTAACGGAAACCTGGCATAAAGAGTCTGATGGACTTCTTTTTAATGAACTGACTCCTGAGGGATATGGATTATGTGATCTCCCGCGATCAACGGGTAGAGGAGCCACTGGGACTATCTTCTGTGGATATTCCTTCCTTTACCTCATTTGAATGCCTTGCCTTGAGTGTCTCTGTTTCATCATCTATGGTCATTGTGGCTGTGTATAGACCTCCCAAATGTAACAAAGAATTTACATCTGACTTTGCTGAATTAATATCTGTGTTGGTTTTAAAATATCAGAAAATTCTAATTCTTGGTGATTTTAATATTCACATGGACAAAAAAGACATTTTATCAACAAAAGATTTTACATCTTTATTAGAGTGCTTTGAGCTATACCAAGTTGTGGATTGTCCCACGCATAACAAAGGCCACATTTTAGATCTTGTGATTCAAAATGATACACTTGTGTCTAGGTTGTCTGTATCTGACTTTGGTTTATCTGATCACTTAGCTATACTATTCAATTTGGAGCTACCTGTTATACTTGCTGCCACTTCCCGTATTATTCATTACCGTAAGTGGAGATCTATCGTGCCCACTGACTTCTCTGATTTTATTTACTCTGCTACTAGCTGTATCTTACCATCTGATGCATTGGAAGACAAAGTAAATATGCTGCAGAAAATTCTTTCATCTGGCCTGGACACCTTTGCTCCTTTGAAGTCACGTGCTGTATCTTTTAAACGATCTGCTCCGTGGTATAATGACGATCTACGTGCAATGAAAACTCAATGTCGCAAAATGGAGCGCAGATGGCGCTCTACTGGGTTAACTGTGTATCATCAGGCTTGGAAAGAAAGCTTGGGTGAATATAGGACTGAAATGGTATCTATAAGGTCTGCTCATTTTTGTCAGATTATTGCAAGTGATCAAGATAACCCTAAAAGGTTGTTTAATTCAATCAACAATCTTTTAAATAGAAATAATAATTCCAATGTCTCTTCTTCTGTTCAATTGTGCAACAAGTTTCTTATGTTTTTTGGTAATAAGATCGAGGGAATAAGAGATCGGATTACTACTACAAAAACAACTGCTATCTCAAAATTAAATAGCATAGAATTTTCTGGTGTTTATCTTTCAGAATTCCTGCTGTTAGATTCGCAATCCTTGTCTAATGTGGTCTTAAAGATGAATGCTACCACCTCACATCTTGACCCCATACCAGCTAGGTTGTTTCAGTCATGTTTTTCCTCGTTGTGCTTGCCTCTCCTGAGTATCATAAATGACTCTTTGTCTTCTGGTGTTGTGCCATCTGCACTTGAAATTGCTGCTGTAACCCGGTTCCAAAAACAAATAGCCGTGACTTTGAGAATTTGGGAAATTTTCATCCGATCTCTAATCTCCCTTTTATTGCTAAAGTCTTAGAACGTATTGTTGCAACACAATTGTTATCTCATCTATCTGTTAATGAACTCTTTGAGTCACTTCAATCTGGTTTCCGTAAAATGCATAGCACTGAGACAGCATTAGTTAAAGTCACAAATGATTTACTGATGGCTTCCGATTCTGGATGTTTATCAATACTGATCCTGCTTGATCTCAGCTCTGCTTTCGACACGATTGATCACTGTATTTTACTTTCCCGCCTGGAGTCTGTCTTTGGTGTACCTGACTCTGCTCTGAGCTGGTTTAGGTCTTATCTCTCAGATCGCAAACAATTTGTTGTGTTGGGTGGTTGTAGATTGGAGGTTAGTATGGTAAAATATGGTGTACCTCAGGGTTCAATTTTAGGTCCTTTACTTTTTAGTTTATATATTTTTCCACTTGGCCAACTTTTGAGGTCTCTTGATCTCGATTTTCATTTATATGCTGATGACACCCAGATATACATTCACTCAAAGCCTGATGTAAATGTCGCTGTTACTCACCTTTCTAACTGTATTGCAGAAATCAAAAATTGGATGTCTGTTAATTATCTATGTCTAAATAGCGATAAAACTGAAGTGATGCTTATTTGTTCGTCTCACCAGTTACGTAGTGTGAAATCTGTAGCTTTAAATGTGGACGGCTCTGATATACAGTTCAAATCTAAATTAAAAAACTTGGGGAGTCATTTTTGATTCTAATTTAACATTTGACCTGTATGTACGAAATACTGTTAAAGTCTCATTTTTTCATCTTAAAAATATATCTAAATTACGACCCATGTTGCCTTTCTCTGTAGCAGAAAAATTAATTAATACTCTGTTTTTTTCAAGGATTGACTATTGTAACGCCTTGTTGGCGGGAGCATCGAAATCTATTCTGCACAGACTTCAATGGGTACAAAATTCTGCTGCACGTATTCTGACCAGGACCAGAAAAAGAGACCATATAAAACCTGTTTTAGAGACATTGCATTGGCTGCCTGTTAAATTTCATGTTGATTTTTATTATTTTCTTTTATTTTAACCAGGAAGTCACATTGAGATATTGCTATCTTTTCTTCCAGAGAGACCTGGTCAAGACAGCGGCATAAGAAATTTCATACACAAGAATCACTGAATTGAAATATCACAATTTACACATTCACAAACAACATGGATATAAACGAGTCAAGAAAAACAGTTACATTTGTCCTTTAAAACATTGAGTAAAAGACGTTTCAAAGAGGTCGGGGTTGGAAGTGCATCTAGCTTCAATACATTTTGTAGTTCATTCCAAGTCCAAGGAGCGTAAAAAGAAAAAGCGCTTTTACCAAATTCTGACAATACCCTTGGGACTTTTAGCCGGAGATGAGAACCAGACCTTGTTTGATAGGTATTTGTGTAATAAATTAAAATATTTGATATATAAGAAGGTAACTTACCTAAAAGAGCTTTAACAATAAATAAGTACATGTGCAGTTTTCTCCTTTGATGTAAAGATGACCAAGCTAAGGAATCATAAAGAATACAATGATGTGTCCGTGACTCTGCACCAGAAACAAAGCGTAAAGCAGCATGAAACACGCAATCTAATTTTCTAAGTAGAGTAGTAGCTGCATGCATATATAAAAGATCACCATAATCAATAATGGATAAAAAAGCACTCTCTACTAATTTCTTTCGGGCCTCAAATGGAAAACAACTTTTTAAGCGAAAAAAGAAGCCTAATTTTGGCCTAAGCTTCTTCAGCAACATATCAATATGTACGTCGAATGCTAATCTTTCATCCAGCCAAATTCCTAAGTATTTATAGGAACTAACTCTTTCTAGAGAAATACCATTAGAGGTTGTAATTGAAATATCAGCTACCTTTGAACGCCCACGACTAAAAATCATGTATTTTGTCTTTTTTATATTTAAAACCAATTTTAACTGAGACAATGAATGTTGCAAAACTTGAAAAGCATTCTGTAATTGGTTCAAGGCTTGATTTAAAGTAGATGCTGTTGTATGAATGATTGTATCGTCTGCATACAAATGCAGTTTGGCGGACTCCATTCCGTTGCCTAAATCATTAATAAAGATAGAAAATAAAAGAGGGGCTAAAACAGATCCTTGGGGAACCCCGGTATTGACTTGAAGGAGAGGTGAGTTATAATTTTCCACAGACACGCATTGGACACGTTCTGAAAGGTAATTATCAAACCAGCTTAAGGCTGCTTCACTGAGGCCTATAGACCTAAGTCTCTGTAACAATAATTTGTGATCTACGGAGTCGAAAGCTTTTGATAAATCGACAAATAATGCAGCACATGACTTTTTACTATCTAAGGAGGATATAATATCATTAGAGACTAGCATGGCTGCAGTAATGGTGCTATGTCCTGTTCTGAATCCTGACTGATAATCATGAAGAATATTATTAACCGATAGGAATTGTTTTAATTGATCATTTATCAGTGATTCAAAAACTTTCGCTAAAACTGGCAATCTGGAGATAGGACGGTAATTAGTTGGATCTAAGGGGTCTCCCCCTTTAAGTAATGGGGTAACCATTGCCGATTTCCACGATTAAGGTATAACATTTGAAACGAGACTTAAGTTAAATATAGAGGCTATCGGTTCTGCTACGAGATCAGCTGCCACTCTTAGAAAATAAGGCTCAATTTGATCGAATCCTGCCTTTTTTTTTATGTCTAAATTCGTTAGGGCATTTTGAACCTGCGCAATGGTTATGGGTGCAAAATTAAAAGATTCTGATGGGCAGTATTGAATAGGATCAGCATCCAAGGTATTAACACCTGAATTAGTGGCATCAGACGTGGAGCCTACTGAAGTAAAATAGTTATTAAAAGTATCTGCTATAACTTCTCTGCCCTTGACTACGGTATGATTAATATTCAAATGCTCAGGAAATTTAAATAATTGATTTGGTGCTGAAGTTGACTTAATTAATTTCCAGAACTTTGTGGGATTATTTTTATTTTCATTTATGGAAGACAAATAATAATCACGTTTTGCACTTTTGATTAATTTTGTGCATTTATTTCGTAAAGCTCTGTAAGTAATCCAGTCTAGGGGATTGTTAGATTTCTTAGCCTTAACCCAAGCAGCATTCCTCAGTTTTATGGAGGTGGAAACGGTACCTTTAAACCAAGGGTTATTTTTACCACTTATCCTAAATCTTTTGACTGGAGAATGTTTATCACAAATTGATAGAAATATCAATTTAAAATAATCCCAAGCCAATGTAACATCAGGCATACTGGAAACTGCACCCAGATCACTAAAGTAGAGATCGCGTAAAAAAGCTTGTTCATTAAAATGCTTAAATCTTTTAAAAATATAACGTGGTGGGTTTCTAGGAATTTTACAATTTCTCACACAAACAACTGCACAGTGATCACTGATGTCGTTGCAAAAGACTCCAGATGCTGAATATCTGTGGGGTGCATTGGTTAAAATTAAGTCCAGTAAGGTAGATCTGTCCAAGTCCTTAAGATTCATCCGGGTTTTTGAATTAATCAGCTGTAACAAACAATGAGAGTCACAGGTCTCCTTGAAGAGATCAGAGGATGGCGACAGCCAGTCCCAGTTGAAGTCGCCAAGAATAATCAATTCATATTTAGTCCAATCATGAAAAAAGTCCGCAAGTAAAGTAAATACCTCGCTTGAAGATGATGAAGGCGGGCGATAGCATCCAGCCACAATGATATCAGAGCCGGCGGCGAGATTTAATTTGAGCGCTAGAAGTTCGAGACCATTCGGTTTGCTGGTTGTCTGTATGCAGGAACAGTTTAAAATAGATCTCGCATAAATCACAATTCCTCCTTTTTTTGCACGATCGGATCTGAAGACTGTATATGAATCGATATTGATCATATCATTTGTGACTGAGGCATTTAGCCATGTCTCAGTTATGACCATTATGTCTGCACCAGTCGTGTCGGCCCAAACTCGTAGAGAGTCCATTTTATTGGTCAGACTGCGCACATTCAGATGAAAGAAACGTAATCCGTGAGAAGATTTGAGATCGTTGGGCATTTGTAATTGGGATAATGTTGGACCAGGGTTGGGGTGAACATTACCCGATAATAGAAGCAAGATGAAAAATAGCCATGATCTCCTTGCTTGGCCTTCTGTGGTCGAATCTTTACAGCAGGTAGGCGTTTCTCTGGCTGAATATCTCCCGTTCTCGTGCAGCCATAAGCAGCGTAATCCACGCGGAACATCACCAGAAGCGAGTACCGAGTCACGAGAAATGTCTCTCCAAGATATCCGAAGCATCGGGCCATGATCATTAGACAATACCGGAGCAGTCCCGGCATACAAAAGATACCATTGCGGCCGTAGACAGAGCACAGTCACCTCGAACTCACTCTGGCCGCTTTCAGCGGTGTCCTCAACGCCAAAAGGCACATCGATCCCCGATTTCCTCGAAGTCATACAGCAGCACAGAAGAAGCACAAAGAGGGATAAACTCATATTTAAGCGTTGTCTGGCCGCGTGCATCGAGAAAAATTAATAAGATAAATAAATATATATTTATAAATAAACAAATAAATATTTAAATAAGTAGCCTATGACTCTGCTCAAACAGTGAAGGACAAAGGAAGAGAACAAACACACACGTCTACACACATGCCGCCATCTTGAGATAGATTGTCTTATCTATCACTTAAATTAGATCACTTAAAATTCTTATGTTGACCTACAAGGCATTAAATTGACTTGCTCCGCAATATCTTTCTGATCTTTTAGTAACCTACGTTCCGACACGTAATCTTCGCTCAGCCGATGCTGGTCTTTTAGTTGTTCCGGTAACGCGCCTGAAAACAATGGGTGATAGGGTGTTTTCTTCGGTTGCCCCAAAGGTATGGAATTCACTGCCCTCACAAATTAGAAGTGCTCCATCTCTGAAATTGTTTAAATCATCTCTGCATGCACTGTAATAGTGTCATGAATTTCAGGAACGAACCCAATCGCAGACAGTATGCACAAACACGGGGTTTATTGAGGTACAAAACAGAAAACAAAACCCACGAGGGGGCAAAACAAGACTAGAGGCAACGAGCAAGACTAAGACTAGATAAATAAAGACTTGACATAAGACTACACAGATAGAACACAAACAGCTACACAAACTTACAAATTCTCTTACAAGATACAGACGATGTACTCACAGAGAGTAACACGCAGTTTTGACAATGAACCGACACAGGACAGCAAACACAAGGGAATGATATAGGGGAACACTAATGACAAGGACAGGTGAAACTGACTAGACAATAATGACAAGACGAGGATAACAAGGGGGCGGGGTAACATAACGAGACAACACAAGCACATGGCCCAAACAATTGGCCATGCGCTTGTACACAAAACATGATTCTGTCATGATCCTGCCTCACGACCAGGGAAAAATCAAGGACACTTAGGCAGAATCATGACAAATAGTTTGTATGTCATGCTTATTTTTTCTATTGTCTATGTTAAGCGCTCTGAGAATTGACTTTTAAAAGCGCTATACAAAAAAATAAAGTTATTATTACTTGAGAAAGAATGAGAAAGAGGACCTCTTCATCTTGACAGATGTAAAAGTTCTTTCTTTAATTTTTTTTACACCATCACTTTAAATTGAAATCTCAATTTTTTTTTCTTAAATAGAAATTATTTGCAATATCTGAGAATTGTATTTATTTATTTTTTCTTTCAGCCAACCTCGACCAAGATGTCAATTGAGCAGGAGCTGACATTGCCTACCACATCACGGGTGATCATGCTAGGTATGAGAAATATTTGTTGAGAATTCTATTACATGAAACAATTTACCTGAAGATGCCTTTATTTTAGGGAGTAGTCTGCTGTTTGCAACCCACTGGATGGTCAGCATTGAGGGGAAGTCTTCTATGAAGCCAACCAACTTCATAACTTTGCCAGTGCTTTCGCTGTCTTTTTCGGGTCATTTTATGCGTTCAATCTGGAGTATCAGCATCCACTACGCTGCAGATG
The DNA here is from genome assembly GCA_036326025.1 of Chrosomus eos. Lineage (NCBI taxonomy): Eukaryota > Metazoa > Chordata > Actinopteri > Cypriniformes > Leuciscidae > Chrosomus > Chrosomus eos. The sequence goes on from CM070822.1 coordinate 40,402,005, forward strand.
GTACAGAGGTGAGTAATTCACCACAAAAATCTTAAAGGATTAGTTAACCCAAAATGAAAATTATATCATGTATTCACACCCCATGTCATTCCAAACCTGTACGACTTTCTTTTGTGTAATACAAAAGAAGACATTTTGAAGAATGTTGGTAACCAAATCATTTCAGATCCATTGAGCTTCATAGCATTTTTATCCGTACATTGAAATTAATTTTGTGTGTGTGTGTGTGTATATAATATATATTTATATAATATATATTTAAACAAATACCATGGTCTGTCTTGGGCTGGGGGAATATATGTACATGGGGGATACAATATTATTATTATTATTATTTTTTCACAAATTGTGGTCAATTTGATATCGATTGTCAAAAGACACGTATCGATCTTTCAATGCTAAGCATTCAAGCAAAAGAGAATTTGTGCACTGTGTGAGAAGTTTTGTGTGTGCACATCCAAAGGGAGACCTGCGTGAAGTTGGCCCCCCACCCAACGCAAAACGTCGTCAAACTATGCTCAAACGTTTGTGCTCCGTTTGTGCTGTAAAAAGTTTCGTTTGTGCTGTTTCGGTTTCTTAGATATGAAAGGAATATTTTTAGGTCATTCTGAGGTCAATTAGCCCCCCCACATGATCCAAATTCACCCAAAATAGTCTTGTTCGTTTGTGCTGGTTTTTGCCGGTACAATTTTCGTTTGTGCTGTGTTGGGTTTTAAAATATCGGAAATTGAATTATAGACGATGACGTCACCAGCCCCCCCACATGCTCCAAATTCACCCGAAATAGACGCAATCGTTTGTGCTCCGTTTGTGCTGTAAAAAGTTTCGTTTGAGCTGCTTCGGTTTTTTATATATTAAAATAATATTAGGTGGTCATTCTGTGGTCACTCAGCCCCCCCACATGCTCCAAATTCACCCAAAATAGGCTCGTTCGTTTGTGCTTCGTTTGTGCTGTAAAAAGTTTCATTTGAGCTGCTTCGGTTTTTTAGATAATAAAATAAGTTCGGGGGTGTTTGCTGAGGCAGTGGTGGGCCTGTATCATCAAAGTGTCGATCTCCTCTGGTATCTTCTTGAAGAGGAATCCCCTGTGTGAAGCGCTGGTGAAATACTATCATTTCTCCGTCTGAGCCTGTGAGTGTAAGCTACGCTGGTGAAATACTATCATTCTCTCCGTCTGAGTCCTGTGAGTGTACAGCTACGCTGGTGAAATACTATCATCCTCTCCGTCTGAGTCCTTGATGAGTGATTACTACGCTAGCTGGGTGAAATACTATCATCCTCTCCGTCTGAGTCCTGTGAGTGTACAGCTACGCTGGTGAAATACTATCATCCTCTCTGCCGGAGTCCTGTGAGTGTACAGCTACGCTGGTGAATACATAGCTATCATCGCTCTCCCTGCCGGAGTCCTGTGAGTGTACAGCTACGCTGGTGAATACTATCATCCTCTCTGCCTGAGCCCTGGGAGCGTACTACTGCGTTGGCGAGACACCATCATCCTCTCTGCCTGAGCCCTGTAGCGGGCAGCTAAGCTGGTTTAGTACTGACCTCTCCCGCCAACTGAGTCCACATTCACTTTCGCCCGCACCAAACTTTGCAGGGATCTGACTGCGGTGAACTCTGACTCCCGCCCGGCTCCACTTGAGTCCTGCGGTGAAGAGGCCTCTCTATAGAGTCCCGTGGCCAACGGAACGAAGATTGCTCTTATAGACTTCTTAATTCAATAAAGTATCTGTTCTTATTAAACCCCATTCTGTCTGCTTGTTGTGTTCTTGCGGTGTCGGCTCCTCACGGTGGTGCACGGTTGAGAGGCGCGGCTGGTCATCTGGTGCCTGCCCTGACCTGTGCTGGTGACACTGTTTCAACTTTTAACGGACACTGCGGATCACAGGATGTGTGGAATGCAACACAAACTCCAAGGTAAGTGTTTTTACTTACTGTATATTGTTTTGTTAATAACATGATATGAACATTGTCATAAATACACCACAAAATAAATACTTTTAAATTGAGCAATTCCAGCGTTATGGACGCGACATTTGCAGCCAAAACTTGAAATAGAAAATGCATTTAATACGAATATATTTAAAAAGTCTGTTTATATATCCATATACTCCCGTAATAAAGGAGTCCAGACATTAGAAAAATATCTGTCTACACATGCGTTTTCTATTTAATATGAGGGAAATAAACATGCGTGACACAAAAACGTGACTTTAACATTTAGGTGGCAAAATATTTTTTAGTAGACTACTTCTGTGAATTACACTCTGCTCAAACCAAAAGTAATACTACCCACTGGATGAAGAAGGGTTGGCTTTCCACAGAACATAAAATATACATTTTATAATTTTTTTCGCGTTCGCATTTATGAGGAAAAAACAATGTTACGAACGTGACCACTCAAAGCGGCACTAAAAGACTGCTTTAAAACTTTCAGAGACCTCAAACAGAAAGCACAAAGCCTTTCTTTAAAGGGAATTTCGTTTTGTATTAACTGTATCTTAATTTTAATAAATGTTTAATCAACCATTGCTTGGATTTAATAAATAAATTAATCCGAAACTTACCGTAAGATTATACTTGCCTCACAGTCACAGACATGTCTACATTTAACAGAACAATTCAAAACGAAAGAAAACAGACTGCGTTCTGCTTATGTAATCCGTATGAAATCGGCATTTCTCTCTGGCGGGTTCACTTACTGCAAAGATCGCGAGTCAGCATCGTCAACTTCATCTTTGTGACACAGACAGAAAACACTTGTTTATTAATAAACAATTAAAATATCTCCTTGCTATATTTGACATATTCATAATCAATACTTTTGTCGGTTCTTTGTGACAGCTTTTAGGTGCTTTATTGGCAGCGCCATCCCTACATATTACAACGCGTCACCATCGCATCCCTACACTTATAAAATGCAATTCAATGTGGAAGTAATCCAAGTATTCAGAATACATTATTCAGATTGAGTAACGTAACGGAATACGTTACAAATTACATTTTGGGGCATATATTCTGTAACGAAATACGTTTTAAAAGTATCCTTCCCAACACTGCTACTGTATGAGTTAATATGAAAACCTGTAGTTTAATAAGATCTGTGTTTGTTTTAAGATTCTTTGTAAGGATCAACCCTGAAGAGGGCACCAAGAGCACGGCCAAAGTTGGCCAAAGTCGCAAGACAGGAGCTGTTGTACAGAGAAAGGTGACCACAATCAACCCTGGGTAGCAATGTTTCTGCAGAGGCTCACTGAATTTGAGTGGAAAACATCAAATTAGGTAAGTTTCTTATGCAGGGCTGGACTGGGACAAGAAATTGGCCCAGACAGGCCACCACAATCAGTCAGACACCAAACACCACACAATCTTTGCAGTTCCATTAAATATTTGTCCCTATTGTACTCAGGGTGTCCGTGGATCCTTTAAAAGTCTTAATGTCTAAAATTTGAAAAAATACCAGTACACAATTAGCAACCTGATCTCACAGAAATGCGTGAAATGTACACGACCCCTTAACCCCGAAATGCATGGTGGTAGCACGGAATGTGTTGAAATTACGCGGCGGCATCACGGAAACAACACCCATACAAAGTAGGGATGGTAAGATTCACCGGTTCGCATCGGTGCATCGGCATAAAAGCTAACGATGCGATGCATCGATATAAATAAGTGTGCATCGGATACAAGTTGGCATTTGTATCGCGATGCATCGTTTCTGACATATCTGCATCGGTAAAAACCGATTTATTCATATATAATTATTAGTAAATGCGTTATAGCCTACTTTTAGAAAGTGATACCTGAGTATTATGTATTATGTAACTGCTGCGTTCACACCGAACGCGGATAGAGCGTCTGTAGCGGGTGATTTCCATGTTGAGTCAAAGACGCATTGACGCGGGTCTGGAGGTCCTGTGGCGCGATTTCGCCTCATTCGCGCGATTGATTTCTCCTTTCTGAACTGTTGTTGCTCGAGCGCGTTCTTTCATCACCACTGCTGACGCTGCTACGTGAATATGACGTATCACAACACTCTTGCTTTGGCTCTCAACGAAGGCGGTCGCATTTTCTTCCCTCCTCTCCCTTACTTCCCCTGCTTTGCTCCTCTCGTCTCGTCTACTGTCTTGTACTTTGAGAGACTCTCTCCGCACTGCTCTCCAAACTAAGAAATTATGGATTTGATCAACTGGTCTCTCAACGCAATTGACACCATCTTCTCGACGAGAAGCTTGGGTTCGGGGGAACCTGCCTGCCCTGCCGGACGTTCGCAACTGGCTACACGATGGACGCGTGGGAGAGGTGGCGGGTCGTGTGTCTGGCGGCTCTTTCCGTGGAGGACATTGAAGATATCTACCTATTCGGAACCATGATAACAGGTTTTCTGCTGATTGGATCGGGCATTGCCCTGGTTTATCGAGGAATTAAGAAGACGGTGACAGCTGTCCAAAGCCCCACAAGGCTGCCCGTCATGATTGAAGCGGTGGGCAGAGCTGTCAGCACTCAGACTGTGACTATGAACCACTATATGGATAACATCATGGAGAAGCTCACAGCTTTGCAAAGGCAAATGGATCGTTTCGGAGACCAAAATGGACCAGGAGCTGTGTAAATCGGAATGCGGCTACTCGTCCCAAGACCAAACAATCCCAATCTTATCTGCTTTCGGCCCCCCTCATCCAGCACTGGCCTTGGCCAAGGCCGCTGTTGGAACAACAACTCCCCCGGAAGAGCACTGCAGCGAGACGCTCTTGCGTTCCTTCCCCAACTCCCCACACACACCTGCTGATTGTTGACTCTGTCTGGGACCTGATCAGGGTCGTCTCCATGGCAACTTGCTGTGTATCGCTTTGACAATCCTGCGGACTTGAGGCAACTAGATTATGGTGCTGGCTTAGCGACTCTCTGCAGGCCTACACATACACGAACTCTTACATATATACAGATATGCAATCACCCCCCACCCCCCATCCCTCGCCTTCAACGCTTTGTACCACCAGTCTGACAGGCGGGTCTGTGACCAGCGCCGAAAATGGCTGCAGGCCGGATGGCTGCTTGCCTGTGCTGGGTCACCTCCATCCCCCACTCCCCTACCCTGTTGCAAGTCTTATGTGTTCATGTTGTACTGATATGTGCTAATGTTGCTGAGGTGTTTTTTACTGTTCCCAAACTGTACTCCTCACAGGAGCATAGTCTGGGGGTTGCCTTTTTTTTCTCCTCACCTCTCCTCATGTTATGCTGTATTTTCTTCCTCCATGCTCTGTCTTCCTGTCCTGTCTACCCCCTTGTCATATTGTATGTATGTTTGTATGGACAGGTTGATGGCTAATTTCGCTGGTACTTGTGACTAGTGACAATAAAGGCTACTACTACACTACGGAGTGCGAGGCGTGTCCTGAGCGTCACGTTTAAACCTTAAATTTAGACATTTAAATGAATCTGGTTTATATAAGCCTGTGACTGCAAATAATAGTTTTTCATATATATATTATATTACATTTGAATACAGTGAAAGACCTGTTTGTGAAAGTTTTTTTATTTGTATTATTGTTTATGTTAAAACAGCTCCTGCTTTCTGGTCACTGTTAGCCTACCTGCTGAAATCACATTAGCCTTCTGGCAAGTTACTGAACATTTCTTTATTGTTTATCCCTGAGCCTCCTTAGATTGTTTCACTGTTAAATGTGTGAGCTGTTAAAAATGTAACTGGAGACAGGACAGGAAAAGAATGTCTGTTTTTATTTAGCCTAATCTTGTGCCAAATATTGCACAATATTCATAAATATGTGCCAAACCAAATATTTTGTTTGTGAAAGTCATGCGTTAAAAGTCAGATGACACTTAAGCTACTTTATGATTTGCTGTATGTCTGAATAAATAAAAGTTAACTATCTATACAATATTGAATTGCATAGCATCATATTTTTCTCCATTGACTCTAGGTTGCAGCTAGGCTACAGTCAGATCAGAATTTCTAGTCTTTGCTGTTTGGCAATGTACAGGACAACACCAACAATTGTACAATATAGAGAGCATATGAATGTGTATGCATTTCAAGGTTAAATAAATGCAATCTTACCTTCAACTATCAACTTGTAGATGGCATCCACATTTTCAAGGCATTTCTTAGCGGATGTGCTAAGTTGGGCATCCATCGGCAGCATTATTTTAGTCTGGTGGTACGTCCCCGTCACCCTCTTAGAAGGATTTGCAATGAGCAGCAGAGGCTTCATGCCAAGGGCATACAACTTCTCAAGCTGGAACAGAGAGGTAGAGAGATCAATTGGATATATACACAAAACTGTAGTTTACAGCTGAATTTGTCCTCAAGCTTAATCTGAAGTTACATCAAAGCTAGAAAACATCTACAAACAATCCAACTATGGTTTTTACATAATTTTTGGATAGATAAATGTTAGAATTTTTACGAGTTTCAACTCCATAGACATAGGTAATAGTTTGGAAAAAACAGTAAACATTAATTATATTCTTATTAATAGTGTAGCTGTGTGAGGCAATATATTATACCAGTTATTATACCAAGTAATTTATTTGCTTATGTCAAAATAATAAAACCCTTCTGGTGAATGAGATGATCGGAAAACTACATACCAGCATGGCAGCATCATCAAGCATATGGGACTTCATTTTATTTTTTTTAACGGATGCCAACCACTGCTTCTGCTGACTTTTAAATTTGTCCAGCTTTTTTTGAAGTCTGACGTGTTGGGGTTGAGGATGTTTACAAAATGTACACATTTTAAGTCCGCAGTATATTTTCCCCCTGCAGTTTGGGCAGGTCTTTTTTTGTGATCCTCCAGCCATTATGGAACAAACAGACCTGGATGTGAGATACTAGAGTGAAGATAGATTTAAAGAGTGATTAAAAGAGAGAGACAATAACAAAAAGAGAGTGATTGAAAGGGACGAGTGAGTAAGAGAGTGTGAGAGAGAGAGAGAGAGGCTCTTAAAAGTGCCGTTGGTTTGTGTGTGTGTATGTGTTTGTGTATATATGTGTGTGTTGGTGAAATCAAAAAGTGTTGCAATAAAGCTGTAAAACAGGAAAAGGCAAAATATTATTAGAATAGACTTTGTAGTAAATGAGCATTTCTTAATTGTTAGGACAGAGTTATTGTAATCACAACCATTGCATGCAATACAAATCAATTCTGACTGTACAAATGTCAGATTTGAACCACATTCACTTGAAACAAGCAATTACATACACAAATCTATTTTTATTTAGACCCACAAATAATGTAAACAGTGGACTTCTGTCCTGTTGCGTAAAATGCTTCTCGTAATATCCTGTTCACTCTTCTCAATGTCACAAATAACGAATAAAGTAACAGTTAACGTTACCCTCAATTATCTCATGATGATTTCAGTGTCTCCTAAAATGGCAAAGCCTTACAAAAGTATGGCACCATAGTGTTACGGGATATTCTATATATAAGTTAGTGGTGGGTCGTCTCTCTATTTAATTATGCATTAATAATATCAGGTATGAGCGCGCGGTCGTCAAATCCTCTGTAAAGACTCCAGGTCCACTTTTTTATGGTACTCCATCCCTGATTGCGGTAATTCCCCTTAGTTACACTTCCGACATTTACATTGCACTATGAATAAAACTTTAACCACTGCAACAACAGGTTGTTTATTATTGTCTTCAAAACACATGGACAGATACATGAGTTTAAACTGATTTTGGTAGCTGGCAGTGCCACAATCCAACTGTCCCGGCCCGGGGCCTGCTGTCATTTGGCCGGCTAGCTAACTACATCAACGGGTAACCTTAGCCGTGTAAATGATAAATCAACACCAAATTCAACCTAATCTCCGGGGATGAAACGCTACACAGATCGGGCTACAATTAAATAAATAGCAGAAAAGATTATGCGTGCTTTTTAACAAACAAACACCGATTCGGTTGAGATCATAGGTTGAGATACTTACTGTAGTCAGTTGGCGGGTGAAATGAGTGGTGGTAATTATGGGTAAGAAGCGTGCGTGCGTTGCGTAACGTGATGTATCGTTGTCGTGGTTATGTTAACCCCTGAAAGTCTTTTGATTCATAAGAATAATTAATAATAATAATATTCGCTGCGATGACAGAAAATACATTTGAGAATAATAAAATATCGTAGAGGGTTTAATAACGTAAATGAAACAATCTATTTAACACAGCCTCGGGCCGTTCTTTAAAACTACTCCATCCATAAATTCATAGTTATATCACAAATAATTTACTGTTATTTACACAACAAAAATCTGAACTAATTCACTATAATATATTTAAAAGGAGGACGTTTCGTAAACTAGAAAACAACATTTACCACCGTCCACCGTGTGACCTTGTTGAACGAGGGAATTCGTGTGTCCACCACGGCAAATGAGCATCATTGACTTTGTATGGGTGTTGTTTCCGTGATGCCGCCACGTTAGTGATGGGAAGTTCGGATCATTTTACTGACTTGGATCTTTGAGTCTCGTTCAGCAAAATGAACGAATCTTTTTTCGAGCATGTGTTTTATTATATATTATACATGAATTAACTACTATTATAACTACGTGCTTGTTTGTAAAAAGGTTGTTAGTAGGCTATTCAATACGGTGACAAGTCACGTGACAAAAGAACGAAGGACTCAAACCCGAGACTCGAAAGATGAACTAATCATTTCTCTTTCCGGGACTGACAGCATAGCCTCTATGGGACTGACAGGAAGAACGAAGGACTCGGACCCGGCCGAACCCGAGACTCGAGACTCGAAAGATGAACTAATCATTTCTCTTTCCGGGACTGACAGCATAGCCTCTATGGGACTGACAGGAAGAACGAAGGACTCGGAGCGTCCCGAACCCGAAGACTCGAGAGATGAACTAATCATTTCTGTTTCCAGTACAGATTCAGAACCCATATGTTGCGCAATGCGCATGCGCGGTCAACACAAAATGAACGAATCACTCTCTGACACAACTCGGTAGTCCTGAGTCATATTAAAGATTCGTTCAAAATGAACGAATCGTTCATGAACGACACATCACTACGCCACGTAATTTCAATACATTTTGAACGAGGGAATCCGTGTGTCCACCACGCAAATGAGCCTCATTGACTTTGTATGGGTGTTGTTTCCGTGATGCCGCCACGTAATTTCAACACATTCCGTGCTACCACCACGCATTTCGGGGTTAAGGGGTCGTGTACATTTCACGCATTTCTGTGAGATCAGGTTGCAATTAGAGTAATAATCTATTATTATCACAGTATCTATGATATAATAATCACAGTAATAATGCCTTAATTAGAGTTAAAATGTCTTAAATCCAGGTTTCAAAGGTCTTAAGATGCAACCGAACAGTCACCGCAGAGAAGATTAACATTTTATTTTTGCTTGTTGCTTTCTGAAATGTTAAATCCATGTCAATGCGTTGCATGTTATGACTGCTTACAGTTACTGATGCATTTGAGCAATAAAGAAACCTGGGTAAATGAGAAAATAAAAGGCAAAATGTATTTTAATAAGTTATTAAAATTGCAGTAAACCATGCAAGAGATCTGAATTTAGCACTCGCATGCTGACAGGCAGCCCTCCGCGCGCACACACTCGAAGAGTGAACACACAGTCTGTCAGCGCTTGAGCACCCATTTCAGTTCTGCGCTTTTACCGATCAAATACACACACTTACGTGTCAAAATGCATGACTTGACTCATGCATGATAGTCCACAGTAGGTCATGTCTTAAAGGACAACTCCGGCGCAAAATTAACCTTTGGTCTAATTACACATCTGAGATTTGTTTTCATGATTCTTGGTTAAGAAGTTACCTTGAGGATAGATATCAATTTGTACAAATAAATAATATGAAATCTGATCTAATGAAAGTTACTTGTAGTTTTCCACAAGGTTCGGTGTTAGGTCCCAAATTGTTTGTATTGTATATAGATGATATTTGTAAAGTGTCTAAAATATTTAAAATGGTATTGTTTGTTGATGACACAAATTTATACTGTTCGGGGAAAAATTTGGAACAGCTTCTGAATATGGTTGAAAAATAATTGATGATCTTAAAGGGATGGTTTGATAATAATCGACTTTCATTGAATTTGAACAAAACAAAGTTCATAATATTTAGCAATTGACAGAGTAATAGCAAAGTTCAAATTAAGATTAGTAATGAAGAAATAGAAAGAGTATATGAATATAAGTTTTTTGGGGGTTATAATAGATCATAAATTATGCTGGAAATCACATATAAATAATGTAAAAACAAAAATGTCTAAATCCATTGCAATATTAAATAGAATAAAACATATAGAATGAAAAATCATTATATATATTGTATTGTTCACTCATAGTTCCATACATTACTTATTGTGTGGAGGTGTGGGGTCATACATTTAAAACTAATACAAATTCAATATATATGTTACAAAAGAAAGCAATAAGGATTGTAAGGATTGTTTAAACGGGCAGACTATTATGAACCAACAAATAGATTATTTATTAATTTACAAGCTTTAAAATTTGTTGATTTAATTGACCTTTATACTGCAAAGACCATGTATAAAGCTTTTTACTTCCAAATTGTGTTCAGAGGTTGTTCGAAATAAGAGAAAGTCAGTATGAACTAAGAGGAATGTATATGTTTAAAAAATTAAGAGCAAGAACTAATACAAAAAATAGATGCATATCTGTTAAAGGAGTAAACCTATGGAATAATTGTGACAAGGAATTAAAATTGTGTAATTCACTCTGTAATTTAAAAAAAAAAAAAAAAAAACAAGGTGATAAATAATTATAAACTCAATATGATTAATTTGTTTACGTTATATGTTGAAATAATGTCTGAGATGTATACCTTTGTAATCATGTATGAACATCTTGGAACTGTTCTTATGTAAATGTACGTTTATTTTGAAAGTTAAATCCAGAGAGAAAATTGCATAATGTATAATGATTGAAAATAAATTGAAATTGAAAAATGATTATCGAATGTAAAGAGTTTTATCTCTAAGAACTGTTTAGCTTATAACGCTAGTATATGGTGCATAGAGTAATGAAAATAAAAAATCGCTAAATGCCACTAACAAGGCTCAAAATAGCCCAACACTAACACAGTAGCATTATCAGAGTCCCTACCTGTAAACTGAAGCATTGAGAGCGTTGTAAGTGTACAGACAATAAGAAGATATTTTATAAAGACAGTCCACTTCGCGTATACAGGCAGGAGCCATCTTTGGAAAACAGTCTCGACCAGTTGAATCATGAACGCCGAGCCAAGTGCGCTGGTGAGATGGGACTGACAGGAAGAACGAGCCGAACCCGAACTCCCGAAGACTCGGACTACCATAAAACTTATGATAAATACAAAAACAAATAATAGCTGAGTCCCAAATAGACTCCTGTCTCTTTTCCACGCCAGGTGTGGCTACAGGTTTGGGTAAATAAAGGCCGGTTCTCAAATAGAGACCGGGTCTGTTTTTTAGTTTCGGGTTGTAGTTAATCTTCTAAAACCCGTCAGATCGTCCGCTTTTTGGCGACCGGCAAAGCAAATTTGTGTCTCCCGCCAAAGCCTTTTTTGATCGGTGAGTGATGTAGAATAGAATGACTGCTGTGCTTGACAGGGCGCAAACTCTCACGTCTTCAAACAACACGAGCGCTGTCTTGCTCTCTCTCCCTCGCGCATATTCAAAATCAATGGACACGATAAAGGTCGAAAGACCGCAGTTTCACGTGGAGCATTTGGAGATTTTTAGAGATGAGAGACTCTCGGAACAACATCTCAATGAACAACATCTCAACACTAAATTATAAAGGCCTGTGCCATATAGAAGCTGGTCTCAAATACAAGCCGGTGCAGTTCGACGATTTGGGCAAATAAAAGCCTGGGCTATTATTTGAAGTTTTACGGTAATCATTTCTGTTTCATTTACAGAACCTAAAGGGGTCCTGAGCATGCACGGTCAACACAAAATGAACGAATCACTCTTGAGACAGTCGGTAGTCCCGAGTCATATTAAAGATTCGTTCAATATTAACAACACTGGTGCTGGTGCTACAATCTGTAGAACTTGCTGTGTGAGTGTGTTACGTCCGAAGAAGGAATTAAAAAAAAAAATTATTCATTTATTTATTTTTCTTTTCTCCCTGTTTCTCTCTCTACTTCCCATAAGCAGGAAGGAATTGCTGCCACCTGACGCCAATGATCGTCCAATGATGTTGTGATTGAAGGAGAGGAAGCTGTGGGAGCAAGAGCATCAACATTTCTCAGATCAGTTATTTGTTTGTAAAATTTTGTTGTATTGTTCTTTACCATACAAATTTATATTGTTATTACTTTGGGATTAGTAGAGAGGTGGGTGCTATTTCCTTTTGATTTTGATTTCTCTTGATTTAGCTGAGAAGTGTTAGTGAATTTTTATGTCATGATTCTGCCCTTGTATCCTTGATTTTCTCTAGTCATGAGGCAGGATCATGACAGAATCATGTTTTGTGTACAAGCGCATGGCCAACTGTTTGGGCCATGTGCTTGTGTTGTCTCGTTACGTACCCCGCCCCCTTGTTATCCTCGTCTTGTCATTATTGTCTAGTCAGTTTCACCTGTCCTCATTGTCTAGTCAGTTTCACCTGTCCTCGTCATTAGTGTCTCCCTTTATAATCCCCTTGTGTTTGCTGTCTTGTGCCGGTTCATTGTCAAACTTTGTGATATTCTGCCTGTGAGTACCCTGTCTAGTAAGAAGTCTTGTGTTAGTTTGCATCTTGTATTTACTGTCTGTTTATTGTTTTGTTCTTGTCAAGTGAAGTCTAGTTTTGTTACCCATTGCTCGTTTTGCCCCCTCGTGGGTTTTGTTTTCCCTGTTTTCTGTTCACAATAAACTTTGTGTATTGCATACTGTCTGCGATTGGGTTCGTTCCTGAAGATCCGTGACATTTTATTGTAGTCTTTTTTCTTTTGTAGCTTACTATGTTTAATTTTACTAATTAGAGGGTTTGTTTAAAATAAAATAATTTGTTTGACATTGAGTTGATTTTGGACTTTGGAAAAGCACTGGGGTTGGGAGTGGAACCTTGCTTCCTCGACACATATCACCATTTTTATTCTGGCATGGGAAGAAGCCCACTGAAAAACTGCCTCCATATAGACTTTATAGAACACCGCAAGCCCCCAAAGCCAGTGCCATTACTTCTATTCTGCACCCCCAATATTGGCTCAGCAGTGATGAGATCGATTTTGCGTCTCACCTTTTTGCAAGAGTACAATGACATTGATGGATTTCAGTCATCTCTTTTTGTTTAGTGTTTGACAAAGAGGAGGGATTGTGGGTACTCCGACCAGGCCATTTGTTCAAATTTTACACACAGGGGGAAATCACTGGGTGACAGCAAGCAACCTCTTTGCTGGTAAAAATGAGGTTTGCATTTATGGCAGCCTCTCAACAAATTTAGACACCAATACTGAACAGGCCTTATCATGGATGTTAAGGCCAAAGGAAGACCAATTTACGGTCATGTTTCCTACTGTTCAGCAGCAAACCAATAGCAGTAACTGTGGTTTGCTTGCAATTGGATTTACATATGCACTATGCAGCAACATGAGACCTGAGTTCTGTTCAAAACCATACATTCGGTTCTTAATCCTGTGGGTTGTTCAGTTCCTGATGTGAATTTTGAGATGTGCACACAATTTTCTGAATTTTTTGTTCAGAAAATACAGGATATTAGATTACGCCTCTCTCCTCTTTACATAGATCATTCTGAACTGGTCCTTACATCCAGTCGTTTTACAAACTTTCAACCAGTGTCTTCATCCCAATTACTTAACATTATCTGTCAATCAGATGTATTGCCTGGACGTCTGTTCAGAGAAGTTTTAGACACAATCTGCCCCATCCTCTTACAGTCGTGCCCAGAATTAATCATACCCCTGGTAAATATGATCAAAAATGGCTGCAAAAAATAAATCTGCATCGTTTATCCTTTTGATCTTTCATTAAAAAAATTGGTAAAATTCTAACCTTTCATTGAAGTAAAAGAATTGAAAGTGGGGGGGAAAACACATTATAAAATAAATATTGTTCTCCAAAACACGTTGGCCACAATTATTCATACCTCTAGATTTTTTTATGAATAAAATATCTATAAAGTATATTCCCATTAATATTTAACCTTTTTAGCACACCAGGGTGACTAGGAGCATGAAATTGTCAAGCTATGACTTCTTGTTTTACAGGAGTTTAAATATGAGGAAGCACAAATGCCAAATTCCCTTAATCATTCATCGCAATGAATAAAACCACAGAACATGGTTCTGATGTGCATCTAAAGATTGTTGAGCTTCACAAAATAGAAAGTGGATGTAAGAAAATAGCTAAAGAATTGAAAAATCCCATTTTGACCACCAGGGCAATAATTAAGAAGTTATAATCAACTAAACATGTTATGATTCTGCCAGGAAGAGGACGTGTGTCTATATTTTCTTAATGGACGGTGAGGAGGAAAGTTTGAGTGGCCAAAGACTCTCCAACGATCACAGATGGAGATTTGCAGAGATTAGTTGAGTCTTGGGGTCAGAAAGCCTATTAAAAAAAATCGCACAACCCCTACATCACCACATGTTGTTTGGGAGGGTTTCAAGAAAAATCCTCCTCGCTCATCCAAATACAAACTCCAGCATATTCAGTGGTCAGACACGACTGGATCTTCAAACGGCACAGGCTTCTGTGGTCAGATGAAGCTAAAAAAAGAGCTTTTTGCCAGCAAATACGCTAGATGGGTTTGGTGCACACAAGGATAAAAAGTATCCCATGTGTACAATTTAATATACCGTTGGATCAGCTCATCCTTGAGTTGTGCTGGGGTCAAACAGATCCGACCACTACCTGAGAAAGTAGTTACTACGTCTGTTTTCGAAGAAATTGATGGCAAAATTTTGGAAGAAACCGTACAGCACCTTAAAACATCAACCTGCGCCCTTGACACACTTCCCACATCTTTTTTCAAAAGTGTGTTAAACAGTTTAGAAGCAGATCTCCTAGAAGTGGTAAATGCCTCACTTCTCTCTGGGAGTTTTCCAAACTCCCTAAAAACTGCAGTTGTCAAGCCCCTCCTGAAAAAGAGCAATCTAGATAAGACCATATTAAGCAATTATAGACCGATCTCAAATCTTCCCTTCATAGGCAAGATCATTGAAAAAGTTGTCTTCAATCAGCTGAACAAATTCTTAAGCTTGAATGGTTACTTTGACAATTTTCAATCTGGTTTCCGATCGCATCACAGCACAGAGACAGCGCTCATAAAGATAATAAACGATATTCGCTTAAATACTGATACAGGCAAATTATCAGTGCTGGTACTACTCGACCTCAGTGCTGCATTTGACACTGTCGATCACAACATACTTATTGACAGGCTGGAAAACTGGGTGGGGCTTTCTGGGATAGTCCTAAAATGGTTCAGGTCTTACTTAGAAGGGAGAGGTTATTATGTGAGTATAGGAGACCATAAGTCTGAGTGGACATCCATGACATGCGGAGTCCCCCAGGGCTCAATTCTTGCGCCACTCCTATTCAACCTGTATATGCTCCCAATGAGCCAAATAATGAGAAAGAACCGAATCTCTTACCACAGCTATGCAGACGACACACAGCTCTACTTAGCCCTATCGCCTAACGATTACAGCCCCATTGACTCCCTGTGCCAATGCATTGATGAAGTAAATGGCTGGATGTGCCAAAACTATCTTCAGTTAAACAAAGACAAAACTGAAGTCATTGCGTTTGGAAACAAAGATGAAGTTCTCAAGGTGAATGCATACCTTCACTCTAGAGGTCTAACAACTAAAAATCAAGTCAGGAATCTTGGTGTGTCTCTAGAGTCAGACCTTAGTTTCAGTAGTCATGTCAAAGCAATAACTAAATCAGCATATTATCATTTGAAAAATATTGCAAGAATTAGATGCTTTGTTTCCAGTCAAGACTTAGAGAAACTTGTGCATGCTTTCATCACCAGCAGGGTGGATTATTGTAATGGACTCCTCACTGGCCTTCCTAAAAAGACCATAAGACAGTTGCAGCTCATACAGAACGCTGCTGCCAGGATTCTGAGCAGAACCAGAAAATATGAACATATCACACCAGTCCTCAGGTCTTTACACTGGCTCCCAGTTACATTTAGGATTGATTTTAAAGTATTTTTACTGGTATATAAATCATTCAATGGGCTAGGACCTCAATATATAGCAGACATGCTCACTGAATATAAACCCAACAGATCACTCAGATCATTAGGATCACATCAGTTAGAAATACCAAGGGTTCACTCTAAACAAGGAGAGTCTGCTTTTAGCTACTATGCCAGCCGCAGCTGGAAACAGCTTCCAGAAGAGATCAGATGTGCTCCTACAGTAGTCGCATTCAAATCCAGACTCAAAACACATCTGTTTAGCTATGCTTTTACTGAATGAGCACTGTGCCACTGTTCGTCCGACTGTTTTTACTGTACTTTATTTTATTTTTTATTCTAAAATGTTTTAATTATTCTTATTTGTTTTGATTATTTTATTTTCTCCTATGTAAAGCACTTTGAATTACCATTGTGTATGAAATGTGCTATATAAATAAACTTGCCTTGCCTTGCCTTGCCTTGGATCTTTAATGTTGTGGGTGTATTTTTCTGCTGGAGGTCCTGGACTTCTTGTTCAGATACATGGCATTGTGGATTCTATAAAATATCAACAGATAAAAAATCAAAACCTGACGCCTTCTGCTAGAAATCTTATAATGGGCCGTGGTTGGATCTTCCATCAGGACAACAATACAAAACAAACATCAAAATCAACACAAAAATGTGTTAGGGAGCACAAAATGAAGCTTCTGCCATGACCGTCCCAGTTCCCTGACCTGAACCATATAGAAAATGAGTGGCTGAACTGAAGAGAAGAAGCACCAATATGGATCTGGGAATCTGGAGAGATTCTGTATGGAGGAATGCTCTCTGATCTCTTGTCAGGTGTTCTCCAAACTCATCAGGCATTATAGGAAAAGACTCAGAGCTGTTATCTTGGCAGAAGGAGATTGCAAAAAGGTATTTAATAAAAGGGTATGAATAATTGTGGCCAACATGTTTTGGAGAAAAACATTTATTTTATAATGTGATTTCCCCCCCACTTTCAAATCTTTTACTTCAATGAAAGGTTAGGATTTTGCCAATTTTTTGAATGAAAGATCAAAAGGATAAACGATGCAGATTTATTTTTTATAGCCATTTTTTATCATTTTTACCAGGGGTATGATTAATTCTGGGCACGACTGTAGCTATAATAAATAGCTCTTTAATAACGGGGTTTTCCCAGAAAGTTTTAAACATGCTATCGTACAGCCCTTATTGAAAGGACATCACCTTGACCACACCGTGCATAACAACTACCGGCCTATCTCTAAACTGCCTTTTTTTTCAAAGATTTTGGAAAAAGCTGCACTGTTACAGTTTACCTCTTATCTGAATACTTTTAATATTTTAGACCCATTTCAATCTGGTTTTAGAGCGCTGCATAGCACTGAGTCAGCACTGCTGAAGGTTACAAACGACATTCTATTGTCTACCGATTCTGGGTCTTCCGTTATCCTGATACTTTTAGATCTGAGTGCTGCATTTGACACCATTGATCATAATATTTTACTGAGACGACTGGAGTATATTGTTGGAGTAGAGGGCCCTGCTCTACAGTGGTTCGCCTCATATTTGCAGGGGAGGACCTTCTCTGTAAATATTGGGTCATTCACTTCACCCTCTGCGTCGATCCAGTGTGGCGTTCCACAGGGATCCATTCTTGGCCCTCTTTTGTTTTCTCTCTACATGTTACCTTTAGGTTCAATATTCAAGAAATATAACATAAATTATCACTGTTACGCTCATAGACATAATATAATACATAGACGCCCTATTGGCCGCTGGAGCGCACGTCAACGGCGCCGCCATATTGGGGATGGCAACTTTCCCATACATCTCATACTGGGAATTGAGAAAAATGCCTGTTTTGTGCGCTGCTTGGGGCTGTACAAGTCGCCACACAATTGAAAACCGCTTCCGAGGAATTATCTTTCACAGGCAAGACTGAACGTTTGTTTTTGGTTGTATTTGGTCATGATTTAATTAGTAATAGTAACGTTCAGAGGATAAATTTAAAAATACTACTGTTATTGTGTCACGAAATGTAGTTTTAATAGATTTTCAGTCGACAATGTAGTTGTTTAAAGCTTAAATATGTGGTTTGTTGATAAAGATAGCGCCTATTTAAAAATTTGATCTGACGGTTTCGGAGTTGTAAGATGCGATCACCGGGCGCTCAGCGCTCATTAAGCCCGCAGAGGACAGCCTTACCTCGGCCAGTGCTTCTGAAGTTTGCCGCCGGCTCAGATGTCTCTACTCTAGTGATTAAACATGAGATATAATTCGTCTTGTGTATATCTAACGGGCGATCTTTGGTCTCATTAATCTATAAATGGTTCCCTGGTAAATTGTTTTGGCTGAGGGCAAAGTGAAGTTTCATTACTTATATTTTAGGCTTTTTTAACGTTGTATCCTGCTGTATGTTTGACCAAAGCTACTTCTGTTATAACGGCTATTACTGATCAATAAAACTGAAATTTAACAAAAAGAGTTAAATATTAAATATAAGTCACTATTTAACTTATTTTTTATTGTGTATATTCTGTAATTGTTCTGTACATTGTACTGTAATTGTTCTGTAATTCTATTGCTATTATTATAGTTGTCAGGATTCCAGCAGATCCACACTCTCCTCCCACTCATTCACTCACTCCTCCCACTCACTCATTTACTCGTTCACTATCACCTGAGTTCTAATCACCATCACCTGCACCTCATCATCCCACCACCTTAAATACCACTCTCACACTCACAGTCATTGTCTGGTCTCGTCGTTACATAGACACTCAGACTCTCCATGATATACCAAAGACTTACCTGCAACTTACCTGCTACTCACCTGTTCCTATCGGATTGTCTTCATCATCATCTGCCGTCTCCAGTTCCCAGCCGTTCTACTGCAGCCCTTTCCAGTGATGGGTCATCATCATCTGTAACAGAGACTCTGATTATTCCTGTGGCTAAGTCCATCCAATTATCTTCTGTTAAGATACTCACCATAACTCCGTCTGCTTCTGCTGTTCCAATAATAAACATTGTTTCACTTACCAACTGTCCGTCTCCTGTTTCACCCGTGACAGAAGACCAGACCACAAAATGCAGAACCCAACGGAGCCCGGAGAAAATCCATCTCCTGATCCATTCCTGGAACTGGTTCAAGCTGTTCGTCAGTCGCTACTTCCTTCACCACCAGATAATCTGCCCATGATTCCCGAGGATATCCTTCAGTCAGCCCGCCGACAACCACTTCCGCAAACACCCGCTGCTTCGTCAGCTGCCTCTGCAAGTCCCATGGCCCAACCAGCGACATACTCCGGCGAGGCGGAGGATTGCAGCGGTTTTTTACTTCAAGTTTCACTTTACTTCCAGATACAAGCACATAAATTCACCAATGATTCAGCTCGCGTAGCCTTTATCACCTCACTGCTGTCCGGCCGAGCTCTCCAGTGGGCTCAATCCTTGTGGAATTCAGATTCTCCTGTGATTAAATCATTACCAAGTTTCTGCCAACACTTTAAGGAGGTTTTTGGACAGACTGCTTCGGATTTATCTGTACATGATCAACTATTTAATCTCCGTCAAGGCAAATCCTCTGTGAGCATATATGCTCTCCAATTCCGCACGCTGGCGGCATCCAGTGGTTGGAATGAAACTGCCCTGATCACTGCCTTTCGTCATGGTCTCAATCCGAACATTAGACAGCTAGTTGTGGTTTACGAGGATTCGTTGGGACTAGAAAATCTTATTCAAAAGACCCTCCGAGTATCTCAACGTTTGACGGCCTGTGAAACGCCTACGACCGCTGCACATCCTCCGTCCACGGCTCCATCTGTCACCCCTCCAGCACCAGAAGCCATGCAAGTGGATTCCACACATCTCTCTCTCACGGAACGTCAGCGACGCATCCAGAACCGTCTCTGTTTGTACTGTGGAGGTAACGGGCATCTCATCGACACCTGTCCCATTCGGCCTCAACGCCCAGCGGTGAGTACAATTCAAATTCCACCCAAGATGGCTACCCTGAACCGTACAACAGTTCATCTTCTAACCCCTCTTGTATGTGTCTCTGCACAAGCCCTCCTCGACTCTGGCTCGGCGGGGAACTTCATATCGACGCAACTCCTCCAGAAATTGAATATCCGTAAACTCAGAAGTCATCTGGATCTCCGCGTACAGACTATCCAGGGTAAGCCGCTGGGTCGAGGTCGAATTCGTCACGTTACCCCCACACTGACGCTCCGCGTAGGATGTCTACACTCAGAGGAGATTTCCTTTATGGTGCTGGAGGAGTCAACTGCTGAGCTCATCCTGGGACGCCCTTGGATGATCCAACACCAACCTACTATCGACTGGAGCTCTGGAGAAGTCCTTCACTGGGGAGAACAGTGTTTCCATTCCTGTCTAGCACCGGTTAAGAAAGTCAGCCAAGAATCCTCCATGGTATACTCACCTCCTGAGGGAAGATCCGAGATTTCCGTCTGTTCCACCAGTATCGAGAGTCCCGAGGTACAACATCAGGTGGAAATTCCAGTGGAGTACAGGGCGTTCCAGGACGTCTTCAGCAAACAGTTGGCAACCAAACTTCCACCTCATCGGCCATGGGACTGTGCTATCGACCTGCTACCTGGAGCTACTCTATCTAAAGGCCGTGTGTACCCTTTGTCCATCCCGGAGCAGAAGGCCATGGAGGAGTATGTGGAGGAAGCCCTCGAACAGGAGTTCATTCGTCCATCTACTTCCCCTGCCGCTGCGAGCTTCTTCTTCGTGGCAAAAAAGGACGGAGGCCTGCGGCCGTGCATTGACTATCGCCATCTCAACTCTCAAACAGTAAAATTCAGCTATCCCCTTCCTCTGGTCCCAGCAGCCTTGGAACAGTTGCGTGGAGCCCGAATCTTCTCAAAGCTTGATCTTCGCAGTGCATATAATCTCATCCGAATTCGTCGGGGTGATGAGTGGAAGACGGCGTTCATCACTCCCTCTGGACATTATGAATACCGGGTAATGCCTTTCGGGCTGTCCAACGCCCCAGCAGTCTTTCAGGGGTACATGAATGAGGTTTTCCGGGAATATCTTAATAAGTTTGTGGTGGTCTACATAGATGACATCCTCATTTATTCCTCATCTCTCTCTGAACACCATCGCCATGTCACTGCTGTCCTGGAAAAGCTGCGAGCTCACAAGCTCTACCTCAAACTTGAAAAGTGTGAGTTTCATACCCCTTCAGTTCAGTTCCTGGGTTACTTCATCGACCAACATGGAGTTCGGATGGACCAGAGGAAGGTGGAGACTATCCAAAACTGGCCTCAACCCTCTACGGTAAAAGACCTCCAACGTTTCCTAGGATTTGCCAATTTTTACCGAAGGTTTATCAACAACTACAGTCACATCAGCTCTCCTCTGACTTCTTCTCTCCGAGGCCGGCCCAAATCTCTGTCCTTATCGCCCGAAGCCATCTCAGCCTTCGAACGCCTAAAGGAAGCCTTCCAGACCGCCCCAGTTCTAGTTCATCCGAACCCAGAGATCCCTTTCGTTGTAGAGGTGGATGCTTCCTCCACCGGAGTTGGGGCGGTCCTGTCACAGCGGCAGGGTAATCCTCCCAGACTCCATCCATGTGCCTTCTTCTCTAAAAAGCTGTCCCCGGCGGAGCGGAACTACGACATTGGAAATCGAGAACTGCTCGCCATCAAGTTGGCATTAGAGGAGTGGAGACACTGGCTGGAGGGAGCAAACCATCGCTTCGAGGTCATTACCGACCACCGCAATTTGGAGTACCTCAGAGAGGCTAAGAGACTTAATCCCCGCCAGGCCCGATGGGCACTATTCTTCACACGCTTTGACTTCCTTGTGTCCTACCGACCCGGTTCTAAGAACTGTAAGGCAGATGCTCTATCCCGTCTGTATCATCCATCAAGTGAGGACCCTCTTCCAGAACCTATCCTCCCTCCAGCCGTGTTTGTAAGTCCTATCGTCTGGGACATCGACCAGCAGATATCCCAAGAGAACCGCCTTCATCCCGCTCCGCCGGGAGGTCCAGAGGGGTGTGCCTTCGTACCACGTCACCTTCGAACGGCCCTTCTGGACTCTGCTCATACCACTCCGGGCTCTGGACATCCAGGTAGCAGGCGTACCCTCTCGCTCCTCAGTAATCGGTACTGGTGGCCAACCATCTCTCAGGATGTTGCTCGCTACGTCAAAGGATGCTCAGTCTGTGCCGTTACCAACACTCCCCGAAGACTACCAGAAGGCAAGCTAGTCCCTCTTCCGCTTCCTCGTCGTCCATGGTCTCATATCGGGGTAGACTTCATGACGGACCTGCCCAGATCTAACAACCATACCTGTGTCTTCGTGGTCGTGGACCGATTCTCAAAGGCCTGTAAATTGATTCCCTTACCTGGACTCCCTACCGCCTTTGAAGCCGCCGAAGCCCTCTTCACTCACGTATTCCGAAACTTCGGCATCCCAGAGGACATAGTGTCGGATCGAGGCCCTCAGTTTGTATCAAGAGTTTGGCGAGCTTTCTTCAAGCTCCTCGGAGTAACAGTAAACCTGTCATCTGGATACCATCCTCAGACTAACGGCCAGACTGAGCGAAAGATTCAGGAGATTGGACGTTACCTGCGGACTTATTGCCACCAGTACCAGGACAGCTGGAGCCAGTACCTTCCGTGGGCCGAATACGCACAAAACTCTCTTCAACAGTCCACCACCGGTCTCACCCCCTTCCAATGTATCCTCGGCTATCAACCTCCTCTCTTCCCTTGGTCTGGTGAGCCCTCGGACGTACCAGCTGTCAACTACTGGTTCCAGCAGAGCGAGGGGGTATGGGACTCGGCTCACGTGCATCTACAGCAGGCAGTGCGGAGACACAAGGACCAAGCGGATCGTCATCGGATCGAACCATCGCAGTATGTGCCAGGACAGAAGGTGTGGCTTTCGACCCGGGACATGCGCCTCCGCCTGCCTTGCCGTAAGCTGAGTCCTCGATACATCGGTCCATTTACCGTGCAGAGGCAGCTGAACGAGGTCACCTACAGACTCAATCTCCCTCGACAGTACCGGATCTCTCCATCATTCCATGTGTCTCTGTTAAAACCATTCATTGAACCTGTCTTCTCTCCTCCCACAGAACCTGACCCGGCCATCGAACCTCCTCCTCCTATCCCAATAGAGGACGAGTCCATATACCGAGTCCGCACCATCTTGGACTCACGGCGACGAGGTCCTCGGCTGGAATATCTAGTGGACTGGGAGGACTACGGTCCTGAGGAACGGTCGTGGGTTCTTCGGGACGACATCCTGGACCCAACTCTCCTTCAACAATTTCACACCAGTCGTCCTGATCGCCCAGCTCCCAGGCCCCGTGGCAGACCTCGTCGTCGAACTCATCCCTCTTCGCAGTCGTCAAGAGCCGCCTCGGAGGAGGGGGGTACTGTCAGGATTCCAGCAGATCCACACTCTCCTCCCACTCATTCACTCACTCCTCCCACTCACTCATTTACTCGTTCACTATCACCTGAGTTCTAATCACCATCACCTGCACCTCATCATCCCACCACCTTAAATACCACTCTCACACTCACAGTCATTGTCTGGTCTCGTCGTTACATAGACACTCAGACTCTCCATGATATACCAAAGACTTACCTGCAACTTACCTGCTACTCACCTGTTCCTATCGGATTGTCTTCATCATCATCTGCCGTCTCCAGTTCCCAGCCGTTCTACTGCAGCCCTTTCCAGTGACGGGTCATCATCATCTGTAACAGAGACTCTGATTATTCCTGTGGCTAAGTCCATCCAATTATCTTCTGTTAAGATACTCACCATAACTCCGTCTGCTTCTGCTGTTCCAATAATAAACATTGTTTCACTTACCAACTGTCCGTCTCCTGTTTCACCCGTGACAATAGTATTATTAATAAACCATATGCTATTATCAATATTTTTATGATTGTATTATTGTATGATATTATATAATTATACATTACTATTTTATTTGCTGTATACTATTTGTTTATTTTATTGACTAAACGTTTCACTATTACTTCTCACAAATGTTATATTTACTGCATTGCACAGTAGTTGTACCATAACATATTATGTATTAGCATAAAGGATCCATCAGTTATCTTTGTTATTGCTCAAATCTGGTCAATCACAGAAAATGCTTTTTCCACAATAAGAAAACTTAAATTATATCTCAGTATGGGGGTCTTCATCATTCTTATCCAAGAATAAAAAGCCAGATACATGACAAGCCTGAGCTTTGACCATTCTTTATTAAAACAAATATTTTACAAGTGTAACTATTGAGATTTTAAATAACTAGAGATGGAACTTTTTGTACACCACATACAAACCACTGAAATCGGTTGATAAATATAAAAACAGTTTTTGTTTTTATCCAGAAAAAAACGCAGCTCACCCTTGATTACAGCATTACAGTGCAGTCTTGCCCTCCGCAAAATGGCGGACCCGTTGACGTATCGCAGCAACGTTCCAAAGCGGCCAATAGGGCGTCTATGTATTATATTATGTCTATGGTTACGCTGACGACCTCCAATTATATCTCCCAATCAAATCAGGAAATGACTTTTCATTAGACAACCTCTTTACATGCCTTAACAAGTCAAGACCTGGATGACCAATAACTCACTGCAACTGAATGAAAATAAAACCGAAGTGCTTTTACTGGGTCCTGCTGCTACCAACAACTCCATTAAAACACAGTTAGGTCCTTTAAGTAATAACTTACACAATCATGCAAAAAATCTTGGAGTCTATTTTGACCCTCTTCTCCAATTTGATAAGCACGTAAATGCAGTTGTAAAGAGTCTTTTTTTTTTCAACTACGATCTATAGCAAAAGTGAAAAACTTTCTATCTAGTAAAGACCTTGAAATTGTGATTCATGCCCTAATTTCCTCTAGATTGGATTACTGCAATTCTCTGTACATTGGCCTACCTCAAACTACACTGTCTCGGTTACAAATGGTTCAAAATTCAGCAGCCAGATTGTTGACAAGAACTAAGAAAAGGGATCACATCTCCCCTGTTCTTGCCTCATTGCATTGGCTACCAATAAAATTTAGAGTTGATTTTAAGATCCTTATTTTTGCATACAAGGCCCTACATAGTTCGGCACCAGATTATATTTGTGATCTTATTAGGCCATACACAGCCTCTAGGTCACTAAGATCTTGTGATCAGTCACTTTTATCTGTCCCACGCTCTCGGTGTAAATCAAAAGGTGACCGAGCTTTCTCTGTAGTTGCCCCAAACCTCTGGAACAATTTACCTTTAACTATTAGGACCTCCCCATCTCTGGTTGCTTTTAAATCCAGCTTAAAGACACATTTTTACTCTGAGTAATATTATATTTGAGTAATATTGTGTATGTATTTTAAATAACTTGGTGTTCTACATTATGTATGTGCTGTTTGTATATACACTGAATGGTTTGATACTTCATTTTATCTCTCTTTTTTTTCTACTACTTTTTCTTTTATTCTCTTTTTATTCTTTTATTTTGTTGTGGACATTTTAATAGTCATTTATTCCTAACAGATATCAATGTGTAAAAATTAGGGGTGTAACGAGATCTCGTGCCACGAGATCTCGCTAGACTAAAACATGACGAGATTTCCCGTCGAGTGAAAAGCTGTCTCGCGATTTCTATTACCATAGAATATTCCACCGCTACACTCACATTCGCCTAAACTATCGTTTTGCTGTTTTTATAAAAATAATTAAAAACCATTATAAACTAATGTAAAAGTCTGCTCTGCGAGTTGCCGTTGCAATCAGTGCAGCACGAATTACAGTTCACTGATTGCGTGAGGATGGCGGAGGATTCGTTGCGCAACATAGACTAAACGTCTGATCTTATGTTGTATAATGCACGCTCAGCACCGCTGCTATACACAGAGTACGCGTGATCACGATAGTGAAAGTAAAACACAAGCTCGCTGATGTGCATTGTGCACAAATTAGGCCGCGAACATACAATCGTCCGTCTCCCGATACCCATCACTGGACTGTTTATTTGCGGCTATCGTCTCTGTTTGCACTTCGAATATTGAGAGAGTACTGTAATGTCTTAAAGACAACAGACAAGAGGCTCTGTTTCTGAACTTATAATCGGAACGCAAGAACTGTGGAGACAAACACACCAGCCTCGTTTCTCTACCGGCCTTTCCCGAACTGCCCGCATTAACCCTATAACTGCCGGTGCAAAATTAAACAGCAATTTCAAAACAATTATAAAGAGTCTGTGTGCTAACTTTGATTATGGTTGCACTTGCACTTAATAAGACTTCTAGAGTTCAGGTAGGAGGTCACACACAGCCTCAATCAGAAGTTCTGAAAGCTCTTAAATGTACAGTAAGGTCTGAAGAGACTAATTTGAAATCATACAGGAGAAAAGCCAGTCAATAAAAACCTTTTATTATTAAAAGGTTATATTGTTGTATATATTTTTTTTTCAATGCATTTGATAATTCATACTCCTAATGCATGTCATTTCAGGTCTACTTAATAAGATTATTAGTTAAACATTGCAAAATGCACCTGCATACTTTTCCAGTCATGAATTGTGTCATTGAGGATTTCTGTAAAATTGTGCAAAAATCTCGTCTCGTCTCGTTCTCGTGAACCCAATCTCGTGTCTGTCTTGTCTCGTGAGATAAGCGTCTCGTTACACCCCTAGTAAAAATATATGTGTGTTCGTGCTTGTGCGTGACGTTTCAGGAATATATGGGACTGGACCTCTTGACCTTAGGAATGGTCAGATTTGGCTGGTTTATTCCAGTACCAGTTTGTGTCCTTAAGTAGAAACTGAACAGCAGTGGGGACCTTATCTGAGTGGGTGAAAGGGTAACTGCTGTGAGGAGGAACCTTGAAAAGAGTATAAAAGCTGTCTCATGTCTTCCTGTTTTGCGTCACTCACTTCACAGGGTAACGGCTATGATGGCGACTGGGCCTTCTTGCAAGAATAAATATTTATCTTTTTATTAATTTGACTCTGAGTGTCTCTTACGCAGTGATGGTGTTTAACAGAAGTTTTACAGCCAAAATTGTGTAACCCGAAGTTCAGACAAACCAGTCAGTGTCCATTGTGTGTGCAGGACGGCACACAATAAAGAAATCATGGTGCAGTGTTCATTATGCAATGGCTGGTATCATCCCAGCTGTTTAAAAATACCCTCAAATGCCATTTTTGGCATGGATGATTGGCACTGTCAAAACTGTAATGAAGTAATGTATCTGTAATCACAACCAGAAAATATACATTGACAAGCAGCAATATAATGTTTCTGGTATTCTGTGACCTTTGTTTATAGTTTTTTCTTGTTTTTATTTCCTCTACGCGGACTGGATTTCCTCCAAGTGTATATTGTTTTCTAATTAGACTATTTTGTTTAATCCCTTCTGTTTACTCTCTTCATTGTCAATTTTTGTTCCTTGTGTACTGTAATCTATATAACACCATGTTTTATCACTGTACACGTTTTGTAGTACCCCAAAATCCAAAAGTAAAATGTTTTTAAATGACTTGCACAACTGGCAGTTGTTTCCTTATACTTAGAAAAAAAAATGTATAAACTGACCATTGTTTTTTTCTACTTATTAGAAATTAGGTTTTTATAGGTGTTTAATGTAGAATAGTGGCCTATATCTCCAAAACGCTGCAGTAAAATGGTTAGATATTTGGTGTGCACATTGTATGGGATGTCCCGTACATGAACTGATCATTGTTTTTTTTCTAATTATTAGAAACAAGGTTTTTATAGGTGTTTAAAGTAGAATAGTGGCTTATATCTCCAAAATGTTGCAGTAAAATGGTTAGATATTTGTTGTGCACACTGTATGGGACGTCCCGTACATGAACTGACCATTGTTTTGTTATCCTTATTAGAAATTAGGTTTTTATTGGTGTTTATAGCTGAATAGTGCCCTATATCTCCAAAACGCTGCAGTAAAATTGTTAGATATGTGGTGTGCACACTGTATGGGACGTCCCATATAGAAACTGACCATTGATTTTTTCTACTTATTAGAAATGAGGTTTTTATAGGTGTTTAAAGTAGAATAATGCCTTATATCTCCAAAACGCTGCAGTAAAATAATTAGATATGAGGTGTGCACACTGTATGGGAAGTCCCGTACATAAACTGTCCACTTTTTTTTTCTACTTACTGACCATTGTTTTTTCTACTTATTAGAAATTAGGTTTTATTGGTGTTTATAGTTGAATAGTGGCCTACATCTCTAAAACGCTGCAGTAAAATGGTTAGATATTTGTTGTGCACACTGTATGGGACGTCCTGTACATAAACTGACCATTGTTTTTTTCTACTTATTAGAAATGAGGCTCAGGCAGAGAGGATGATAGTATTTCACCAGCGTGGCTGTACACTCACAGGGCTCAGGTAGAGAGGATGATAGTATTTCACCAGCGTAGCTGTACACTCACAGGACTCGGCAGAGAGGATGATAGTATTTCACCAGCGTGGCTGTACACTCACAGGGCTCAGACGGAGAGGATGATAGTATTTCACCTGCGTGGCTGTACACTCACAGGACTCGGACGGAGAGGAGGATAAGTACCTCACCGGCGTGGCTGTACACTCACAGGACTCGGCAGAGAGGATGATAGTATTTCACCAGCGTGGCTGTACACTCACAGGGCTCAGACAGAGAGGATGATAGTATTTCACCTGCGTGGCTGTACACTCACAGGGCTCAGACGGAGAGGATGATAGTATTTCACCAGCGTGGCTGTACACTCACAGGGCTCAGACAGAGAGGATGATAGTATTTCACCTGCGTGGCTGTACACTCACAGGGCTCAGACAGAGAGGATGATAGTATTTCACCAGCGTGGCTGTACACTCACAGGGCTCAGACGGAGAGGATGATAGTATTTCACCTGCGTGGCTGTACACTCACAGGGCTCAGACAGAGAGGATGATAGTATTTCACCTGCGTGGCTGTACACTCACAGGGCTCAGACGGAGAGGATGATAGTAGTTCACCAGCGTTGCTGTACACTCACAGGACTCGGACGGAGAGGAGGATAAGTACCTCACCGGCGTGGCTGTACACTCACAGGGACTCCGGACAGAATGAGGATGTATTTTCACCATGCGTGGCTGTACATACAGGGCTCAGGCAGAGAGGATGATAGTATTTCACCAGCGTGAGTGTACACTCACAGGGCTCAGGAGAGAGGGATGATAGTATTTTCACCTGCGTGGCTGTACACTCACAGGGCTCAGGCAGAGAGGATGATAGTATTTCACCTGCGACTGTACACTCACAGGACTCAGGCAGAGAGGATGATAGTATTTCACCTGCGTAGCTGTACACTCACAGGACTCGGCAGAGAGGATGATAGTATTTCACCAGCGTGGCTGTACACTCACAGGGCTCAGACAGAGAGGATGATAGTATTTCACCTGCGTGGCTGTACACTCACAGGGCTCAGACGGAGAGGATGATAGTATTTCACCTGCGTGGCTGTACACTCACAGGACTCGGACGGAGAGGAGGATAATACACTCACCAGCGTGGCTGTACACTCACAGGACTCGGCAGAGAGGGATGATAGTATTTCACCATGCGTAGCTGTACACTCACAGGACTCCAGGCAGAGAGGATGATAGTATTTCACCAGCGTGGCTGTACACTCACAGGGCTCAGACAGAGAGGATGATAGTATTTCACCTGCGTGGCTGTACACTCACAGGGCTCAGACAGAGAGGATGATAGTATTTCACCTGCGTGGCTGTACACTCACAGGGCTCAGCGGAGAGGATGATAGTATTTCACCGCGTGGCTGTACACTCACAGGGCTCAGACAGAGAGGATGATAGTATTTCACCAGCGTAGCTGTACACTCACAGGCTCAGGACGAGAGGAGATAGTATTTCACCGCGTGGCTGTACACTCACAGGCTCGACAGAGAGGATGATAGTATTTCACCAGCGTGGCTGTACACTCACAGGACTCGAGCACGAGAGGATGATAGTATTTCACCGCGTGGCTGTACACTCACAGGGCTCAGGCAGAGAGGGATGATAGTATTTCACCAGCGTAGCTGTACACTCACAGGGCTCAGGCAGAGAGGATGATAGTATTTCACCTGCGTGGCTGTACACTCACAGGGCTCAGGCAGAGAGGATGATAGTATTTCACCAGCGTGGCTGTACACTCACAGGGCTCAGGCAGAGAGGATGATAGTATTATCGCACCAGCGTGGCTGGTATATATCACAGGGCTGCATCAGGCAGACGAGAGGATGATAGTATTTCACCTGCGTGGCTGTACACTCACAGGGCTCAGACGGAGAGGATGATAGTATTTCACCAGCGTGGCTGTACACTCACAGGGCTCAGACAGAGAGGATGATAGTACTTCACCAGCGTGGCTGTACACTCACAGGACTCAGACAGAGAGGATGATAGTATTTCACCAGCGTGGCTGTACACTCACAGGGCTCAGACGGAGGATGATAGTATTTCACCAGCGTAGCTGTACACTCACAGGGCTCAGACAGAGAGGATGATAGTATTTCACCTGCGTGGCTGTACACTCACAGGGCTCAGACGAGAGGATGATAGTTAGTTTCACCCAGTGAGTTGGCTGTACACTCACAGGGCTCAGACAGAGAGGATGATAGTATTTCACCTGCGTGGCTGTACACTCACAGGGCTCAGACGGAGAGGATGATAGTAGTTCACCAGCGTAGCTGTACACTCACAGGACTCGGACGGAGAGGAGGATAAGTACCTCACCGGCGTGGCTGTACACTCACAGGACTCGGCAGAGAGGATGATAGTATTTCACCAGCGTGGCTGTACACTCACAGGGCTCAGGCAGAGAGGATGATAGTATTTCACCAGCGTAGCTGTACACTCACAGGGCTCAGGCAGAGAGGATGATAGTATTTCACCTGCGTGGCTGTACACTCACAGGGCTCAGGCAGAGAGGATGATAGTATTTCACCTGCGTAGCTGTACACTCACAGGACTCGGCAGAGAGGATGATAGTATTTCACCTGCGTAGCTGTACACTCACAGGACTCGGCAGAGAGGATGATAGTATTTCACCAGCGTGGCTGTACACTCACAGGGCTCAGACAGAGAGGATGATAGTATTTCACCTGCGTGGCTGTACACTCACAGGGCTCAGACGGAGAGGATGATAGTATTTCACCTGCGTGGCTGCACACTCACAGGACTCGGACGGAGAGGAGGATAAGTACCTCACCGGCGTGGCTGTACACTCACAGGACTCGGCAAGAGAGGATGATAGTATTTCACCAGCGTAGCTGTACACTCACAGGACTCCGGCAGAGAGGATGATAGTATTTCACCAGCGTGGCTGTACACTCACAGGCTCAGACAGAGAGGATGATAGTATTTCACCTGCGTGGCTGTACACTCACAGGGCTCAGACGGAGAGGATGATAGTATTTCACCAGCGTGGCTGTACACTCACAGGGCTCAGGCAGAGAGGATGATAGTATTTCACCTGCGTGGCTGTACACTCACAGGGCTCAGACAGAGAGGATGATAGTAGTTCACCAGCGTAGCTGTACACTCACAGGACTCGGCGGAGAGGAGGATAAGTACCTCACCGGCGTGGCTGTACACTCACAGGACTCGCAGAGAGGATGATAGTATTTCACCTGCGTGGCTGTACACTCACAGGGCTCAGACAGAGAGGATGATAGTATTTCACCTGCGTGGCTGTACACTCACAGGACTCCGGCAGAGAGGATGATGTATTTCACCAGCGTAGCTGTACACTCACGGACTCCAGAGAGGATGATAGTATTTCACCAGCGTGGCTGTACACTCACAGGGCTCAGACAGAGAGGATGATAGTATTTCACCAGCGTGGCTGTACACTCACAGGGCTCAGACAGAGAGGATGATAGTATTTCACCTGCGTGGCTGTACACTCACAGGGCTCAGACAGAGAGGATGATAGTATTTCACCAGCGTGGCTGCTCACTCACAGGGCTCAGACATAGAGGATGATAGTAGTTCACTAGCGTAGCTGTACACTCACAGGACTCGGACGGAGAGGAGGATAAGTACCTCACCGGCGTGGCTGTACACTCATAGGACTCCGGCAGAAAGGATGAATAATCGATACTTCCCCACAGAGGAGTTTCTCTTCAGTGATGCTACCAGAAGGAATCGACGCATTGGTGATCCAGACCCACCACTGCCTCAGCAAACACCCCCGAACTCGTGTTCTGTTACAATCTTCACAAACAATCACACGTGAAAAGGGACATTACAAGCACTGCAAGTCACTGCACTCAGGAAATTAAGGCTCTGGCGTGGGGCTCCATCAACCACTTGCGCTGGAAACTCGATGGAAATCAGTGGTAAAGCATCAAACACATCCAAGAATAGCAAATTCATCCAAGACATCTATTTCACTGTCATTCCCTCCCAGACGTGCACTACAAACATCAATTGCGCTTTGATCCAGTTCCCAGTATTACTTATCTTTCTCTGCCGCCGACTTTCTCTCCACTCTCCAGTCAAACTCCAAGCCTGCAAGTGTACCCTTTTTGCCCGGCTTCCGGTCACTCGTCACATCTGCTTCATGAATCCCCCTATGCCCCAACACAATGCAACCGGACCCAATCCGTCCAAAAGACTGGATCCAACTTCAGCACGCCGCTGGGGCGATGTATTGCCTTTTTATC
Organism: Chrosomus eos; assembly: GCA_036326025.1. Classification (NCBI taxonomy): domain Eukaryota; kingdom Metazoa; phylum Chordata; class Actinopteri; order Cypriniformes; family Leuciscidae; genus Chrosomus; species Chrosomus eos. Next base: position 40,434,908 of record CM070822.1, read on the forward strand.
ATCCCTTCCATCAGCGCGTATTCCAATCGCAGCACCTGTTTCTAATAACTGTTAGTAATCGGCTCGTCATCGGCCGCTATCCCCGAAACCAGAGACTTGGAAGTTTCTCCTCCCGGAAACCCTAGCTCAGATCAAACGTTCCGCTTCAAGTAATCTGTCATTCGTGACAATAGTGTCCCGACTTGTCTCGCCACTAACAGAGGGACGGTGACCCAGCACACCGTCCATCAAGTCGAATCATGGAAAGTTCCTTCTCTGCTTTGTCCATTGTGCGTTTTAATCACCTTGTACTGCGCCCACAACTTTTTTATTTTCCCCCGAACTTGAAGCGTTCTCCATTTCGAGCAGCGATTATTTTGCGCAATGTAAAAAAAGTGAAATGTGCATCTTGCCGCAGATCATAACTTTCCCTAACACCAATAAACTCCACCTTTTACCTTGGCCCCGCCTCTAGCCTGAGCTGGCCCACTTTGGTCCAAGGTATTCTACAGGCAGAAATCCTGGCCGTTGGCCCCGAGTAAGCCCCGATCAGGTCCCGGAAGTGACAGTGGAAACACGACTGGTCTCGCTGTCAGAAGTCACTTCACGAGTTACGGAACTCGAAAAGGCCAGTGGGGATTACGAGGGCCGAATTTCTGAACTCGAGGCTCACTGCCGCGACGGGTTTTAAAACATGTAAATCTTTGTCATCCAAATTAGACGACCTTGAAGGATGTTCGCGGCGGCAAAATATTAAAGGGATAGTTCGGCCAAAAATGATATTTAACCCATGCATTACTCACCCTCAAGCCGTTCGAGATGCATATGTCAATCTTGTTTCAGACGAACGTATAATGTGAAACAATGGGGTCCACCTCCTTCAAGTCCCAAAATGTGTATAAATCCTTCACAAAAGTAATCCATCCGGCTCCAGGGGAATAAACGAAGGCCTTCTGAGGGTAATCCGTGCGGTTTTGTCGTAAAAATATACATATTTAAAACTTTATAAATGAAAATATCTGACTTCCGGCAACGATCGACGCGCGTTCACTGGTGATGGAAGTCGGCGTACGAGGTAGGACGTAGCGTAGGAACCGTCGTGACGTAGAACGAACGCGCCAGCGCAGCCAGAGATCAGAGCAAAACAAAAGTCCACTCAGGATTTCCGTGAAGAGTTATTTGATTTAGCGTATTTAAAAGAAAATTTCGGAGGATTTTGATATTAGAGAAGAGGATTTTGAGTTTTTGCCACAGCCCTATCTTTTTGAACCGGAGTACAGCGATGAAGAACTCAGGAATATGGAGGCTGCATTAGCAGTGGCACAACTAATGTTAACAGCCTCGAGTAGACAGAGAGTCCGGGAGACATGGTGGTGCTCATGCAGGAGATGCGAGAGTCACGGGTGACAAATACGCTTGGTGAGCGGAACCCTCTGACGAACCATGAGTTTCCTGAGGGAATGATTTGGGTGCGACACATCCCACTTCGGTTCCGGGTGTGATAGAAACATTGTCCGAATTGCTTAGCGCTAATGCACTGCAGGTGAGAGAGAGAGGAGCGGCGCTCACACAGGCTTCCTGCTTCACAAGTCAAACATAAAAGGGCCATTCAGAGAAACGGTGGGGGAGAACAGAGACAGAGAAGTGGTTGTCTCAGTGCAGGCGCTGGTTGCCTCAGCGCAGGCACGCTGGTTGTCTCAGAGCAGTGTTGGACTCAAGTTTCCTCGGCAAAATTGTCTGGGTGTGAAAGCCGCCCATTGAAGTCTGCTGGATCAGAGTGATCGTCTGTGGGAAATCTGCTGGACTGAGTTATCGATTGAACCTGCACTGTGAGGAGATAGAGATAGATAGAGAGAGAGAGAGAGAGAGAGAGAGAGAGAGAGAGAGAGAGAGAGAGAGAGAGAGAGAGAGAGAGAGAGAGAATGAATTGATTTCATCTTATGAACATTCAAACAGTTTGAAGAGGATGCAGTGAGTGTGAATCTGACTGTTGGAGGAGCTATGTGTTTCAGAGTGTGTTGAGGAGGAACAGAAGATTAAACATCCCCACGTGAGTGTAACAAACGGATTGAGGCCTCTGAACAGCCCTATCGTGTGAGTGAATTGCAGTGCTTTTGCCTTATTGATACACATTGATTCATGGCTGTGGAATTGAAGTGAACACGAGTGTGGTGTGCTTTTGCTGAGAAGTGGCCCAACCCATGTTTACACGTTTGTGGAAAGTTGTTATTATATCTGCTCTCCATCAGAAGCTGTTGAAGATTTTATTATTTACAAAACAAGTAATTTAGCCTTATAAGAATACACAATTATTTATTTCTCTGTGTTTGACTTTGGATTTCCTCTGTGTGCCTGTAACAAGACCTTAAAGGTTGAGGCAGCAGTCAACTCTATTCTAAGATGTCACATGGTACAGGACCTTCACCCATCTATAGGGTGTGTTACCTTCTATGGAAGATGATGTATGTATTTAACTCTGAACCCAAAAAGACTCGACAGCGCCTGTGGGCCGGATGGCCAGAGCGTTAGAGTGATGCAGGAGTCACTCGGCTTTGTTGGAGCGCCGTTCTATGGAACGGAGCGGCGTTCCAGAATAAAGTCTAATTGTTTCTGAATCAAAGATCTCTGCGAAGTTATTTACAGAAAAGTTGAATCCACTTCAAAGCCTAGAGTGATACAGCTGAGCTGAAACGTATCCTGTACCGAGAAGAATCCTTACCTTTCTACTCACTGTCTGAGGTTGGAAGCATGCAGCATTGCTGGTGAAGTAAGCTTTTAAACCACTGTCTCATTACTGTGCACCGAAGAGAGTACTTTGTACTGTGAAGAATCCTTACCCGATCTATTTACTGTCTGGGTCTGAAGCATGTAGCAACGCTGGCTAAGTAAGCTTTTAAACCACTGTCTCATTACTGTGCACCGAAGATAGTACTTTGTACTGTGAAGAATCCTTACCTGATCTACTTACTGTCTGAGTCTGGAAGGATGTAGCATCGCGGAAGTATGCGGTATCGCTGGTGAACGGATCCCTATCTCCCTACTTACTGTCGGAGTCTGTAAGGATGCAGAGAGTACTTTGTACTGAGGAGGATCCTTGCCTGTTCTACTTACTGTCTGAGCCTGGAAGTATGCAGCATCGCTGGTGAGAGAAGCTTTTAAACCACTGTCTCATTACTGTGCACCGATGAGAATACTTTGTATTGTGAAGAATCCTTACCTGTTTTATTTACTGTCTTGAGTCTGGAAGTATGCAGCATCGCTGATGAAAAGGATGCAGCATCACTGGTGAACGGAGTCCCCGGAAACCGCCGTCCGAGAGGCACCGTGACGCTCGACCCACGGCTGTCCGTAGCGGAAGGATATCTAGAGGACATTGAAGTCTATTCAATTGACACTCACTGCCATACTGTTAAATAAAGATTGTTACTCCTTTGCAACTACCGCTGTTTCTGTGTCCCTCTGTCCCGTGTCCGTGGTGTCGGCTCCTCGCGGTGGTGTGTGAGTCAGAGAGGGGCGGCTGGTCATCTGGCTGGGCTTCCCTGCGCCTTTGGGTCGGGGATTGGTCTCTCACTGTCGTGTGCGCCTACAGGCGAAACGGCAGTGCAGAGTATCCGGCCTTCTTGGGGTCTCTGGGAGGGGTGATGAAAAGTGCTCCGACTGGGGACTTTAACGCCCACGTGGGCAGTGACACCTGGAGGGGCGTGATTGGGAGGAACGGCCTCCCTGATCTGAACCCTAGCGATGTTATGTTATTGGACTTCTGTGCTAGTTACAGCTTGTCCATAACGAACACCATGTTCAAGCATAAGGGTGTCCATCAGTACATGTGGCATCAGGACACCTTAGGCTGGAGGTGGTCGTTTCATCCGACCTCTGGTCGTATGTCTTGGACACTCGGGTGAAGAGAGGGGCGGAGCTGTCAACTGATCACCACCTGCTCGCATCAAGTTCAAGGCATTGACACTTGCTTACAGATTGACCAAAGGCTCAGCTCCCTCCTACTTTCACTCGCTCCTACGAGTCTACATCCCTACCAGAAGCCTACGATCAACCAATGAGCGACGGCTCGTGGTACCTTCACAAAGAGCCACAAAATCACTCTCCAGAACATTCTCATTCACAGTTCCATGCTGGTGGAATGATCTGCCCACCCTCATTCGGAATGCAGAATCCCTGACAGCATTCAAAAGACAACTAAAAACTCATCTCTTCCGTGAGCACTTAACATACAAAAAAAAAAAAAAAAAATCCTCACTTGTTTGGTTTATGCTACTCTGAGCAATGTTTGAACTTGGTATTTTGAGCACTTCTTGGGTTGCTATTGTCTCTTCACGATGACTCGTTTGGTTTAGTCCTCAGATGTAAGTCGCTTTGGATAAAAGCGTCTGCTAAATGACTAAATGTAAATGTAAATATGAGCAGAAACTGCTAACAAAAGCTTATTTGATGTCTATTTTAGAGTAAAAAATTTATAATCTACCCAAAACTAGTCAACGAAATGTTGTCTTTTATTTCGTCTGTAACAGTGCGCATCTGTGCGTTCATTCATTCACTCATTCATTCATTCATTCATTCACACACACATGCTATTTTTGCGTTTACAGACACTAACGTTATTCTATATCGCAATTAGAACAAAGCACAAGAATAAAACACTTACACACTTCTCAGCTGGATCTTCCTTGCTCATCGAAGTGAAAATAAACCAGCACTTGTTCCGAGGTAAATGTCCCAGGATTATTCCATAGCCGCACAAAATGACAGTACATTAATCTGACTAAATATAGTGTGTTCACAGAGTTTATATGGGCGTTTACGCGTTTCAATGTGTTGCTTCAGATCATTAGTGTTTGAATAGCGCGCGCTCTCCGTGGGCATGTTACATTACCAGAATAATGAGCTGAGAGAATGATAATGTGAAAGATCATTTAAAAGTACAAACTTACATGATTTAAAAGATATATTGCTCATGGCTGGGTGAATAGTTTTTGCTGAGTTTTGTTTAAGTTTAGAGACGTGCTCCAGAAAAAAAGTTCACGGAGACGGAGAGGCAGAACGCACACCCTGTTTATTTTCTTTATTTTAAAAAAGCACAATATTTTATTTTGACTGTATGTGGGCACATAAAAAAGACATTTAACAGTTTATTTTCTCATATTCCTTAACTCTGTAGGACCAGAAATGATGGTAGTACTTGAAGTCTATTTTTCTGCTATGTGAAAAAAATCTGCCAAAACGCGCTGGCGCGTTTGCCGACCCCAGAGGGTTAACTCATGATTGGAACTAGATATTTTCACCAAACTCGTGACACGTGTATGAGCTCAATCTGAGGACACCTACAATTTTTTTTACGATTGGCCACTTGGTGGCACCCAAAAATATAAAAATGTATATATAACCACCCAACCATTGGCCCAAATGACTTAAAAATTGGTCTTTGTACGAGGTGCCACGATAGTCTATGAGGACATTGGCGTATCTAAAAAAAAAAACATGGCCACCAATGAAATTTAAGTAGCTATCAGACAAGGTTACCCAACGCTGATCGGAACAAAACTCGATGGGCATGTTCGACGCATGACTCTATAGTTCTCTAAGAATTTTTAAAGAAATAGGCCCCTAGTTGGCACTAACTAGTTTTATGCCTCTGTAATCAGGTTTTTTTTTCACACATACAATATTTATGTCATTTTCTCCATAGACAAAATAACAGCTGAAAAGTAATGTCAAACTAATAACTTTCTTTTGTGAAGCAGGTGACGTATTATTAGTTTTATTCATTATAGTAAAACTGTGATTCTACAACATAAGAGCCAGCAGTTAAGATAAAGTGAAAGAGTCACTTAGACTCACACAGACATCAAGAATCAGCATAGAAATCTCAGCAATGGTGATAAAAGTAGTCGTGCTTCAATGCTGGGAGTCTGGTGAGTACCTGTGCTGGTACCCAGCATGCACTGCAACATAAAACTTTCAATGTCACCACTAGGCTTTCCCCCGTCCCTTAAAATACGGAATCGTAGCGTATTTGTGAAATAAACAGCGCGTCCCGTTTTGAATCAATACGGGACGCGGTTTGTCCCATATTTCCGAGTTGTCTTAACCCTCTGATGGTCTTCAAAAAAAAGTCACACTCGTGGTCTTCGGGGTCTATTGGACCCCAGACAATAAGATTTAATTTTGTAACAAAACAATATATATTTTTTTAACAAATATAATTTTACTCTGTTTATTAATGTTTTTACTCAACATTTGTGCAGTTTTTGGAGGATTTATGATTTTTTTTAAATTTCTATAAATAAATAAATATTTTTTAAATAGGATTTTTACAAAAAAACTGCATTTTATGTTAAATAACTTGATAAAAGACCCAGATTTCTAACTTTCATTCCAGGGGATACCATGGATAATTTTACAAGGTTTAATGTAAGATTTTGCCCATTTTTTGGAAAATACAGGTTAAAATTTATAAAATAATGTAATAAATCACTTTAACCACTAGATGGCTATAGGGCTCCACTAGGCCTATATACTATTTGAATTACTGAAAGATATAATTTTTCTAAAGTTAAATTCAGTTGGATTCATATCTAAATATTATAAAATCACAATTATAACAAAAATAAAATACTTTTTGTCAAAGTTTAGCATTTTTTTTTGTACTGAAAAAACAACAGTTTTTCAATAATGTTACATTATGATTAGAATCAAACCTGAACAACATGTTACAAAGAGAATCTTAAGATTTGATCATTTATTTAAACTGAACAGCAATAACAAATTAGCAAGTAAAGCAGTAAAAATAGAATATTTGTAAAAAAAAATATATAAAAAAATAATAAAAAGAAAATAGTTTGGAACAATAGAACAATAGTTGGTCTCATCTCTTTTATTTTTTTTATAGCCTTACAAATGTATTCCTTTTTGTGTGTGTGCACATTTTCAATGTGTCTTAGTGTTACCAATTTATTTTGCGGTGGTTCTGCATTTTAGATTATTTTATTTTACAAATGATAAGAGAACAGTTTTTATAGTCTGTATGTATTCCTGTATATTGTATTCCTCTATATGTGTGTGTTTGTGTGTGTGTGTGTGTGTGAGCATGATAATTTTGGATTGTGGATGTTTTTTGCATTGTTGGAAGTGTGCCACTTTATTTCTGTCATTTCTGTCTGTGTTTTGCGTTATTTCTGATTTTGATGATGAATTTTGTCTATTTTGAGTCAATAATAAATCAATAATAAAAAAGTATTTATTTATTTATTTATTTATAGATATTTAAAAGATATCATAAATCCTCCAAAAACTGCACAAATGTTGAGTAAAAACATTAATAAACAGAGTAAAATTATATTTGTAAAAAAAAAAAACTATTGTTCTGTTACAAAATTAAATAAAAAAATTTGGGGTCTAATGGACCCCAAAGACCACGAGTGTGACTATTTTTGTCACGCCTACATAAAAACAGATAACATTCCATTGTAATTTTTTTTTTGTAGATCTAGAAAGTGTTGAGAGCCGTAGGAAGTTTCATACCATTTGGAAAAAGAGAAATTCTTTTTTAATTCAAGCAAAAGTCATTTGGGGTCCAGTGGACCCCAAAGACCATCAGAGGGCTAAACGCATCATCCCATGCATATCATTCCTTGATTGGGTAATACTCGCTGCCATTGTTGGTTTGATTGGTTTGTTTAATACCATCAGGTTCAGGGCCAATCAGGGTCTTTTGGCAGAGAGTTGATACGAGACAATGGCGAAAATTATACTCAAGTACTGTAACGAAAGTAATTGTAATTAGTTACTTTCCACCACTGCACTAAAGCAAACGCTGATCTCTATCATGGTAACTTTAATGAAACAATAAATCATCAACATATAAACCTCTGTTAATTCTCAATAACAACTTCTGTAGACGTGTCAGAAATAAAGTCAGTCTGGTTAGTACCGTAATAAGTGAAGCTGGTAATGCTGTTTGTAGAGTTGTTTAAATCTCTGAAGATCTCAGCAGAGGAGAATTAAACGATTAATGTCTTCATTTATCTTCAGTTGATTTCATCTAAGGCTGTGGAGGAAGTCAGTTGTAGTTTTTTGTGTTTCTCTAAATATGAAAATCACACACAAACCATCTTATTATTGTTTTTATGAGCTTTATTTCAAGTGCAGAAATTATTATTTGGTTCGTTCTTCACAATGAAATGTACATGACAGCGTCATGCAGAAGGGCGGGATTATAGTTATAGTTACTTATAGTTGACTCAAGTACAATGATTGACAACTGTAAAGATCAAATGAACGTGCGACGAGTCATAAACTGATGCAAATTAGAGGAGAGACAGAGCTCGCTCTGAACGCTCTTTCAGCTCTTCAGATCGCATAATTCAGTAGGAAATAAATCAAAAGTATATTCTATATGACAAAATATTTTGCAAACGTGGTAATAAATCAATATTTCTCCAAATATGCACACTTTTGAACTAAGAGCCCTAACGGACACTGTCTACATGAATGTAAACACAAAAACCACAGTAGATGTGAGTGAATTCATATGAGTGTTGATATTCTATTTCAAAAATCATACATTACAGATTGATTATTTTGTAATCCTGACATAAATGAAGAAATTAATGTCACTGCAACCTAGTTTTCATCATAAACAGAGGTCAAATATCAAAACTGGAGTCTTTAATCATTCTAATGATACTCAAGTTTGTCCAGATCAAGTAAGTGTGATATTTTAAAATGCAGTGAATGTTTAACAACAATAATCTGGAGCCATCTGCAATATTTGCCTATAAGGGGTTAAAAACAAAAATAATAAGAATAATAGCTGCAAGGTTCAAGCATTTTAAGACCTTCATGCCAACTACTGTATGCTGTTAAGGTCTTGGCCGACCCGAAATATAGGACTGACAGCCTGACACCATAAAATATCCATGATGAAGAATATGCTAAAACACATTCACAAAAGAATAAAGGGCTTTAACAATAATACTTAATATAGACTAAGCATGCTTACACACACATGCACACATTTTGTTTTAGATACAGATATTTGAAATATATGATGGGTAACAAAATGTTTACTGCAAGTGTCCTCTGTAAAACACAATTTTCAGGTTTCGCATTACTCCTAATGCACAATTGTCAAAACTAATGTTTCAATAGATATTAAGTGAGGGATTTTGATAAAATATGATTGTAAATGTTATAATAGTGATTTTATAATGTCTAAATATGAATTATAGAAACACATTAGTGAGTTAAAAAGACTATTATAAGCAGCAGAGGACCACTCATTAGCTTTCTTTAAATGTGTCTTTTTTAAAAGTGTTATTTTGTCTCCACTAAAGCAAGGCACATTGTCCATTAAACACACACACACACACACACACACACACACACACACACACACACACACACACACACACACACACACCACACACACACACACACACACACACACACACACACACACACACACACACACACACACACACACACACACACACAAACTTTGTTGTAGATATAGATATTTTAAATAAATGATAGTTACATAAATGCTTATTTCAGGCCTCTCATTTAAAACATAATTTTCAGGTGTCATTGTGATCATAATGTGATATTGCAAAATATGATGCATAAAATTAACAACTGAAGAGGAGAATTTTGACAAAGTCATTTGTAATGTTATTTTAATTAGTTTACAGAGCAGAATGAGCCAATGTGCTATCTTGCTATTGTGTGGTGATTTCACATACATAAAATCAAATGTAATATAAATGCGTATTTGGCTTGATGTCCGGAATTTTGCCCGAACCCAGAGTACTCTCTCCCCTATACTGGGGTAGACCCAGCCGAGTGTGAGGGGATGGGGTGGTGGAGGGATGCTGAAGACTGTCGTAGAGATTGAGGAAAAGCTTTATTTATAACGGCTTCCTCTTGAGTTGATTGGTTGATTACCTGAACATGCTCCTCCCGAACTTCGTTACATAAAACTTCATTTTGTGTTTTAGATATTAGATACTTTAACAAAACACTTGAGTCTCAGGTGATATTCATAGTCTTTATATAGACAGCTAGGACTTATGATTATAGTGTCTCATACAGACTTGTATACAGTAATCTATTGAACATTTCAAACACACACATTAGTTCTCATTAATACAGGTTCATATGTTAATGATTCTTCATGATTTCCATCTTAAATCATACGCTGAAGGTTCAGAATTATTGGAATCACATTCTGCAAAGCTCCTGTTTCTTAAGGGAAACAGTAGGAAACCACTGAAAGTGCTGTAGTTATTGGTGTATCATATATCCTTGTGCCAGACCGAAGTCTCACATAGACAACATCTCCAACCTCCAGGATCAACACAACTCCATTCGAGGAGTTTAACTCGCTCTGAGGCTGATGAGCATATGCTATAACCACACGCTCTCCATTCTTATAAATGTATGCACCTGCTTGAGTTGGGCCATGATGCAATACAGAGAATCTGAACATGTACGCTCCTTTCAGTGGGGCTGTGAAAATACCTAAATCAAATAACAAGAGATACAGAATCAGCTTTTTTCTGTATGATTGCTTTATTACCAGGAATACTGTGAGATAGTTTAGAAAGATGAGAGATTATTTCAGGCTACGTTTACACGACAAAAATGTACTAAAAACAAAGAATGTTGTCAATACGATCTCCGTTTACACAGATCCGTGAAAAGCTTTAAAACGCTGTATTATCACTTTGTAAAGAAACACTATGGATATAGACTATAGACTGATCATGTAATCATGATCATGTTTTTTTATTTTGCGTTTTCTGGAAGGGTTTTCATTACTATGAGTTTTATGACTCATTTTATTGATAATTACCTGTGATTGGGTTGTAGGCGTTCCCTATGTTTGTGAAGATGTTCCTGTAGGTTAGTGTGATTTCATTGGTAAAAGGACCAATATATCCACTGCCAGATTGAATCAGTGAAGCTGAAAAAGCTATTTCTCTGTCTGTTGTATTGAAAAACATAAGTAATATAGTGATATATTACTATTTTACACTGATAATGTACACTGAATATTATTCAGGCATAATTTCACCTGTATTTTCCTTTCTCAACTCCTCCACTTGACTTGACTAAGATTTGAGATTTCTGTGAAGGAATAAAGATTCTGTTAAATGACATTTACACTTACACTAACATTTACACTATGCAATGTATTGCATTGGTGTTTTACTTTGAGGATCATTGATAAAAGAGTGAATGTTTTGGTGAGTTACCAGAGTTTTTCTTGTTCATCTCTTCCCTCAGTCTCGTCTCTAAAGCTCTGATGTTTGTTTTCTGCTCTGTAACTGTGGCGGTCAGTTCTCTGATGTTTGTTTTCTGCTCTGTAACTGTGGCGGTCAGTTCTCTGTTGTTTGTTTTCTGCTCTGTAACTGTGGCGGTCAGTTCTCTGATGTTTGTTTTCTGCTCTGTAACTGTGGCGGTCAGTTCTCTGATGTTTGTTTTTGCTCTGTAACTGTGGCGTCATTCTCTCGATGTTTGTTTTCTGCTCTGTAACGTGGCGTCAGTTCTCTGATTTTTTTTTCGCTCTGTAACTGTGCGGTACAGATCTCTGATGTTTCAATTTCTGCTCTGTAACACTGTGGCGTTCAGTTCTCTAATGTTTGTTTTCTGCTCTGTAACTGTGGCGGTCAGTTCTTTATGTGTTGTTTCTGCTCTGTAACTGTGGCGTACAGTTCTCTGATGTTTGTTTTTTGCTCTTGTAATGTGCGGTCAGTTATGAATGTTTTTTTCTTGCTCTGTCAACTGTGGCGGGATCATTCTCTGATGTTTTTTTGTCACTTTTAAATGTGGCTCGGTCAGTTCTCTGATGTTGTGTTTTCTGCTCTGTAACTGTGGCGGTCAGTTCTCTGATGTGTGTTTTCTGCTCTGTAACTGTGGCGGTCAGTTCTCTGATGTTTGTTTTCTGCTCTGTAACTGTGGCGGTCAGTTCTCTGATGTTTGTTTTCTGCTCTGTAACTGTGGCGGTCAGTTCTTTCAGCGCTGCATGGATGTCAGTGAAGAAAAGATGGTAGTTTTGTTGGCTGTCAGTTGAAGCGTCATCTCTCAAAGTGTCTGTTTGAGGTGTATTCTGTCCTCCGTCCTCAGATCTGAGCTGTTGACTGATCTCATTCTCTTTGAGTCCTCCATCTACCTGATGCTGTACCACAAACACAAAGGTTTCCAACAGCAGCAGTAAACACACTAAACCCTTCATTCTTCACGATGTTTGTTTCCAGCTCTTGCTCTTCATCCTCACAGCCTCTCATGTTCCTTTTATAGTGTCCTGATTTACTGTCTTTAGTACATGATTTACATTGCTCCAGATAAATAAGTAGTTCAAGTTAATTGTTAATCAGAATTAGTGGAATGTAGCACGTAGTAGAGATAAGAGTTTTATCAGTAGATGTTTATCACTACATTTGTGGCACTATGGTGATCGCAAAACACATTTTTTTGTATATTATTTATATAGATCAGCGGTTGATATTTATGAACCCCTCCGGTCGTGTGAATGGATTGTCAGATCTGCACGCTAACGCAGGTTAAAATTTCACACTTTAATAGTATTTATAGCACCTAACTTTATAAAACAGGCTGTGTGACAATGAAGAATGAATACCTCAAAATCTACATCAATATGTAAGTTTGAGAGACTTTATTTAAATTCAATACATTAGCTATTGTCATGTGCCAGTGGTTATCCCGACCTCTGATATAGAAGTTCACACCACTCTCTGGTATCCATGTGCATATTCAAGTTACAGTTTTACCAGCTTTATGTTATGACAAAAAAGAAGAAAACATTGGATGTGAATTTAAATAATAAGTGACATTTACACATATGTAACTGGGTGAACACCCGCCCGTCTATACCCAATAAGCGCAGTGGACCCGCTCAAGTTATTGAACATATGAATATATGGGCACATGGTCTCTTTATTTCTTTAAAAGAAAACAATTCCTAGACCTACACAACTAATGTCAAAATATTAAACTATATCGAACATTTATATCAATCAATTAATACGTTATGGTTCAATGTCAAAAACAAAATCAAAATATCAACAAAATACAAGGTAAACTAAACATACACAAAATACAAACAAAATGGCAGCAATAAGGCGACCAGATTGATTCACTTAGACTGAAAATCTTAGACTGGAAGTAAAAAGCTCAGCTATTTCCAGTACAACCATGAAAACGTGTGACACACATACACACATGCAATGTAACATTCAACCATCAAACAAATCAACTGATAGTGTTATCACTGCATCACACCCTGGTAGCTGGGATACTGTTTAATCTAGTACAAGGAGCCTCAAGCAGCCAAATAAAAATAAAGAAAACAAAGACAAATAAACTACCACGGCAACAGTATCTAAGATATCAATAATCCTTTCACAGGTCTACATCTGGCGTGTGTTTACAACGAACACACTGCTGAAGTTTCATCAAGATCAGTTAATGAATGCAGAAGTTCTAACACTTCGTGTTTCTCTTTTCTCGCCATAAATTAGTTTCCTCGCCACTGCCAAACCGTTCGAGATATCAAAAATCCGTCCACAATTTAGCATCCTCAATGTGTTGACCTCAAGCTGACCGAGATTGGTGGCAATTGAATGAATTGCCTTGGAGGAAGTTAAAATCCCTGAGCAAGCGTTTTCAAACAACCCATAATAGCTGACATCCTGTTGGGCTGGCGTAAAACTTGACCGAGGGAAAGTTGTTCGGCCCGATGAGATCTATGTGTGTACTGAGTTTTATATTAATTCATGCAAGCGTGTTTGATATATGCACCAAGTTTTTAGACGCCGTTCAAGGGGGCGCTGTTGAGCCCCCCTGCCACACCCGGGTACCAGCTTAGCCCGGCCCTGATGGCCGTGGTCTCTGACCTGTGTGCAAAGTTTCATGAGTTTTCGAGCACATTAAGGGCCCCAAAAGCCCCTGAAACTTTGAAAACATTAAAAGAAAAAGACATTTCCCAAACCCAACACACACAAAGAGACAGAGGGAGAGGGAGGGAGACAATTCTCCTGAAAATCACATTCAAACCAAAATATCGGACTTCCTGTTGGTCGGAGCTAATGACTGTAAATTAGAAAGTTGTCCGGCTTGAGGAGTACAATATACATACCGAGTTTTGTTACTCTAGATAAAACTAACGACCCCACTTTTGTCAAAAGGTGGCGCTACTGAGCCCTCACCATGCCTATTCCTGAAACTTTGCACATGTCTACTGGCTTCAATTTCAGATTTAAATTCCGAGTTTCATGCAATTTCAAGCATGCTAAGAGTCTCAAAAGCATCCAAAAAGAATATTAAAGTTTGATGCATTGCCATGGCAACAATATTTAAGATATCAATAATCCTATCACAGGTCTACATCTGGCGTATGTTTACATTATACATATAAAGTTTGAAGCAAATAAGTAAAAATAAAGGGTGATTTAAAAGCATTTTGAAAGTGACAATTCCTGCTGCCAGTTGGTGGCGCTATAACTTTGAGTCACAATAGTCACATCCATGTGATCGGCCTCTTACAACGAACACACTGCTGAAGTTTCATCAAGATCAATGAATGTATAAAGAAGTTATAACACACTTCCTGTTTCCATTAGTCGCCATAAATTTGTTTCCTCGACCCGGCCAAACTGTTCGAGATATCAAAAATCCCCTGGCAATTTTTTATCCTCAATGTCTTGACTTCATGCACACCGAGTTTGGTGACGAACGGGTGAATTCGTATGAGAAGTGTTTTAAATTCCTGAGCATGCGTTTCCAAACAACCCTAAATAGCCGACTTCCTGTTGGGCTGGCGTAAAGCAGGAAAGTTGTTTGGCCCGATGAGATCTATATGTGTACCGAGTTTCAGATTATTATATGCAAGTGTGTTTGATATATGGACAAGTATACCAGCATCAGCCCGGCCCTGATGGCCGCGAGTTCTGACCCGTGTGCATAGTTTCAAGAGTTTTCGAGCACGTTAACCCTCTGGGGACCAAGGGGTTTTTGGGGCCCTTGGGATGTTTTGACATGCACTGACATTTGTGCTTTTTTCAGTTATTTATAAACATGTTAATGGCAAAGGTGTAAATTCACTCTATATAGCACAAACGGGGCTACCGTAATATGTGAGCAACATGTATGTACATGTTTGTATTTTTAAGTGAATATTATTTATGCATGGTTATTGAAAAAACTAAAAATAAAAGTTTCTGAAATAAGGTCACAAAACACATATTGATTATTTCTTCACAAGACTTTTGAAAATTGTATCACATAGTCTAGAATATTTGCTCCAAAACTATGTGAGAATCATCCTGACTACTCATTCAGATAAGTCAATAAAGTCTTTTAGAATGTGTATGACGTGTTTTGTTTGAGAAAGCTTTATGCGAGGAGGCATGATCTCTCATTAAAGGGGGGGTGAAACACTCAGTTTCACTCAATCTCATGTTAATCTTGAGTACCTATAGAGTAGTATTGCATCCTTCATATCTCCAAAAAGTCTTTAGTTTTATTATATTTATAAAAGAAAGATAGGCTGTACCGAGTCTTTCCGGAAAAAGCCGAGCGGGTGGAGGCGTGCCGTGTGGGCGGGAGCGCGCGAAGCTTTTGCGTGTGTTGTAAACAGACAGACTCGTGGTTTATGAGGACATGATTTGTTTTTACAATAAACAAACTGATACCTACAGTGGCCAGCTAAACAAATGTATTTAAACACACAAACACACACACACACCATACATTAGGGCTGGGCGATATGGACAAAAAGTCATATCCCGATATATTTAGGCTGAATATCGATATATGATATATATCCCGATATTTTTTCCGCAAAATGAGAGCAAATGTTCAGTCAAAGTCAAAGCCAAATATGACATGTCACAAGTAGTTTTATTGAAACTCGCAATAAAATGTAAACAAATACAGCATAACAGGAGCAGGAGTACCTTTTTTTTTTTTTATCAAAGCTCCATAAGGTGCACATTTAAATAAATAAAAAATCTTAAAAATAGCCTATAAAATAAAATAGAAAAATAAAATCTTTTTCTGGAAAAAAAAAAGAGAAAAGTACAATATCAAACATTTCTTAGTTTGACAACTATAAATTACTTTTTAAAATGAAATTACAAAATTGTCTTCTTTCTAACAAATCCACAGATGCAAATAACGAATGAACATTACAAGATAATAAAATATGACAAACCCTAGTATGGGCAGCATTTATATAAAAAGAAAGAACAAAATAAAGTGCTCAGTTTAAGATTTTAAAGATTTTTTTCCTTTTTCTTAACTCAATTTCTTTTCTGAACAGTCTCAACCAGTTGGACAAGAAACAGACTATCAACTCAAACATTTTCCCCCTCTTCTTTTTCTTTGATAAACAGTAATGCTGTCTAGAGGTAGACATTAGGAGAAAGACAAGTGTGTCCTCCTTCATTTAAAGATTTTGTGCGAGAAACACCAGCCTGTCAACGGCATCCGGCTTCAGAGATGCTCTGTGGCAGGTCACGATATTGCCACTGCAGCTGAAAACCCTTTCGGAGGGTGAACTGGTAGCTGGTACCAAGAGATACTTTTTTGCCAGGTGGCTCAGCGCTGGAAAGACAACTTCATGATGCTTCCCCCACTTTGAGGGGATCAGTGTCACTGTCCATACTTGCTGACTGCAAGTAACTTGACAGTTCATTTTCAATAGTCCCCCTCTTGGTTGGTGCAGTGATGGTGGCTGGGCGCTGCTTGAAGAAGCTTGCCAGTGTCTTAGCTTTTTTTGCTACTGCTGCTTCTCCATCTGCATGCTCACGTACAAGGTAAGGGGGTTGACAGCTGCTCTGATCAGCCAGTAGCGTCTCCATCTCCAAGACAACTCTGTGCTTTAATGCATCGACTTTTTCACTTGGGATGTAGGTGGCTCTGAACCGTGGATCCACAAATGAAGCCATCTCCAATAGGTCAGTAGTGGCTGGTCAGAATACTTGCTGTTGAGGTACTCAACAATGCAGGTCTTGATCGATTTGCAAAGCTCGCTATCACCCTCTTCACATGCCAGCAGACTTTCGTTAAAAAGGTGCAGCACAGGTTTCACATATTTTTTTTTTTTATTTAACCTTTATTTAACCAGGAATAGTCCCATTGAGTTACAGTAACTCTTCTCCCAGGGAGTCCTGGCCAAGATAGGTGGCAAAAAAGTTACAAAGAAAAAACATTAAAAAAGACAGGACAAAAAATGTACATACTACACAACAAATCTCTATACATAGACTATACATATATAAACAAGACATTTTGTTTAACTTAAGTAAATACAAACATTATTAACAATTTAAAGGGGTATCTAGTTAAAACAATTACACTGTTCAGTCAAAGTTGACTTTAAAAGGTTTTTAAAAATATGAATAGATGGAAGTGATTCTAAATTTAAGGTGTTTTGGAGTTCATTCCAGACATTTGGTGCATATGATGAAAAAGCTTTTTTACCTAATTCTGTTTTTGTTGATGGAATAATTAATAATAGTTTTTTTGACGACCTTGTTCTGTAAATACTGTTTTGGTAAGTAAGTACATTTGAAATGTAAATGGGTAATTTACCCATTAGTGCTTTGCCAATAAAAATCAATAGATGAAATTTTCTTCTGAGAGAGAGGGAGGGCCATTGTACAGTTTCATACAGAGTGCAATGGTGAGTCCTAGCTGCTGCATCTGTAATGAAACTTAAGGCAGATTGATATAATACATCTAGTTTTTTTAATAAAAATGAGGTAGAGTGCATATAAATTAAATCACCGTAATCCAAAACTGTTAAGAATGAACTCTGCACCAACCTTTTCCTTGCTGAATAAGGAAAGCACCTCTTTAATCTAAAATAAAAACCTAACTTAGGTCTGAGTTTTTTAAAAAGGCTCTCAATATGGACCCCAAAAGACAATTTATCATCAATCCAGATACCTAGGTATTTGTAAGAAGTTACTCTCTCTATTGGAGTACCACTTTGTGTTAAAATAGTGAAATCCATATGAGA